>VDFB02105785.1:284817876-284833607 GCA_007258455.2 Sequoia sempervirens | reverse complement strand
TAGAGAGCAGGGTACACAATGTTTTTCATGTATCACGCCTCAAGAAGGCGTTGGGACATCATGTGGTACCGTCTGCAGTTCTACCTCCCTTAGATGATGAGGGAAAGTTGATTTTAGTACCCGAGTCTATCCTAGAGTACAGAGAGAGATAGTTGCGTAGGAGGACTATCAGGGAATATCTCATGAAATGGAGAGATTTGCCAGTGGAGGATGCTACATGGGAGAGCAAGGATATTCTCGCAAAGATCCTGGAAGTTGAGATTGCTTGAGGACAAGCAATTTCGTGGAGGGGCGACTGTCATGTCCCCTTCTAGTTGACATCTCTCGAAATGTGATTAGCCTATTATGCTGACCCCTCAGACTCCATGGGATGGATAGAGTGGGTCATGTTAAGCTTGGCTCACCTTCAGCCTGTCGTAAGATTTGATCACTAAGGCTTTCTGCTCGGTTCATTCCACACTTCTAGCCCCGAAGCTGCTATTTCTTTAGCAAGCATTTGGCACTCAAGGGACCCCTATTTTAGCAAGATGGATTGATCAATGCAAGTGCATCACTTCCTTATTCTCACGCCTTCGTATCGCCTCGCAGACGGTGAATATTGAGAGAGATATTAATATTTAATTGATTTAATTAAATATTAATTATTGGAGTTTATAATATAAAGTTATAATATTATTATATTATAACTTAAGTGATTTTGGCTGAGGGGTCGCCCATCATGAAAGGGGACGTTTTTAATTATATTTTATAATTAAAAATTTGTCAGGAGACTATTGGAAATATTAAAATAAAAAGTTCGAACTTTTTAATGCTTCCCTATTATTAAGGAAATCGCACTTTTCAGTGTGTATAAGGTATTTGCATTGAGAATCGAGCCCATTATGTTATTGTGAGTTGAAAATTGATCAAGTCTTGATCAGAGCACGAAAGCCAAGGGTTTCAGTCTCAGAGCATTGGGGAACGAGCCATCTCCAATGAAAGCAGTTCAGAGGGTGTGAGATATCATCCGATTTATTGCCAGGCAAAGAGGTTTCTTCATTCAGAAGAAATTACAGAGCTTCACAGTTGTTTTACATTCAGAGTTTTGATTACCAAATTCATCCAGAGGGGTTTCTTTCATCAAGGCGTCTATCTTATTAAAGACTGGAGATTTCAGAGGAGGCCGTACATTTCATTTATTGCTGTTATCAGGGCCGTACTACTTCACAGCAGGCCGTACCAGCATTAAAGGGGCGTATTCATGATCCTGGACAAAACGCCTATCTTCCCGGCTTGCAGTCTTCACCAAATGGGGCGCTAGGGTCTCTGGGATCATTTGAGCTTGTGAGACAGAGGGAGAAGAGCAAGATCATCTCAGCCGTACCATTTCAAGAGGGTTATTTATTGCTGCAACAAACCAGGTTCTTCATTAAAATAATCATTGCTTTTTAGATTGCATGTTAGTAGATCCTCTTTGTAATCATTTCAGAAGGCAAATAAATAGACAGGCATCAGTATTTACATTAGATACTACTGTTTCCAGAGATGAATGATTTTTATTAAATTTATTATCAATTCTTTGCAAAATCGCATTATCACTTTTATGCTCAAAAATCACAAAAAAACCAAAAACTTCAAAAACAAACAAAAATCAGTCAGATTCGAGAAACAGGGGAAACAAGGGGTTTCTACATAGAATTTGGGGTCAAACTGAACATCTAGATACTGTTGCAATTTTGCTTGTTGTGTAATATAGTTGCGGTTAAATCTTGTTAAAGATTACCTCTAGAATCACCCTCCAAGGCCTAGGTGAGCCCAAAGTGTAGAGGAGCCTATTCACTTCCGTTCATTAGCCCTGGACCATCTATAATTTGATGATGAACCCGTGTTTTATCCTCATGAATGACAATCCTTGGCTTTGATGGTAAAACTGTATTGTAGAATTATAGACCTGTGGCTTTGGGTAGTAACAAGATTAATGATCAACATTATTGTTGGGAGTGAGAAGAAGCTGGCTGGTTTGGTTCCCCACAATGTTTATTTTTGGGTGCAACCAATCAAGCTAAGCCATGTAACCCCACAATACTGCTTTGGTCAGGCCCCTTAAACCAAGCACTCATCTAGTAGCTATGCATAAAGCAAACATGATCGATGGTCAAGGCTTGAACACCAACAATGAGTTGCTCGCTACTTAATAACATTGTTTGAGCCCATGAACAACATATGGCCACCAAAGTTTGGACTATGGATAACTACAAGAATAGAACCATTGGGCCCACAAAAGAGCATTATATGACCAGCCAAGTCTGCACCCAAAAACCCACAAACCAATTGCCAATCGAATTCATATTGTGAGAAAATCATTCAAGAGATGATAACCAGCCACACAAATCACCATGCAAATAGAATTAAAGCACACAATCCTTAAGGCAACGATTGTATTGACTATGGATATGCACTAGTTTTTATTTGCTCAATTATGCCTCTCATTAAGACCTGCCTAAACATTATTTGGATCTAATGGCTTGTGTTTACAAATGGAGGATCAATGGTCCGTGGCTAAACAACCTAAACAAAATTACAAGGTAATTTCTTTCTAACATTTACCGTCAAAGACCAAAGTTAGTACGTAGCTTATTCATGTAACATTGCCAGGGTAGACTATCAGGCCCACAAAAGAATATAGCATGACCAGCCAAGCCCACACCAATGGGGTCACAGGGCAATTGCAAGTAACATTTGTGCTGCGATGAAATAACTTAAGCACAATACAATCAACCATCACAAATCAATATAAGATAAGAACAAAAGCGCAAGCACAATGCAACACAAAGACTTAGGCATAAATCAAGGAGTTCAATGGTTCCTCGTGCTGGTCCAAATAACATAGGCTGCCATAGATGTTCAACAAGTTAAAATCTAAGGCTTAGTTTGGGCATCACAACATGCTAGACCAAAGGAATTCATAGGAAAAACTCATGGGAAAATAGATATTTTCAAAGCAGTTACCAACAAGGCCATGAATAACTACAAAAGCAACAAAGCATACTCAAATTAAAATCAAAGCAGTGGACCATGTGAATTCAAGAAGGGGGTCCCTACTTCAAGAAGAACTAGGATGTGTTGTGTAAGCCACAATGAACACGTCAAGATTATTGGGTATAAGGTTTAGATTGTCTCTATGTTTTGTATTCAAAAAGTTTAATGATTTATTACTTAGGTTAGTTTGAAGGGTAGTTTAATCACTAATGAGAAATTTTCTTCTAATCTTTATGCACAAATAGATTGAAAGAGTAAAAATGTGAGATTGGCAGACCTGTGATGCGAGTCCATTGGCAGCCTTATTAGTGCTGCTATATCACATGTTAGAAGAGAATGACCATTCACATCAACAAATTATGTGCCATTAAGATACATTTTTGTGTACATGACAAAGAGTTATTTTTACATTTTTGTGAATATGCCATTAAGTATGTTATTCTTTACAAACTTCGAATAATTATCAACCCCCCATAGTTGAAAAAAAATGAAAAAAGAATGAGAAAGAAAATAAAAAATTTATTTACATTTCTAAAACTATTGACAACTTCTGCGCAGTCCATTAGTATTCTACTCTACTTCTAGTCTATCTTCTATTTTGATTACAAATAGGAGTTTATAAATAAGCTGCAACACTTGAATTGGTTACAAAATACTCAATTTGAGGCCAATAATCTGGGGAAGAGTTCCTTGGGAACCCTCTTATAAAATGGTTACAATGACAATCGGAACATTATTACAAAACTGCATTCGTGCCAAATACCCGACCAAAATTAGTTAACACACTCTAAGATGCCCTTTTTATTTTTAAAACATACTCTCTCCTTCGAAGATGTTTTTGTACTTTGTTCATTAGACACAAATGTCAATTAGATTCCTGATTTACTTCCATCTTCTTGGGTATTTTTCACATCTTTTACAAAACCATCTTTGTCCTCCCCCTTTCAATCGCGACTATACTACCTTGCATTCCCACAAATTTGATTTTGTCTTCTGTGTCGCATTGGCAATGGTTCTGTTTTCAATTGCGCAGGACTTGCCATTTACTTGCATGCAAAGTAATTACTCCCACTCACCAGTCCAAAAGCAAATATCCAATGTTGATATTTTTATATTTTCCTGGACAATTATCCTTTTGTTTAGAAAAAGTAGTAGTTCATGACAACCTGGCCTTGAAGTTCTCTGAGCTTGCAACTAAAATCATTTGGTGGCTCCAGAATTTTTCCCTTAAACAGAGAAACAGATACTAGCATGATTACCCAAAGATGGTTTGTCAGTATCAAGCTTCTAATGCATTTCATACTATTGAATCCACTCTTCAGCCTTATTGTCGTTCGAATTTTACATTTACCTTGGAAGTGAATGCTCAACTTGGAAGAGATCTACAATATATTTACCACCTTCTGGCCACATATAGCTAAATATTGTCCAAACATCTCCTTAAGGTCCACGTTTTCCTGGAAACTTCAACATTTCCTATTTTTTCCAAACTCTATCTTGGAAAACTTAATAAGTTTTGCTTAAAAAATAACTGTTTTTCAAACCCGATATCTGACGAAGAGTTTAATTTCCCTAAATCTTTTAAAAATCCTTTAGAAGGCCGAAACTTATAGCCAGTGTTGTGTAGCAGACTCAGAGATAAAAAGAAAGAGTGCCAATTTTACCACTGAAGCTATGCAAAGGAGCAAATGAACTTATTAGGAGTTCAACCAATCATGAGATTCTGGCACTGTTTTAAAACGGTTAATTGTTTACAGTTTGTGGGGATCATGGTGCGAGAGGAGGGCCTGCTTTGAAAAATTATATTAGCACGATTTAAGCAAAAAATTATTTATGTATTCCAGGAAGCGTATATTACAGATCAGAAGAAATTAAACTTGAGGGCAGCCTAAAATTCCTCCAGACAGACATTACACTTATTACAGAACAAATTGAAATAAATTCATTAAGCATTGCTCTGCCTCTCGTTTCCTATACAAGATGTGCCATACCATGTAAACATAATAAGTGCATCAAATGTTCTCCAGGCTCAAATCCAAAAGTATGCGCGCACTCAGAAATTTACATCCCCACCACACAGGCACCCCACACATAACCAAAATTCCACTAAAAATGCAATCATTTTACATGAATATTCCCTGCACGTCACAATTGAACAAAACCAAAGGAGGAAAGCCAACCTTTGCTCTGTTTGTCTGGGTCAAGCAACTCATCTTGGAAGGGGGTATAACCCCTGTGTTTCTTGTTCCTTAACCACACCATTTTCTGCTCCGTTGGCAGCTCAAAGAATTTCGCGCTTTGCCGAAACACTTCCTCCATAAATTCTTCACTGATGCCATGATTTATCAGATAGAAAAACCCACTGTCCAAACATGCCTGCCAGCTAGAAAACAGAAAGAAACCTTAGCCAAAGGAAACCAAACAGGCCATGACAAAATGTCAAACGGGACGTTTCAACAGCTAATTTGTTATTTGGATATCAAATCTCCAAATTACAGTGCAGGCTCTTATTCAAACATCTGAGAGACATGCTGTAAACTTAAAATGTACAAATGTGAAACCACCCACCCAATTATGGATGTGGGCTACCAATTGGACAAACCGACTGAGAATTTGATAGTAGAGATAACCAGATGAAAAAATGGGCCATGATTAAATTGAAGCACATGACATGAATCACCTGTCTCATAAGATCAGCTGATTTTTGCAGGTCCGGACTGGACAAGTCTATACAAGCAAGGGATGAAGCATCTGCTGAATTAGGAATCGGCATAGCAATCTACCCACCACAACAGAAATGTAATCAAATTGAATATAACAACCAACAAGGTGATCTTTATAATTTTAACTGCCACCTATTAACGAATTCGCGAGAATTAAAGATGGGTATCTGGGCCTCGCTAAAATATATATTTAAAATGGATTAAAATATATACAATCTATTACATACGAGACAAAAATCAAAACTACGGTTTTCGACAGATCCAATGGTGGAAGTCTTTATTATTATTATTATTATTTATTAACAACTCATTCTTTCTTATGATGATTTGTCTCAAAATGTGTTTAATTTAGTTGACACATTATTAGTGATGCAGTGCATATAAAGCCCACTTTAATGCACTTTTTAAGCAATTATTTGTATTTCCATCCAATGTATGGAGGGCATCGCCTCTTCACTTCCGTACAGCGCGAGCAATATGATTTTTTTTCAAACTTTGGTGGGTGAGTTTCGTCACAGTTGCCCAAAAAAATATAAATATTTCAGTGCGCGATGATCTTTCTTTCCGAAAAGGACAACCTCAAATCCTCCTTGAAGTCTCCATAATTGACTCTATGACTTTTGGTCTGCGACCAGCGTATGTAACACAAGTTGCTTCTCGGTTACGCCGTAGACATTGTCAATTTTTTATAAATTTCCATAAATATGTTTCAATAGTTTTTATAATATTTGTTGTTATTTCTCTTTTCTAATTAGATTTTATTCATTTTTTCTTTTCATTTTGATTATAGACTAGAATATATCCTTCTCAATGTATCTAATGTATTTATCTATTAAATTTCACAATTATTAAAAATGTTTAATATATTTGAATTTGAATTTCACCATTTTAAACATCAATTATATTTTACTACTATACTAGATTGAAATTGAAGTATTTTATTTTACATTAACCATATGGTGTGTAAAATAATAAAAAATCAACGAATAAATATTTTTTAAGTATTTAATTGTAGAAATAATATAATATTAATAAAAAATTAACTATAAAAGATTTGTAAATTATTTGTTAATAAAAATAATATATCATTGTATTACATTTTATATATTCTTATTTAATAGAAAAAGTATGTGTGATTGATAAAAATATCATATTATTTTTGTTTAGAAATTATCTAATTTGTATAATGAAATGTAAAGAATTACAATTAAATGAATGGAGGTGAATATAATTATATTTGCAAGGAATTTTTTAATATAATGTTACTTCCTTTTACAATTAGTAGTATCAATTGGTGGAATTGGCAAAAAAAAGATGCTCCTCTATTTTTTTAGTTTTTGCAACCAAACAAAAACCTATGACTCAAAACCCTTGCCACCATCTTTATTGGATGCATTAATCATTAATAGAATATCTATTATAACGGAATTATATATATATATATATATATTAACAATCACGATTTATATAGAGCTTTTATGTACAAAGATTCTTCACATCCTTCTAATACAATTGTATAACATCTCTTGACGTAATTAACAAGCACAAGCACACTAGAAATTGTCACTTTCTATAAAAAAAATTATTTTTCTTTGTAGTAGTCACATATAATTCATTTTTCCTATTCATTTTGTTGTCTTTATAATTGACTCAACTTCTAATGCGCACAATAGAAATTGTCATTTCCTATAAATTTCTTATTTTGTCTTATTAGTAACAAGACTTCACTAATTTCTCCTTTCCACTTTATGTTTTTTCTCTTTTTAAATGAGGTTTTTCTTCCAAGAGATTGTAACTTCTTATATTTTTATTTTTTTTCATTCAATAATTATGCTTTCTTAAAAAATTAAAAGATTAAAATTATATTTTCTATTTTATTTTATTTTCAATGAGATTTTTTCTTGGGAAAGATTATAATTTTCTATAAATTTCTAAATTTATTATTTAATAATGAGATTTTTTATTTTATTTTTCAAAAATTAAAATGGGTAAAATAAATAATTTTTTCTTTTTTAAATGAGATTTTTTTCATTATAATGGTTCATTCAATGTAGTGTGAATTTCCACCCCTTAAGAAAAACTTTATTCCAAAAACAATAGAATGTTTCCATGGACCTAATATATAGAGAGTGTTACATACAGGAGTGGAAGACATTGACATTGAATAATACTAATATCAACACACATATATATATACATACATATATATATATATATGTGTGTGTGTGTGTGTGTGTGTGTGTGTATATATATATATGTGTGTGTGTGTGTATATATATATGTGTGTGTGTGTGTGTGTGTGTGTGTATATATATATATATATACACACAGACACACATGTTCTCATACTATATTTTTTAATTCCTGGCATAAATTCAAATATAAAATCAAACACTTTAAACATTCAATCTAATTTAATTTATTTTTAAATTAAAAATAGAAGTAAAGGATGTTTATAAAAGGTAAATACAAGGCTGTAAGAGGTGTGTTTTGTTCGATGTTTGATAAAGATTTTAATAGTTGTTGAGGTTTACAAAAAGGAATTAGTATTCTAAGTTTTTTTCTTTAGAATTTATGTTAAATGTATGGGTATGCATGCAATCATGTATATTCAAGTGTAGTAGCATCTATATGGTTGTAGTTATGTCCCTCTATTGTGCTCATTCTTGTATTCCCATGATGAAATTTTATATGATTATGATAGAATCTCATTCAATTGTGACAATGTCTTTTATGATCCTACTGTTGTCACTTAGATTTGCACCATTGTCAAGTGCTTGACTTAGCAATCCAGTGAAACATGGAAACACTCTAGGGCTTGTGAGTTTCCATAACTTGGAGTGAATGTCACATCTTGATTTTTCTTGCATAAACTTCATTTGATAATAAATGGAACTAGATGAGACCATAGACAATATGTGTTTGAAGTATATATTAATGTGTTTTTGTGGATGATAAATTAGATGTTATCTTTAAAATACATGCTATCGTGATTAAAATGATGATGAATTATGATTTTATGAGTTAACCTATTGATGAGATATTGAGTGCAAATGAGTGCAAGAGCAGGTTGAATGAGAGAAAATGGTTGAGGTAGAGATGACCTAGCTGTCAAAAATAGTTAGCATGATGGAAATCTTATGCGCACACTCAGGTAGTTTCATTCATCTTGCATTATGTATGATTATGATTACATTATGTTATCATGAATACGTCATTGCCTATTATGCGTTATGATTAATGACTATATCTTATGGATGTTTTGTTTGCAAAATTAACTTAATTGAGAAAATAAAAGATTTTGTTTCAAATGTTTGATAATGATAAATCTCATAATTTATATTTATATATAATAATAATATAAGGTATATTATTATTATATATAGCTTATTATTAAAAAGAAAAGAAAATAAAATAAAATAAATTTTAAATTATCTACATGATTATTATTAAAAAAGGAAAAAAATAAAATAAGTTGTATAAATTCAAAAGATTTTGATGCAGGAGCATCTAAGTATGTGCGTAATCAGCATCGACCAAAAAAATGTTTCATCTTGAGTTGTTTCAATTTTAGCATTTTTTTGGTGTGTAATTTAAATTTGGTTTTGGTGATCAATTTTGGCAAAGATTGAACGATATTATTGTCAGTGGTTGACAAAATGTCGTGTTTCAAGTCTAATTCTAAGCGAACATCTTATTATCACAGTATCCGATGGATTTAAATTGGTTGATTATGACCTTGGAAAAACTATGTTTATTTGTTCACTTCCTCCAAGAGCTTGAGTGTCAAATTGACCATATTGTGTGTATGTTTTTTTGATCATTTTTGTTTAAAATCAATTCAATTTTAATTAATTTATTAGGGAGTATGAATATTCTGAATGGAAAAAATAAAAGAAGAAGAAAAGGGTTTTAAATACTAGCAGCCAAATAGATAGAAAGGCCACGCCCCAAGAAGAGGAATGATCACTGAAAAAACCATAAAGAAAAATTAAAACAAAGTAACACAGGAATGTATGGAGGGGGCGGATTCAGGAAGACACAAAAGATTATTATAATCATTTCCAAGATAAGGCAATAATGAGGAGGGGAGTTGTAGCTTAAAAGAGAGGCAAAATAACCTTTAAAAAGGGGTCATGTAGCCATGATTAGCAAGGAGGATGTTGTGACACTTTGAAAGCTAAAGAAATTTGTAGATTATAGATATTGAAGGGGTGCACCATATAGTGATGCATATGTTAGTGTAAAGAAAGGAGGTATGCAATGCTAAGAGATTAGGGAAACATATGGAAATCAATAAAAATGTGGAGATAACTCTAACAAGGCACGCCATACAGAAATTTGTAGGTGAATGTTAAAATGGGAAGAGTTAGCGCATTGAAAGGGAGAAGAGGGCGCAACTATATAAAGAAGCTAGGAAGTTATACTAGGAAGAAGATTAGAGAATGAAGGTCACAGCATATTCAAACCCATTTCAGGTATGGGATTTAGAATGGATATGCAAAATTAAGTGTGGAGTGGAATACAGATAAAAACAGCAGAGATTGCAATAAGAGTAAGGAAGAACAGAGGGAAAGCCAACGCCTAGATTGGAGAATAGGAAGATTCGACCAGTAGCTGAAGAGATAAGAATTGAGACAAATAAAAATTAGTTAAAGAAGGAAGACAGGTTGCGCCATCACAAATGAGGAATGATCTTTGCAGAGGAGTAAAGAAATTCATAAAATTGCAAATTTGTATAATGTAGAATGAGAAATTGAAATCAAGTTGTGAAGTTATTTTAATACAATTGTGAGTGTATACCTGTGGTAATTGGGATATGAAATTGAACTTTCTTTCATCATTTTGGTGTAATTTGGATTTGATTTTAAATTGATAAATTAAATTGTCAATTTTATTTGTCATTGGTTATGGTAGAGGAATGAGGTTTATTTCATCTTTCGTCAAATGGTATCAAAGCTAGAGGTTTTGAGTGCATATGCAGAGCACCCAATGTGAGGTAGCCTATGCTAGGACTAGTGGGTGCATAGAGTAAGCACAACGAAGAAGAAGAGCTCATGTGAGGATGTTGCAAGTAGAAGCCCTGAGCAATTGAGAGCTAGGGAGAAAAAAAGAAGTGTGATTACAGATTACAGAGCATGAGGTGAGAGTTGTAAAAGATTACAGTAGATGAGATGGGGATATTATTGAGGAAGAATCCCATGATATGGAATGGATGGAGGCAATATGAAAAGAGGAAGATTTTGGCAATGATGGTTGATATAAATGCAAGATTGAGTAGATTAGAAACATGGAAATATGGAAAGGATGTCAAGAGTGAAGAGGTTGCAACGAAGACGTGCCATGAGGAAGGCACGAATAAAGAAGAAGAAAAGAATGAACAAGAGGATGCAAGTGTAGTAGCAATGATGGTAGAAGAGAATGAAGATGCAGCTATAGAGGATGTGATTGCAGCGATGGAATGTGAAGAAATTGCAAATGGTGAAGACAAGCATGACTTAATGTTGAAATTTTTGGTGGTAGAAGAAGAGTGGTTTGGTAAGCTTGTTGATGGAGAAAAGAAGATGAATGTTGCAATGAAGGAAAAAGAGTTGATCTATGAACATTTTGATTTCATTTGTGATTATTCTTCCATAGTGAGATTAAAAGAAGATGTTGTTCTAGAGGATAAATGTTCCATTGCAGAATTGTGTGTAGATGCTACATGTTTGTGTGTAGAAATTGTAGAGGATATTGCAGGTAGAAATTGGTGGAGGTGGTTGGTCAGTGTGGGATGGATCCCACAAATGAGGAGCCAAGAGGAGAGAGTATTTGGAGGAGGTGGATGGTATATGGTGGATACAAATTCACGAGAGGAGAGAAGAATGGTGAGTAGAGTTATTGGAGGATAAAGAAGCTAGTTCCAGAAAGATGTTGGAAGAAGAGGAAAAAGAAATCAGTTCATGTGCACTTTGGACAGTGATGGTGTTCACTATAGATTGCTTGCAATCTGAAAGAATGATTCTACCATTCAACTCCACGTTTGTGAGTGTATGCTCACAAATTTCCTACTCGGTGTGTGATGCACGAGCATTCAGGTACGTGCACAATCAACATCGACCAAAAAATGTTTTATCTTGAATTACTGTTTTAGTTTTGGTATTTGTTTTAGTGTGCAATTTAAATTTGGTTTTGGTGGTAGATTTTGACAGAGATTGAATGATATTAGTGTCAGTGGTTGACAAATGTTGTGTTTCAATTCTAATTCTGAACAAGCATCTTATTATCACAATATACAATGGATTTAAATTGGTTGATTATGACCTCGGAAAAACTATGTTTATTTGTTCATTTTCTCCAAGAGCTTGAGTGTTAGATTGACCATATTAAGCGTATAATTTTTGGTCATTTTTGTTTAAAATCAAATCAATTTTATTAATTAATTTATCATAGAGTATGAATAGTTTGAATGGAAGAAATAAAAGAAGATGAAAAGACTTCTACATACTAGCAGCCAAATAGACAGAAAGGCCACGCCTCAGGAAGAGGAATGGTCACTAAAAAGCCATAAAGAAAAAATTAGAAACAAATTAACATAGGAATGTATGGAGGGGGCGGCTTCAAGAAGACACAAAAGATTATTATAATCAATGCAAGGTAAGGAAATAATGAGGAGGGGGTCGCAACTTAAAAGAGAGGCAATATAACCTTTAAAAAGGGGTTGTGTAGCCATGATTAGCAGGGAGGATGTTGCAACACTTTAAATGCTAAAGAAACTTGCAGATTATAGATATTGAAAGGGCGCGCCATATTGTGATGCATATGTTAATGCAAAGAAAGGAGGTGGTGGTGTTAAGAGATAAGGGAAACATATGGAAATCAATAAAAATGTGTAGATAACTCTAACAAGGTGCACCATGCAAAGATTTGTAGGTGAATGTTAAAATGGGAAGAGTTAGCGCCATGATAGGGAGAAGAGGGGGATAATTATATAAAGAAGCTAGGAAGTTGCGCTAGGAAGAAGATTAGAGAATGAAGGTCATGGCATATTCAAACCCATTGTAGGTATGGGATTTAAAATGTATATTTGAAATTAAGTGTGGAGTGCAATGCAGATAAAGAACAGAGGAGCTTGCAGTAAGAGTAAGGAAGAACAGAGGGAAAGCCAATGCCTAGATGGGAGAATAGGAAGATTCGACCAGTATGTAAAGAGATAAGAATCGAGACAAATAAAAATTAGTTAAAAGAGGAAGACAGGCTACGCCATCACAGATGAGGAATGATCTTCGGAGAGGAGTAAAGAAATTTAGAAACTTGAAAATGTATAATGTAGAATGAGAAATTAATGAATTGAAATCAAGTTGTGGAGTTATTTTACTATAATTGTGAGTGTATGCCTGTGGTAATTGGGATATGAAATTAAACTTGCTTTCATCATTTTGATGTAATTTGGATTTGATTTTAAATTGGCAAATGAAATCGTCAATTCAATATATCATTGTGTATAGTCGTAAAATTGCACCCCTTGCAATTTCACATACGTTCTTACGTCCGCTTTAGTGTCCACTCCCTTAGCATCTTGAGTAGGCTCATTTTAAGCCCCTACATCAGCCTTTTTCCCTTCTCAGGATGCTCCAACACCCCTTTTCAGCAGCTACCCTTGTGTGTCCGCTTTGCATCAAACTTTGTGCTTTTCTAGTTCACGTCATTTTGTAGCGTGACGTGTCCAGACACTAGCGCACCATGCAGACGTCTGCACGCCGCACTAGTGTCCTGCGATGTTTCAACGCTCAAACGACTATTTTCGAGCATGCTTTCCACTTGTCACCTCCTTTGGTCAGTGGTAACGGCTCGAGATGCTTTGTAACCGCCCGGAAAGCTTCCTTTTGCTTCTTTTCTCTCTTTAAAAGATTTCCTTTCACTTCATTTGCAACTCTTCCTCCATTTCTAGCTCCACTCTTCTGCTTCTAGCTTCTCTCTTACTTTGGCTCTAGTCTTCTACTCTCCAACTTTTGCTTGCATAGCTTCATATAGCTTGTTGTAGCAGCTTCAAGCTCTCTCAAGCTCCCTTTACAACACTCTTTGTAGCTTTATTTCCCTTGTTTCATGTTTGTGAGCATCTTGGGATTCCACACATACCTTATCTATTGTATCTACATTTCATGATACGAGTTCTCCTCCTTGAATGGGGATTGCTTTTATCACCTCTTTTGTGATACGGGTTCTCCTCCTCGAGAGGGGTTTGCTTTTATCACTCATACTTGGTGGTGTAGGTTCTACTCCTGAGTGGGTTTTGCTTTCACCACATGCTTTCTCCATTTTGATTACATTCTCTCTTTCTATCTGGCTATCCGTGGAGGTGGGAACACCAAAACGGGGGTTTGACCGAGGCAAACCCCTATACAGCCCCAACATTCTCTCCAGATATCACTCATGCATGTATTGAATACATTCACGTGCTGGAGGCTTCGTCACTTGCATTGTTGTGAGCATCCTTTTTCCTTTCTTCTCCTTATCTTTGTCATTTCTATCACTTTCTATTACTTTATCGCATTCTATGATTTCTCAATAATTGAAGTAGAAGTAGTCATTTAGCTATTTTATGTGACATTCTCGCTTTCTGGCCTGTACAAGGCGCTAGCGTGCCTCTGAGATGCCAACACATTGTACTGTCATCTGAATTATGCGCTAACGTCCTTTGGTCGAGAGCTTGTCAGTTTGTCCAGAAAATCTTTGTGACCTATTCTTTTGGATTCTGAAACTCTCGCAACTGTTGCATTGAGGTAGTTTAGGGCAGTTCACCCCGTGAGGCTCTTTGAATGAAGAGAACTCGTGAGTAGTGAATCCCCCTCTTCTACACATTAGTTATGGCAAAGGAATGAGGTTGATTTTGTCTTTCATCATATTTGTATGATAAATCATGTGATCTGAGTATTAGGTGAAAGCACATTTCTAAAAATAAAAGACATGCTCCAATTGGAGTGGAATACTTTTGCATGGGATGATTGCTAGTCTTTTTCGCTGCTATTGTGAGTAATCAAATGGTCATAGACTTAATTCCTACAGAGAGTGGTTATCATGCAATTAGAATCTTTTTTTCTTGGAGTTGAAGTGTGGAGATTAAGAGGGGCAACTACCTGTTCTTGGAGATCATTATTGGACTGACCGCCAAAGTTCACCTTAGCAAGGTGTAGTAATTGCTAGTGAAGGTTGAGGTTTTTGGATATCAACAAGGGTAGAACCGAGAGCTGGGTGATTGCAAGAGTGAGAGTTGGAATCAAAATCCAAATATTAATTCAAGGATTCCAGGTAAGACCTTTGATATTGTTATCAACTTATTTATAAAGGCTTGTATATGTTTTGTTTTGCATGTGTGTCCATTTCTAAACCTGTTCGTTGACCCTAATACCTTAGTTTAATCCCTCGATCTGCCTATAGTTTATTATGGCACTTGAATGTATGTTTGATACCTCTATTTACATGGATTTTCATTCATAGGGATGTTGCATTGGAGTTGAGCCTTTGTCGAATTCCAATTTTCTAAATCCACGACACTAAAATAAAATTTTATGTCACCACTGAGTTGTCTAATTTCCTTAGCAAAATGGCACACATAAGCTGCTCAATCTTAAGCTCAGTTTCAATCCCATTTTCAATCTCAACTTTGAGAATCGACCCAGTTTCAAGAATATATGTGGTTGGTTGATGTTTATACCTATGATAAACAATCATGCATATCGATTGGATTATATATATGTGTGTGTGTGTGTGTGTGGTGTGAGTTGCTCATACCCAAATAAATGGCAAGATTGTGATTGTGCTAATACATAATATTTGCATATTAAAAACAATAGTATATATGTAAAAATAGAGTATTTACCATGATAATATTGGAAAAAAAAATATTTTTGTTGTGATGGTTACATAGTAAAACTGTAAAACTAAATATTTGAAACTATCATTTAATTATTATGGATCTGATTCTTTTATTGAATATGTCATGAACTAGTT
>VDFB02105785.1:284595311-284817776 GCA_007258455.2 Sequoia sempervirens | reverse complement strand
CTTTCAATCACAATTATACTACCTTGAATTCCCACAAATTTGATTTTGTCTTCTGTGTTGTGTAATGTCCCTTCCTTAGGAAGATTAGACTATAGCGAAGGTTGGCCTACTATTAGGGTTCTCATAGGTCAACAGAAAGGTTAGGGGACCCAACTGAGGGCTGTGGAGCTTAGCTGGGAGCTTTACGAGCCTTTCAGTTTGGAGTTCAGCTAATGAATCCAAGGATAATTTGGAAAGATTAAAGTTTGCTTTAATGGAATAGTAAAAAGTGAATAGTAACAGAAAATTATAAAGGGAATAGTGAAAAGTGCCCCCATCCTAGTAACTCAAAGTTGTTTTTAAAAAGTGGCCATTTCTTTTGATGAAGAAAGACCCTCAAGAGGATTATTTTATTGATTTTTATAAAAAAAGCTCATGGGAGGTTATAAAGAAATATGTTGGGCTCATTTTCGGGCATTCTATTCTCATTTTGACAAAAGCAATTGCAAGTTCGAGCTCTTGGAAGAGGGTTTCAGCAGCATACAAGTCTTCTACGGATGAAATCCCTTGGAGGATAGTGAATTGGACGAAAACCCAGTTCACCAAATAGGGAAATCTACATTGGGCTTCCATTTGGGCATCATTGGACTTCATTACTGGTTAATCTGCATTTAGAACTGACTGCAGCAGTGAGTTATCAGAAGATAATTGCAGATTGGGACTTCTTATCAGCAGATATCACCATTTCAGGGCATTCACCAGCTGGTCGTACAATTTGGGAGTCATTTTCAGTCAAACCCTAGCTGGAAATTAGGTTTTAGACCACTAAGGAGCAAATCAGATTTTATATCAGATCTTTTTGTACATGTTGTGGTTCTAGCAATTTAGATATTCAATAAATTGAGCGTTGGCTTTCGAGTATGCAAATTTTATGTAATCGGTGGTTCAATTTCCTTAATTCTGAAAAATTATATTTGTTATCCTAGGAAAGTCAAAATTTGTAATTTTATTTCAATCATTTATGTTCCTTAGCATCTATTTCTTTTTCACTCTTATCAAGCACAAAACCTCAAAAAAATCAGTAAACCACCAAAATCACAAAAAACTCATAAAACAACAAAAACAAACAAAAAAACAAATTCCCTATTCGTTGGTCAAAGTCAAATTAGAAATCAAACTCGGAAAATTGGATCAGATTTCGGTTGGGAACCTTTCAATGGTATCAGAACTTGGATCCTGCCAGCCTGTTGGGTGAAATCAAGTTGTGTATACTTCAGTTTGGAATTGGTTTTCAGTTTGGACAGCAAGGTAGATCCTCATGGCAGGGTTGTTTAACAATAAACAGGCATGGGAAGAGTTTGAACAAACACAATATAAGATCCTTAGGAAAATGCAGCATTTAGAAGATTTACTTTCAAGGAAAATTAGGTACTCTAATGGTTCATCTCCATCTACAAGAACAACTAAGAGTTCTCATGCCTCGCCAACAAATAAAGCCATCATGGACAGCTATGGCAAGTATCGCTCTCTTCCTCAAAAGATACAAGATATGTATCATTCACACAATTTTTGGGCATACCGGATGAAGATGAAGCTAACTTGATGTTTACAAGTCCTTATCAGCAGCAAAGAAAGAAAGAAAAATCAAAAGATAGCAAAAAAGCATTAGGAAAAATGAAGAGCTAAAGGTGCAAGAACAAGGATAGAGAAAGGAATCACTTGCTTGTGATCTACAACCTACTAGTGATCATGATCGTTGCAAAAATCAATCATTATGTGAGAATCCTAAAGAAGTTAAAACTTTGGTTCATGAGGAGTCACCTATTGCACCATTGAGTCTTCATTGTGATCACAAAGTGGAAGAGATTACAGTCATGGACCAGCCCTTTAGAGATGTTGTAAACATGATACCTAGGTATGACACCTATTATGACTTTTGCAACTACAATTATAATCATGAGGTAGCATCCATTTCACATGAAGGTAATAATGTTTTTGAATCTTCCTATGTTGGTACTTAAGTTGAGAATGTTACACATGAGATATATGTTGGGGATTCAAGCCACGAAGGTCCTGATTTTGTTCACCATATTGTGGAAGATGTTAAAAGGACACAACGGTTGTGTGATGGGTGGTCTATAAGAGCTAACAAGGCCAAGATGCTTGCTGCCCAAGCAAGACAACACTTACAAGTGGTTAAAGAAAGTTGCAATCTAATAGATAATACAAGAAGACAAAGAGAATCACACATAAGATCCTTATTTCTTTCAAGGGAAGAATGTGTGGATGTTGAATATACAAGGGAAGAGTTTCTTGAGGTAAGCCCACAAGAAGAGCATGTTGAGTTGTGTTGGTCTAGTTGGCATCATGAAGTTTATGACTTTCTTCTTTTGAAGAGGCCCTTGAAAGCTCAAAAAGATGATGATATTGGTCACACACTTGATGGATGTGGATGTTGAATATACAAGGGAAGAGTTTATTGAGGTAAACCCACAAGAAGAGCATGTTGAGTTGTGTTGGTATAGTTGGCATCATGAAGTTGGTCAAAAAGATGATGATATTGGTCACACACTTGATGGATCAGCCACAAGTGTTATATCCATTTGTGTGGAATGGAACATTATTGGTTTCATTATGGTTAGTCATGCATCATCTACAATGAAAGGACAATTGCTAAGATCATATGAAGCATTTTGTTTTAGAGAGCTGATTAGGGAGACTTGGAAGTTTCTTACTAAGAAGATCTTGCAATTTGATAATTGTTGGTTCGTCTTGCATACTACACCTTGGAGTTTGCTAGTAAAGGAAAACATATCAGTTATGGAGGTGATGGTATGCATTAGAAAATGGGACAGCAATATTTTGACATCACATGAGCATGAATCCAAGATAGATGGTTGTGAAAAGAAATGTAGCATGGTAGACATTCATGAAAAGATAGATATGCATGAGGTGATGGTGGAAACTTCTACTTGCCAACAATCTGAATTTATAACAGCAGTGGGAATAGAACATGAATCAATTTGTGTGTTGATGCCTCACCCTTATGATGTTGATACTTTGATTGAGTATAAGGATGCCATATCTTCAAAACTTGATATACTACAAGATTGGGCTGCCAAGTGTATGCAAGTGTGCTCTTGCATTAAAGATTTTCAGGGTAATGAAAGAAGAGGTACAATTAGTCCTAAATCTCTAGTTGGGGACAGCAACGTTATACTTTTTCATTTACATGAACTTGCAAACCCTATTCATGGAGTAATTGGTGACAATGAGCTTCCAAATGATAGCTTACTTGATGCATTGGTTAAGCATGGCTATTTTGATGTTGTTTCTCCCAAAAGGACTAAATTTGTTTACTTCAGAACAATAGCAACAAATCAGTCCAAAGAAAATCATAACACACACCACCCCATACATGATGAGGAGCAGGATTTCTCTAATCTTGAATTTGCAGTTGATATTATCAACATTAAGGAGAATGAAGTGGTGTTAGGTATTCAATGGTTGAAATCTCTTGGAAGGTTTGTCCAAGACCTCAACAAGATGGTGTTAGAGTTTACTCACATGGGTAAACACATTGTGCTTAAGCCACTAAAGAATGAGACAAAGGATGGGACAGCTAAGAGTATGTTCATTTGCTCTAACACGGATGACTTGAGAAGCATGGATAAAAGGGAAAGATTCAATCCTAGTTTTCTAATTTTAAACAGCAGTGGTATATCATCACTTTCTCATGATATTGCAGCTGCTAGTCATTGGGAAATGAGTGATATTGATTCCACTTTGATTGGTACACAAGATGCATGCATTGGACATGGTATTCCTCATACACATTTGCACTTTTTCAAAGAGGCTTTGGAGTTGATAAAAGAAGACTATTTACAAATGGTTAGAGATAGGGACATGGCTGTCCAAATGATGAAAGATCAAGATAGAGAGATTGTTGATCTTTGTCTACTTTTGAGTGGGCATAATCACTCCTTTCATAATTTAGAAAATCAGTCCTTTATAGCAGCTACTCCTAGGGTACAAGATGACAAGGCAAATGGTGTAGGAGTTGAACAAGTTGAGGAAAAGATTGAAGAATCATACAATGAGGTACCTTGCAGCCTAGTGACATTTAGTGATGAAGACTTCTTTGAGCCACTTCCACCCCTAATCATTTGGGAAGAAGATAAGACAAATCAAGACTTGATGGTGTTTGATGACTACAATGTAAGCATAAAAGAGGATTCCAAAGGTCTGATTTGGGACAGCGATATTCTTCCTCATTCTTATGAGATTGCTACTCTTACACATGGAAGAACTTGTGAAAATGAGTCTGCAAGTGATGGTACACAAAGTGTAAGTGTTGGACTTGAAATTTTCAATGGAGATGCACTTGTGAAGCTTGAAGACATGGCACAAGAATATGACAGGTATTATGATTTTTATAACAGCTGTCATATTCCTTCACTCCATCATGAGGTAACAAGTTCACATAAGGATGCTAGTACCATAGAGTCTTCTATGGATGGTGCTCAAAAATTGAGTGTTAAAAATGGATTTTGTGTAGTGAATTCAAGTCATAAGAATTCTGATTTTGTATATCAGACTTGGGAGGATGTGGAAAGGACACAAATTTGGTGTGATATATGGTCACAAAAGGCCAAGGAGGCTAAGCTAGTAGCTGCCCATGAAAGACAGCATCTTCAACAAGTCAAAGAACAAGTTCACCACTTAGATCAGACAAAACAACAAAGGGAGGCTTATCTTAAATCTCTCTTTCCAAAGAATGATGTTAATGAGGTTGAACATGTCATGAACAAGCCTCTTATGACAGCCAAACACCATGAACGAGTGTATGAATCAGAAATTTCATGTTGTTCACATGTTTGTAGTGATAAGATTGATGAGACATATCATTCGGATGGTTTAATGAAAACTTCAAACATGATGGAACTGGATAGGAGAATGCCTACATGTTTTGACACATGGATAGATGAGGATAATTCAAAATTTTCAGTTGTTGATCATTTCCTTCATGGAGTTGATGATTTTGTTCTTGACACCCATAGTGGACCAGCCACTCAAGAGTTGTCTTTGATGGGTGTTAAAGGCATCCATAACTCATCTTTGGCTATGTCTCCGATTTATTATGATATGGCAGCTTTCTATTTATTGATTGGTGACTTCATCTTCATTGATTTGTCATGGGTTAGTAGGTGTCCTACTTGGAATTCCATGGCACTTTCAGATTTAGCATGGTCTATAACAGCTATTGAGTTGCATAGGAGTGTGTGGAGACATGTCTTCTTGATGGACATTGCTTATGAGGTGAATTTTCTGCTTATACATGGGTATGATGACACCATTGACATCGATCTTAATGCTAGTTTGAGTTATCACAGCAGCGTTTGGTGGTCTATCACAGCAGTGTTTGGTGGTCTTATGGATTGGTTTATATGCATATGAGAGTTCAATTTCACATCTTCTTATTGACCTACCATAATGGATGGATGTTTCCTGGTGACTTGGTGAGAGATTTCAATTATAGCAGGTTGGATAGATTGGTTTGGGATCCTGGTATTGATTGGTTGAGTGCATCATTTCACATGGGTTCCATTATGTTGTTTCACGGATTATGGTATATTAGCATTTCAATCAAAGTGGAGCAACAGGTTGTATGGCGATTGCTTGAGGACAAACAATCCCGAGGAGGACTGTAATGTCCCTTCCTTAGAAAGCTTAGACTATAGCGGAGGTTGGCCTACTATTAGGGTTCCCATAGGTTAACAAAAAGGTTAGGGGACCCAACCGAGGGCTGTGGAGCTTAGCTGGAAGATTTACGAGCCTTTCAGTGTGGAGTTCAGCTAATGAATCCAAGGATAATTTGGAAAGATTAAAGTTTGCTTTAATGGAATAGTAAAAAGTGAATAGTAACAGAAAATTATAAAAAGAATAGTGAAAAGTGCCCCCATCCTAGTAACTCAAAGTTGTTTTTAAAAAATTGGCCATTTCTTTTGATGAGGAAAGACCCTCAAGAGGATTATTTTATTGACTTTTATAAAAAAAGCTCATGGGAGGTTATAAAGCAATATGTTGGGCTCATTTTTGGGCATTCTATTCTCATTTTGACAAAAGTAATTGCAAGTTTGAGCTCTTGGAAGAGGGTGTCAGCAACATATAGGTCTTCTAAGGACGAAATCCCTTGGAGGATAGTGTATTGGACAAAAACCCAGTTCACCAAACAGGGAAATCTACATTGGGTTTCCATTTGGGCATCATCGGACTTCATTACTGGTTAATCTACATTTAGAATTGATTGCAGCAGTGAGCTATCAAAAGATAATTGCAAATTGGGACTTCTTATCAACAGATATCACCATTTCAGGGCATTCACCAGCTGGCCGTACAATTTGGGAGTTATTTTCAATCAAACCCTAGTTGGAAATTAAGTTTTCAGACCACTAAAGAGCAGATCAGATTTTATATCAGATCTTTTTGTACATGCTGTGGTTCCAACAATTTAGATATTCAATAAATTGAGCGTTGGCTTCCGGGTATGCAAATTTTATGTAATCGGTGGTTCAATTTCCTTAAATCTGAAAATTGCATTTGTTGTCCTAAGAAAGTCAGAATTTGTAATTCTATTTCAATCATTTATGTTTCTTAGCATCTATTTCTTTTTCGCTCTTATCAAGCACAAAACTTCAAAAAAATTAGTAAACCACCAAAATCACAAAAAACTCATAAAACAGCAAAAACAAAAAACAAAAAAAATTCCCTATTCGCTGGTCAAAGTCAAATCAAAAATCAAACTCAGAAAATTGGATCAGATTTGGGTTGGGAACCTTTCATGTTGCATTGGCAATGATTTTGTTTTCAATTGCGTAGGACTTGCCATTAACTTGCATGCAAAGTAATTACTCCTACTCGCCAGTCCAAAAGCAAATATCCAATGTTGATATTTTTATATTTTCCTGGACAATTATCCTTTTGTTTAGAAAAAGTAGTAGTTCGTGACAACCTGACCTTGAAGTTCTCTGATCTTGCAACTAAAATCATTTGGTGGCTCCAGAAGTTTTCCCTTAAACAGAGAAACAAATACTAGCATGATTACCCAAATTTGCTTTGTCAGTATCCAGCTTGTAATGCATTTCATACTATTGAATCCACTCTTCAGCCTTATTGTCGTTTGAATTTTACATTTATCTTGGAAGTGAATGCTCAACTTGAAAGAGATGTACAATATATTTACCATCTTCTGGCCATATATAGCTACATCTTGTCCAAACATCTCCTTAAGGTCCACGTTTTCCTGGAAACTTCAACATTTCCTATTTTTTCCAAACTTTATCTTGGAAAACTTAGTTAAGTTATTGCTCAAAGAATAACTGTTTTGCATAACCGATATCTGATTAACTGTTTTGCAAAACCGATATCTGATGAAGAGTTTATTTTCCCTAAACCTTTAAAAATCCTTAGAAAACCGAAACTTTTAGCCAGTGTTGTGTAGCAGACTCAGAGATAAAAAGAAAGAGTGCCAGTTTTACCATTGAAGTTATGCAAAGGAGCAAATGAACTTATTAGCAGTTCAACAAATCATGAGATTCTGGCACTGTTTTAAAACGGTTAATTGTTTACAGTTTGTGGGGATCATGGTGCGAGAGGAGGGCCTGCTTTGAAAAATTATATTAGCACGATTTAAGCAAAAAATTATTTATGTATTCCAGGAAGCGTATATTACAGATCAGAAGAAATTAACCTTGAGGGTAGCCTAAAATTCCTCAAGACAGACATTACACTTATGACATAACATATTGAAATAAATTCACTAAGCATTGCTCTGCCTCTCGTTTCCTATACAAGACGTGCCATACCATGTAAACATAATAAGCGCATCAAATGTTCTCCAGGCTCAAATCCAAAAGTATGCGCGCACTCAGAAATCTACATCCTCGCCACACAGGCACCCCACACATAAATAAAATTCCACTAAAAATGCAATCATTTTACATGAATATTCCCTGCACGTCACAATTGAACAAAACCAAAGGAGGAAAGCCAACCTTTGCTCTGTTTGTCTGGGTCAAGCAACTCATCTTGGAAGGGGGTATAACCCCTGTGTTTCTTGTTCCTTAACCACACCATTTTCTGCTCCGTTGGCAGCTCAAAGAATTTCGCGCTTTGCCGAAACACTTCCTCCATAAATTCTTCACTGATGCCATGATTTATCAGATAGAAAAACCCACTGTCCAAACATGCCTGCCAGCTAGAAAACAGAAAGAAACCTTAGCCAAAGGAAACCAAACAGGGCATGACAAAATGTCAAACGGGACGTTTCAACAGCTAATTTGTTATTTGGATATCCAAATCTCCAAATTATAGTGCAGGCTCTTATTCAAACATCTGAGAGACATGCTGTAAACTTAAAATGTACAAATGTGAAACCACCCACCCAATTATGGATGTGGGCTACCAATTGGACAAACCGACTGAGAATTTGACAGTAGAGATAACCAGATGAAAAAATGGGCCATGATTAAATTGAAGCACATGACATGAATCACCTGTCTCATAAGATCAGCTGATTTTTGCAGGTCCGGACTGGACAAATCTATACAAGCAAGGGATGAAGCATCTGCTGAATTAGGAATCGGCATAGCAATCTACCCACCACAACAGAAATGTAATCAAATTGAATATAACAACCAAGAAGGTGATCTTTATAATTTTAACTGCCACCTATTAACGAATTCGCGAGAATTAAAGATGGGTATCTGGGCCTCGCTAAAATATATATTTAAAATGGATTAAAATATATACAATCTATTACATACGAGACAAAAATCAAAACTACGGTTTTCGACAGATCCAATGGTGGAAGTCTTTATTATTATTAGTTATTAGTTATTAGTTATTAACAACTCATTCTTTCTTATGATGATTTGTCTCAAAATGTGTTTAATTTAGTCGACACATTATTAGTGATGCAGTGCATATAGGTAAAGCCCACTCTAATGCATTTTTTAAGCAATTATTTGTATTTCCATCCGCTTAACCCGACAAAGGATCATGGTGAAAAAACTTATTTAGGTGCAGATATTAAAGGGAAAGCGAGGTTGTTAGTGGCACAATTGAGGACGGGATCACATCACCTTAGGTGTGAGACCGGTAGGTGGAAGATACCCAAGGAAACTTGGGAAGAAAGAACTTGTATTTTCTGCAATAAAGGGGTTGTGGAAACAGAATGGCACTTCATCATGGAATGCATTGCTTACGAGGATATCCGCACTCAACATGAAAATAGTTTGAAAGTGGACAATATGCACCAGCTATTTGAGGAAGATAAGATTAATCAGACGGCTAGCCTTCTAGTCAAACTTAACAGCAGGAGATCTGACTTGGAAAAGAGTATGAAGACAAATTAGGCCTGTTTTGTCTCGGTCCCATAGACTGTTTGGTCTCGCGGACGTCATTAAAATCTTTCATTCATTCATTCATTCATCCAATGTATGGAGGGCATCGCCACTTCACTTCCGTACAGCGCGAGCAATTTGATTTTTTTTAAAACTTTGGTGGGTGAGTTTCGTCATGATCTTTCTTTCCGAAAAGGACAACCTCAAATCCTCCTTGAAGTCTCCATAATTGACTTTATGACTTTTGGTCTGCGACCAGCGTATGTAACACAAGTTGCTTCTCTGTTACGCCGTAGACATTGTCAATTTTTTATAAATTTCCAGAAGGTCCACTATCTAAATATGTTTCAATAGTTATAATATTTGTTGTTATTTCTCTTTTTTAATTAGATTTTATTCATTTTTTCTTTTCATTTTGATTATAGACTAGAATATATCCTTTTCAATGTATCTAAGGTACTTATCTATTAAATTTCACAATTATTAAAAATGTTTAATATATTTAAATTTGAATTTCACCATTTTAAACATCAATTATATTTTACTACTATACTAGATTGAAATTGAAGTATTTTATATTACATTAACCACATGGTGTGTAAAATAATAAAAAAATCAACAAATAAATATTTTTTAAGTATTTAATTGTAGAAATAATATAATATTAATAAAAAATTAAATATAAAAGATTTGTAAATTATTTGTTAATAAAAATAATATATCATTGTATTACATTTTCTATATTCTTATTTAATAGAAAAAGTATGTGTGATTGATAAAAATATCATATTTTTTTGTTTAGAAATTATCTAATTTGTATAACGAAATGTAAAGAATTACAATTAAATGAATGGAGGTGAATATAATTATATTTGCAAGGCATTTTTTAATATAATGTTACTTCCTTTTACAATTAGTAGTATCAATTGGTGGAATTGGCAAAAAAAAAAATGCTCGTCCATTTTTTTAGTTTTTGCAACCAAACAAAAACCTATGACTCAAAACCCTTGCCACCATCTTTATTGGATGCATTAATCATTAATAGAATGTCTATTATAATAGAATTATATATATATATGATTTATATAGAGCTTTTATGTACAAAGATTCTTCACATCTTTCTAATACAATTGTATAACATCTCTCGACATAATTAACAAGCACAAGCACACTAGAAATTGTCACTCTCTATAAATTTTTAAATTTTTCTTTGTAGTAGTCACATATAACTCATTTTCCCTATTCATTTTTTTGTCTTTATAATTGACTCAACTTCTAGCACAATAGAAATTGTCATTTTCTATAAATTTCTTATTTTGTCTTATTAGTAACAAGACTTCACTCATTTCTCCTTTCCACTTTTTGTTTTTTCTCTTTTTAAATGAGGTTTTTCTTCCAAGAGATTGTAACTTCTTATATTTTTTATTTTTTTCATTCAATAATTATGCTTTCTTAAAAAATAAAAAGATTAAAATTACATTTTCTATTTTATTTATTTTTCAATGAGATTTTTTCTTGGGAAAGATTATAATTTTCTATAAATTTCTAAATTTATTATTTAATAATGAGATTTTTTATTTTATTTTTCAAAAATTAAAATGGGTAAAATAAATAATTTTTTCTTTTTAGTTTTGTTTTTCTCTTTTTAAATGAGAATTTTTTTGTCATAATGGTTCATTCAATGTAGTGTGAATTTCCACTTTTAAGAAAACTTATTCCAAAAACAATAGAATATTTTCTATGGACTTCAGAATATATATGTGTATATGTTACATACATATACACATATATATTATAGAACATGTGTGTATAATAAATACATACATACATACATACATATATATACATTTATATATATACATATTATACACACACATGTTCTCATACTATATTTTTTAATTCCTAGCATAAATTCAAATATAAAATCAAACACTCTAAACATTCAATCTAATTTAATTTACTTTTAAATTAAAACTAGAAGTAAAGGATGTTTATAAAAGGTAAATACAAGGTTGTAAGAGGTGTGTTTTGTTCGATGTTTGATGAAGATTTTAATAGTTGTTGAAGTTTACAAAAAGGAATTAGTATTCTAAGTTTTTTTCTTGTGAATTTATGTTAAATGTATGGTTATGCATGAAGTCATGTATATCCAAGTGTAGTAGCATCTATATGGTTGTAGTTATGTCCCTCTATTGTGCTCATTCTTGTATTCCCATGATGAAATTTTATATGATTATGATAGAATCTCATTCAATTGTGACAATGTCTTTTATGATCCTACTGTTGTCACTTAGATTTGCACCCTTGTCAAGTGCTTGACTTAGCAATCCAGTGAAACATGGAAACACTTTAGGGCTTGTGAGTTTCCATAACTTGGAGTGAATGTCACATCTTGATTTTTCTTGCATAAACTTCATTTGATAATAAATGGAACTAGATGAGACCATAAACAATATATGTTTGAAGTATATATTAATGTGTTTCCGTGGATGATGAATTAGACGTTATCTTTAAAATACATGCTATCGTGATTAAAATGATGATGAATTATGATTTTATGAGTTAACCTATTGACGAGATATTGAGTGCAAATGAGTGCAAGAGCAAGTTGAATGAGAGAATATGGTTGAGGTAGAGATGACCTGGCTGTCAAAAATAGTCAGCATGATGGAAATCTTACCCACACACTCACCTAGTTTCATTCATCTTGCATTATGTATGATTATGATTACATTATGTTATCATGAATACATCATTGCCTATTATGCGTTATGATTAATGACTATATCTTATGGATGTTTTGTTTGCAAAATTAACTTAATTGAGAAAATAAAAGATTTTGTTTCAAATGTTTGATAATGATAAATCTCATAATTTATATTTATATATAATAATAATATAAGGTATATTATTATTATATATAGCTTATTATTAAAAAGAAAACAAAATAAAATAAAATAATTTTTAAATTATCTACATGATTATTATTAAAAAAGGAAAAAAATAAAATAAGTTGTATAAATTCAAAAGATTTTGATGCAGGAGCATCTAAGTATGCGCGTAATCAGCATCAACCAAAAAAATGTTTCATCTTGAGTTGTTTCAATTTTAGCATTTTTTTGGTGTGTAATTTAAATTTGGTTTCAATGATCAATTTTGACGAAGATTGAACGATATTATTGTCAGTGGTTGACAAAATGTCGTGTTTCTAGTCTAATTCTAAGCGAACATCTTATTATCACAATATCCGATGGATTTAAATTGGTTGATTATGACCTTGGAAAAACTATGTTTATTTGTTCACTTCCTCCAAGAGCTTGAGTGTCAAATTGACCATATTGTGTGTATGTTTTTTTATCATTTTTGTTTAAAATCAATTCAATTTTAATTAATTTATCAGGTAGTATGAATATTCTGAATGGAAAAAATAAAAGAAGAAGAAAAGGGTTCTAAATACTAGCAGCCAAATCGATAGAAAGGCCACGCCCCAAGAAGACGAATGGTCACTGAAAAACCATAAAGAAAAATTAAAACAAAGTAACACAGGAATGTATGGAGGGGGCGGATTCAAGAAGACACAAAAGATTATTATAATCATTTCCAAGATAAGGCAATAATGAGGAGGGGAGTTGTAGCTTAAAAGAGAGGCAAAATAACCTCTAAAAAGGGGTCATGTAGCCATGATTAGCAAGGAGGATGTTGTGACACTTTGAAAGCTAAAGAAACTTGTAGATTATAGATATTGAAGGGGTGCACCATATAGTGATGCATATGTTAGTGTAAAGAAAGGAGGTATGCAATGCTAAGAGATAAGGGAAACATATGGAAATCAATAACAATGTGGAGATAACTCTAAACAAGGCACGCCGATTTGTAGGTGAATGTTAAAATCGGAAGAGTTAGCGCATTGAAAGGGAGAAGAGGGCGCAACTATATAAAGAAGCTAGGAAGTTATACTAGGAAGAAGATTAGAGAATGAAGGTCACAACATATTCAAACCCATTTCAGGTATGGGATTTAGAATGTATATGCAAAATTAAGTGTGGAGTGGAATACAGATAAAGAACAGCAGAGATTGCAATAAGAGTAAGGAAGAACAGAGGGAAAGCCAGCGCCTAGATTGGAGAAAAGGAAGATTCGACCAGTAGGTGAAGAGATAAGAATTGAGACAAATAAATATTAGTTAAAAGAGGAAGACAGGTTGCGCCATCACAAATGAGGAATGATCTTTGCAGAGGAGTAAAGAAATTCATAAAATTGCAAATTTGTATAATGTAGAATGAGAAATTGAAATCAAGTTGTGGAGTTATTTTAATACAATTGTGAGTGTATACCTGTGGTAATTGGGATATGAAATTGAACTTTCTTTCATCATTTTGGTGTAATTTGGATTTGATTTTAAATTGATAAATTAAATTGTCAATTTGATTTGTCATTGGTTATGGTAGAGGAATGAGGTTTATTTCGTCTTTCGTCAAATCGTATCAAAGCTAGAGGTTTTGAGTGCATATGTAGAGTGCCCAATGTGAGGTAGCCTATGCTAGGACTAGTGGGTGCATAGAGTAAGCACAACGAAGAAGAAGAGCTCATGTGAGGATGTTGCAAGTAGAAGCCCTGAGCAATTGAGAGCTAGGGAGAAAAAAAGAAGTGTGATTACAGATTACAGAGCATGAGGTGAGAGTTGTAAAAGATTACAGTAGATGAGATGGGGATATTATTGAGGAAGAATCCCATGATATGGGATGGATGGAGGCAATATGAAAAGAGGAAGATTTTGGCAATGATGGTTGATATAAATGAAAGATTGAGTAGATTAGAAACATGGAAATATGGAAAGGATGTCAAGAGTGAAGAGGTTGCAACGAAGACGTGCCATGAGGAAGGCACAAATAAAGAAGAAGAAAAGAATGAACAAGAGGATGCAAGTGTAGTAGCAATGATGGTAGAAGAGAATGAAGATGCAGCTATAGAGGATGTGATTGCAGCGATGGAATGTGAAGAAATTGCAAATGGTGAAGACAAGCATGACTTAATGTTGAAATTTTTGGTGGTAGAAGAAGAGTGGTTTGGTAAGCTTGTTGATGGAGAAAAGAAGATGAATGTTGCAATGAAGGAAAAAGAGGTGATCTATGAACATTTTGATTTCATTTGTGATTATTCTTCCATAGTGAGATTAAAAGAGGATGTTGTTCTAGAGGATAAATTTTCCATTGCAGAATTGTGTGTAGATGCTACATGTTTGTGTGTAGAAATTGTAGAGGATATTGCAGGTAGAAATTGGTGGAGGTGGTTGGTCAGTGTGGGATGGATCCCACAAATGAGGAGCCAAGAGGAGAGAGTATTTGGAGGAGGTGGATGGTATATGGTGGATACAAATCTACGAGAGGAGAGAAGAATGGTGAGTAGAGCTATTGGAGGATAAAGAAGCTAGTTCCATAAAGATGTTGGAAGAAGAGGAAAAAGAAATAAATTCATGTGCACTTTGGACAGTGATGGTGTTCACTATAGATTGCTTGCAATCTGAAAGAATAATTCTACCATTCAACTCCACGTTTGTGAGTGTATGCTCACAAATTTCCTACTCGGTGTGTGATGCAGGAGCATTCAGGTACGTGCACAATCAACATCGACCAAAAAATGTTTTATCTTGAATTATTGTTTTAGTTTTGGTATTTGTTTTGGTGTGCAATTTAAATTTGGTTTTGGTGGTAGATTTTGACGGAGATTGAATGATATTAGTGTCAGCGGTTGACAAATGTTGTGTTTCAATTCTAATTCTGAACAAGCATCTTATTATCACAATATACAATGGATTTAAATTGGTTGATTATGACCTTGGAAAAACTATGTTTATTTGTTCATTTTCTCCAAGAACTTGAGTGTCAGATTGACCATATTGAGCGTATAATTTTTGGTCATTTTTGTTTAAAATCAAATCAATTTTATTAATTAATTTATCATAGAGTATGAATATTTTGAATGGAAGAAATAAAAGAAGATGAAAAGACTTCTATATACTAGCAGCCAAATAGACAGAAAGGCCACGCCTCAGGAAGAGGAATGGTCACTAAAAAGCCATAAAGAAAAAATTAGAAACAAATTAACATAGGAATGTATGGAGGGGGCGGCTTCAAGAAGACACAGAAGATTATTATAATCGATGCAAGGTAAGGAAATAATGAGGAGGGGGTCGCAACTTAAAAGAGAGGCAATATAACCTTTAAAAAGGGGTCGTGTAGCCATGATTAGCAGGGAGGATGTTGCAACAATTTAAATGCTAAAGAAACTTGCAGATTATAGATATTGAAAGGGCGCGCCATATAGTGATGCATATGTTAATGCAAAGAAAGGAGGTAGGTGGTGTTAAGAGATAAGGGAAACATATGGAAATCAATAAAAATGTGCAGATAACTCTAACAAGGTGCACCATGCAGAGATTTGTAGGTGAATGTTAAAATGGGAAGAGTTAGCGCCATGATAGGGAGAAGAGGGGGGTAATTATATAAAGAAGCTAGGAAGCTGCGCTAGGAAGAAGATTAGAGAATGAAGGTCGTGGCATATTCAAACCCATTGTAGGTATGGGATTTAAAATGTATATGTGAAATTAAGTGTGGAGTGCAATGCAGATAAAGAACAGAGGAGCTTGCAGTAAGAGTAAGGAAGAACAGAGGGAAAGCCAATGCCTAGATGGGAGAATAGGAAGAGTCGACCAGTATGTAAAGAGATAAGAATCGAGACAAATAAAAATCAGTTAAAAGAGGAAGACAGGCTACGCCATCACAGATGAGGAATGATCTTCGGAGAGGAGTAAAGAAATTCAGAAACTTGAAAATGTATAATGTAGAATGAGAAATTAATGAATTGAAATCAAGTTGTGGAGTTATTTTACTATAATTGTGAGTGTATGCCTGTGGTAATTGGGATATGAAATTAAACTTGATTTCATCATTTTGGTGTAATTTGGATTTGATTTTAAATTGGAAAATGAAATCGTCAATTCAATCTATCATTGTGTATAGTCGTAAAATTGCACCCCTTGCAATTTCACATACGTTCTTACGTCCGCTTTAGTGTCCACTCCCTTAGCATCTTGAGTAGGCTCATTTTAAGCCCCTGCATCAGCCTTTTTCCCTTCTCAGGATGCTCCAACACCCTTTTTCAGCAGCTACCCTTGTGTGTCCGCTTTGCATCAAACTTTGTGCTTTTCTAGTTCACGTCATTTTGTAGCGTGACGTGTCCAGACACTAGCGCACCACGCAGACGTCTGCACGCCGCACTAGTGTCCTGCGACGTTTCAACGCTCAAACGACTATTTTCGAGCATGCTTTCCACTTGTCACCTCTTTTGGTCAGTGGTAACGGCTCAAGATGCTTTGTAACCGCCCGGAAAGCTTCCTTTTGCTTATTTTCTCTCTTTAAAAGATGTCCTTTCACTTCATTTGCAACTCTTCCTCCATTTCTAGCTCCACTCTTCTGCTTCTAGCTTCTCTCTTACTTTGGCTCCAGTCTTCTACTCTCCAACTTTTGCTTGCATAGCTTCATATAGCTTGTTGTAGCAGCTTCAAGCTCTCTCAAGCTCCCTTTACAACACTCTTTGTAGCTTTATTTCCCTTGCTTCATGTTTGTGAGCATCTTGGGATTCCACACATACCTTATCTATTGTATCTACATTTCATGATACGGGTTCTCCTCCTTGAGTGGGGATTGCTTTTATCACCTCTTTTGTGATACGGGTTCTCCTCCTCGAGAGGGGTTTGCTTTTATCACTCATACTTGGTGGTGCAGGTTCTACTCCTGAGTGGGTTTTGTTTTCACCACACGCTTTCTCCATTTTGATTACATTCTCTCTTTCTATATGGCTGTCCGTGGAGGTGGGAACACCAAAAAGGGGGTTTGACTGAGGCAAACCCCTATACAGCCCCAACATTCTCTCCAGCTATCACTCATGTAGGTATTGAATACATTCACGTGCTGGAGGCTTCGTCACTTGCATTATTGTGAGCATTTTCTTTCCTTTCTTCTCCTTATCTTTGTCATTTCTACATTAGTTCATTTCATTTCTATCACTTTCTATTACTTTATCGCATTCTATGATTTCTCAATAATTGAAGTAGAAGTAATCATTTAGCTATTTTCTGTGACATTCTCGCTTTCTGGCCTATATGAGACGCTAGTGTGCCTTTGAGACGCCAACACACCGCACTGTCATCTGAATTATACGCTAACGTCCTTTGGCCGAGAGCTTGTCAGTTTGTCCAGAAAATCTTTGTGACCTGTTCTTTTGGATTCTGAAACTCTCACAGCTGTTCCATTGAGGTAGTTTAGGGCAGTTCACCCCGTGAGGCTCTCTGAATGAAGAGAACTCGTGAGTAGTGAATCCCCCTCTTCTACACATTAGTTATGGCAAAGGAATGAGGTTGATTTTGTCTTTCATCATATTTATATGATAAATCATGTGATCCGAGTATTAGGTGAAAGCACATTTCTAAAAATAAAAGACATGCTCCAATTGGAGTGGAATACTTTTGCATGGGATGATTGCTAGTCTTTTTGGCTGCTATTGTGAGTAATCAAATGGTCATAGGCTTAATTCCTACAGAGAGTGGTTATCATGCAATTAGAATCTTTTTTTCTTGGAGTTGAGGTGTGGAGATTAAGAGGGGCAACTACATGTTCTTGGAGATCATTATTGGACTAACTGCCAAAGTTCACCTTAGCAAGGTGTAGTAATTGCTAGTGGAGGTTGAGGTTTTTGGATATCAACAAGGGTAGAATCGAGAGCTGGGCGATTGCAAGAGTGAGAGTTGGAATCAAAATCCAAATATTAATTCAAGGATTCCAGGTAAGACCTTTGATATTGTTATCAACTTATTTATAAAGGCTTGTATATGTTTTGTTTTGCATGTGTGTCCATTTCTAAACCTATTCATTGACCCTAATACCTTAGTTTAATCCCTTGATCTACCTATAGTTTATTATGGCACTTGAATGTATGTTCGATACCTCTATTTACATGGATTTTCATTCATAGGGACGTTGCATTGGAGTTGAGCCTTTGTCGAGTTCCAATTTTCTAAATCCATGACACTAAAATAAAATTTTATGTCACCACTAAGTTGTCTAATTTCCTTAGCAAAATGGCACACATAAGTTGCTCAATCTTAAGCTCAGTTTCAATCCCATTTTCAATCTCAACTTTGAGAATTGACCCAATTTCAAGAATATATGTGGTTGGTTGATGTTTATACCTATGATAAACAATCATGCATATCGATTGGGTTATATATATATATATATGTGGTGTGAGTTGCTCATACCCAAATAAATGGCAAGATTGTGATTGTGCTAATACATAATATTTGCATATTAAAAACAGTAGTATATATGTAAAAATAGAGTATTTACCATGATAATATTGGAAAAAATATATATTTTTGTTGTGATGGTTACATAGTAAAACTGTAAAACTAAATATTTGAAACTATCATTTAATTATTATGGATCTGATTCTTTATTGAATATGTCATGAACTAGTTTCTTATGGCATTTAAACATTAGTTAGTATTGTATATACATTAAATATTGCATGAAATTGAGAAATATCATTAGTTAGAGATCAAATTTTATGTCAATAATTTAGTTGCATATCAATAGTTAAGTTGCATGTCAAAAAGTGAATTGCATGTCAATTATACATTTAACCATCACTATGCATGAAAGGATTAAAATAATAAAATATTTTCATATAATCATTTTGCATAAAAAGAAAAAGATTTATTTATTTTTATGATCATTATACATGTTATTTTCTTCTATATGTGATTTGGTTTACCTTCCAGGATGGGCGTTGAATATGTACTAATAAAGGGGAGTAGATTTTCTTTTCCAGATCTACCTATTGTTTACAGCTTAAGTGCTTTGACCAAAGATATGTGTACCATTGAAATAGATGGATTTTATTTTATTCTCTATGCCATATTATGATAGTAGGGCATAGCATGTTCATATGTGAAATGCATGTAGATATATCAAGTTGCACAGGATTCCATCATGCTAGCCATTTTCAGTTGCTAGGCTTCTCGTGCAAGGTCAGTTATTCTTCGTGTTACGAATAATTTCAGGGAAGTGTAAGCTTTGTGGTTGAGTGGAAAAGCACCTGAGCCATGTTCTTGTCTCTTGGTTTATGGATGACCATTGTGGTTAGTGGCGGCCAGAGACTCTAGTGATTATGTTTATGTTTTATCTCTACTTATATTGTTATGACCAGATGGGCATGAGATCCTGATTCATATTCTTGCATAAATTATATCTTGTACTCTATAATACTTTACTAGATAGTTATTCATGTGATGATGTACCTTATTCTTGTACTTAATATATTCTGGATTAGACACTTTTACATGTGAGATGTAATATGTCATTTGTATATATTGAAAATGTTTCATTTCATTTCTATATTTATGTGAAAATGAGTTACTATTTATTTTTGTGAGATTTTCTACGGTTAAGAACCTTATATTGAGCCTCCAGAGAGGGTTGGTTCCCTTGGTACCCATATGTTCTAACCTATGCTACTATTGCTCTTGAGCAAAAGAGATAAGGAAATAACTTTAAATGAAACTAAACTTACTAAGGTGATGCACCAAAATTGTTTCTAAGACCTATGCCACTATTTTGACACATAGAAGACCAATGATTCAAACATGTTTACACAACTCAAGCTTCAACATACTCATGTATCAATGTTTCATATAAAGGTTACATTTTGGATAGTCCTATAAGGAAGAAAGATAAGTACTCTTCACAGATAGAAGTTGCTTACATGTTAACACATACTACAACCTACTCAAAATATGTTTTTTTTATGTTTAAAGGTGTCAAAGATAAAACATTCATTTAAGGATTCATGCAATGAAATCACATAAATAATATCAATTACCAGCTTACACATAATGGAACAGGTTTTGAAGGTATAAAACTAAATTTTATTGATCAAAAGATGTTACTTACAATAGTACATAGTCCAAAATAAAACTAATATTTCCTTCCAAAAGGACATTTTCATTGTTATTTATAGTGGACTAATCGTCAACATCTCCTTTCATATTCAAGACATGGACTAATTGCCTCCCGTGGATCCATTTATCTCTAGCATTTGTATCAAGTGTTAACAAGTTGATCTTTAGGCGCAAAGGAAAACATGTTCCAAAAAATGGTATCAAATTCATGGTCACGGGTTTGAATCCCCTCGGGTGACGTTGAGAGGGGATTGTTGGACTAGTCGCCAACGTCTCCCTTTGGATTCAAGACATGGACTAACCACCTCCCATGGATCCGTTTATATCTAGTGTTTGTATCATGCATTAATAGGTCAACCTTTTGGTGCAATGACAAACATGTTCCAACAATTTAGTCATAAAATGACTAGTTTTTTGAGTTACAATATTGTCTTTTTACAAAAAATAAACTTTTTAGTTTACAATGTTGCTTCAAAATGCAAGAATTGGCTCAAAAATGATCCCAGGTGTACTATATCCTACTCCCCACCTGAGAGAGAATCTAGGACCTAAAATCCAAAATCATTAATCACCTTTACTTTCTTTGACCTAGATGCTTCATCATTTGGGTGTTGTAAAATTGTTTTCCTTGTTTCATTCTGTAAAAACTCTAAGGTGGTGTGAAAAAGGGTGGTCTTGACTTTTCAGCCTTTGTTAGCTCCTAAAAAGACTCCAAGAAGCTTGCCTCACTCCTAGATACTTGCAATTGATCCTCAAACTATCTCAATTGCCCCTATATCTTCTCACTTGCTATCCAAGTCATCCAATTGGTTCTAAATACTCTCCAACTACTCTTTATCTCATCAAACTGCCACTTGCATGATAATAGGGCATGTGATAAAATTTGAAATTATCAAGACTCTCTTAGAAGGTGTGGGATAAGTTCTAGGAATAGAATTTGATACATATGGCATATATTTGCAGCTTCTTCGTCCTACCTTATATCCAAAATTTTATAAGTCACTTATGCTTGACAAACACCTCAATGATTCTCGAATCCTTCAAAAACAATGTCACTCAAACACTTTCATGTTTTTGTCCCTTTGATTCATGATTGTAGTTGATCTTTGTTAATAATGCACTTCCCTCTAGAGACCTGTCCTTTATCATTGTCTACCATTTTAAGGGTATTTGATTGATTCAATGTGATTGAATCTTGGATTGTCATCAATAGGTTCAAGCTTTTATTCTCGTATCGTTAGATTCTTATCATCAACTCAAAGCTATTCTCTTGAATTATTTACTTAAAGATCTATGAGTTGTGTACCATCCTTCACAAAGAGTCTCTTGACTTTCTTACATGGTCATATCATTTGAAAACACTATCATGTGATTATCCTTTGAACTGTTTGATTTTTTATGACTTTACCACTCAAATAATGAGAGGATTGTGTTTTAAGTGTTATGAGGATAGTCGTGGGATCACCCACTCTTTCCTATGTCACATTTACTTAGTGCACTATTTGTTGTTATTCTTCATAGTTCTATACTTCATGATCATTGTCCTTGAAGTGTAGTTACTTTACACTCATCAACATGGAGTTGTATGTTGCAACAAATAGTGTTTTTCTTACCTTATCAAGCATCTCTTGGATTCGTGTTTGCTTTACTTTATTCACTTCCAAACACAAATCTATGCCTATCTTTTCCCTTTAAGATTGTCCTTCTATCATTTTTGATTGACAGTCATAGTATCTCTTAGCCTCCTTTTGCATTATCAACTAGGGTTTCTCCTTTTCACCTTGACAACAAGACATGAGAGAAACAATGTATTAAGGACAAGACAAAATTCTCACAACCAGTGCTTATTACAACAATCTTCTTTAGACTGGCATATTGTAATACATTCTTCTTGAAATTGGTAGAGGCTCTTCAAATATCCTTTGTCATCTCACTTGTCAACAACCTTCAAAACATTGTCCTCTCTATATTTGTGACAATCCTACAAAAATATTTGTCATGTGCATATCTTTTAAACTGACACCCTGTTATTCCAACTATCATCAATGGTTTTAACTAGGACTTTGAAACTTTCCTTTCGTTTATTCCCATTCACTTGCTCACTATCAATTTTTTCATGTATCTCACATACTCGATTCTTAGAATTCTTCATGCACTATAAAAACTTTGGGAAGGTCTTCATGCATTGTCCTCTATGAGCATGGCCACTTCCCTTTAGGGTTTCATGTAACCTGCTTTTCCATTTGTTCTTACCAATATCCTTTTCTATTATGACTACCCTTGGCCATTATGTCTTCTACAAAATCATGACTATAACTGCTCTTCCTCTCTCTCTATAGTCTCATAAAAATACTACCATCATGGTGTCTTGGGAACCTTTTATTTCCCTTTATTAAACATCCAAACCTTTGACTATCATTATCTTGTATTCATGGGATTGTTTTCTAGTGATTATTGTCTCTATCTTTGACCTGCACCTCTATCTTCATGTTTAGGTATAGACTTCATGCATATATTTCATGTAACCTGCCCATGGAGTGTGCATCAAGCTACTTGATATGGTTGTCATGAAATGAAAACTATCTCTTGGCTTCTTTGGGCTTTGTTAACTATCCCATGTCATGGAAACTGTGTGTTGTTTTTGAATCAAATCTCCAAGGGACCTCTATTATTCCAATCATAAAATTGCTATCTCACTTTCCCTGTTACCTAACATGAAACCTTACCATGCATTCTTTTGGCTGTCATGTTATGATAGTTTATTTATCCTTTTATGTCTTTTGACTATCACCATATCTAATGAGTGTCATAAAGACTTGGATCTTGAGGACTTATCTTTGTCCTTTGGCTTCTATCCTTGCATTAGTGAGTATCTTTCAACCAACATGATCTCGCTCTAGGTCGCACTGTCTTTCATCAACCCCTATCTTCATTATTTTCTTCTTTGCAATGTATTTCTATCATGCACTATATGCTTCTAGGGTTTGGAAAGAATACCATAGGGTGAAACCTTATAACTATGGTCTATGATTCTATAAAATTTTATATACATTTCCCATTCCTCATTGCATATTTGGATTGTGATGAGGTTGTAATGAAGTTCTTTTCTTCTTGATAAAGTTTCTTACCATATGCTATATAACATACCGTGCTAAGAAAAATTTACCTTAGAGATTAGTGATAACACAAACCCTTTATATCTCAATCAACCTCATGGCTACTTTTAGGAGCCTTACATCTTGACATTTTATATGAAAAGGATTTAACAATCTTGACAATAGATTTAAAGAAATAAGGATTTTTTACAAGGTTTGAAAAAACACTTGTCTATATACTTCCTTTTATCATGACTACACTTTCACGATCCTTCACATTGCATTCTCTTTGACATAGCTCTTGAGGCCTAGGTATTGACTACCCAATTTATCTCTATCATGAAGAGGTCTACTTTGACATTGCCACAACAGTGTCTCTGTGTTGGTCTTGTCATCTTATCATTTGAATTGTGCTTTATAACATGACTTGTCACTTCCTTCAACTATTAATTCAAGAGTTTGTTATTTGCTTGGTCTCATTGCCTCTATCATGGCTCTACTACCATTATCACTTGTCAACATTATTGTGCCTTCATAACTACCTTATTGTCAAAACATACCTCTTCCTCCTTTTGTAGTGGTGCAATCTTATGGTATTTGATGCACAGTATTCTATCTTTCATGGCTACTATTGTTTTCCTCTTATGTGATCCCACCACTGTGCATGTAAACTGAACTCTATCATGTATAACTATCCTTTTCATGCTCCTCTACCATGAGTGCTTTTAAAATTGATTCTTTTCTTACATGAGACTTACAATTTTTTACATTACATGTATTGCAAGTCCATTTTAATAACTTCCAAACCATGTATTATACCCATTGGATAATCAACTCCATGTATTCCTATTTCACCAATAACTTTTTTTTTACTATCATGTGCTATATTGTAAATACTATTATTCATCTTTCTCATGACTTTGTGTTAATCCACAGGCCTCTTTCCCTATATTATATTACTGGCTTCTCTATCACTGGTTTCTAAACCTTATGTTTGCACCTTTTGAGTTGTCATTTGAGCCTTCTTGTCTCTTGATGGTATCAACACCCTTTATTGGCATCAAACAAAAACTCCTTGTATAACAATTGCTCTTTCTAAAATTTCCATCCTTTATCACTTGTTGACACCCCTTTAACTTGATGAAAAGGGATTTAACCTAGCCTAAGAGAGGCTTAGAGGAACCCTTATAGATGTTTAGGTGAAACAAGAACAAAACTTGTGATTGGTACTCATGAACTTTGAGACTGTCCATGACAAACCTTTAGGTTTTGGTAGGTTTTACACTACTTAGACAATGTTAACCTATATACTCTTCTAAAACCAATCATCAATTTATGACTATCATAAGGAGATACAAAAGCCTTACGCCTACTTCAACAATAAGGCTATTGCTATGATCATTAATCATCATGAACTTTCATTCACAAGTTTTGCATATTACATACCTTGCCATCATCATTATCATCATTATCATCAATATGTCTTACACAAAGATAGCTCATCTTTGTGTCCTTAATGTTTCTTGAACCCTTTTTGTTAGCTTTGCAATGTGGTGAACCCTCTTCATGGACTTCTTCAATGTGGAGGGTATCTCAGGAGCTCTATGTCTTCCTCAAACTTATTCAATGCCAACAAAATAGTGAAAACCATAAGTCTTCTCTTGATATGTGAATGGAGGGAAAGAAAAAAACTAATATTTTCTTTCCTTATGAGTGGCATGGAAAATATTGGAGACCCATTTTCACTTTTAATCCAATGGTGCCCAAAACTCTTTAAAGTTTACCCCTCCTTTGGCTAACTAAGTTCCTTTGGATTAAGGTGACAAAATATTATCAAAACCTACAATATGCAATAAAACATGATATTTGGGATGGAATGGTGCCTTAGGCATATTTAGAGACTTTCCTCAATCAAATATTTAAATTTAATTGAATAAAATTAGATTGGATTCCTTGGGAATGTGTATAAGTGAATCCTAGATGAAATGAGTGTGTATAGCCAAAAAATATAGTGGTAGATGTTTGTGTTGTTATTTTATTATGTTATTTATTGTTGATGATTTGTGTGCTTTTGTGCTCTTAATGACCTCTTAGACAAAGGATAAGAGTGACAATAAAAGTGAAGTGAAAAAGAAAGAATGAAAACGAGAAAATTTGACTTTGAGCATTATGGATGTAACCACCCACAATCCCATTTAGAGGATAGGATCATGGATGTGAGTGTTGAGGGTGGTGAAATAGTAAGGAGTGAAACCAAAAATATATGTTCATGTGTGAAAGGATCACTTATGACATAGGGTGCAAGTTTAGGTATAGTAAGCGTGTTAAATAATTAAAATATGTATTGTCGTGCTTATTAAATAAAGGTGCTAGAAGTGGGTGCTAAAGAGATGTAAAAGTGTAGACTAGGAATTTTTATTCTTTATATTTTTCCCCAAATTTAGCATACATGTGGGCTACAACAAATCAAGTATGTTGAATTAAAATAACACTTGCATTTTGTTATGCTTGATTCAAAATATACTAAAGAAAAATTAATTGATTTTTTTTTCTTGTCTTCTTTTTTCTCAAGCAATATCTTTAGATGTATAAAATATACAAAAAAAATTTACCATACACACCAAAAACATGTAGACAAATAATTATGCATAATTATAGAAAAATCAATCTCATCTTATCAAATTTGGAGGGGAATCATGGAGATGTAAGTAAATCGATGTTCATGAAACCCACCAATAGAAATTAGGAAAACCCACCAATAGAACTTAAGCAAGTGTAAGAAATTATATTGTATGCAAAAATCATAGAATTATTATCAAATTGACATCCATGGAATATATAATCCCTTATTAGTGTGTGTGATGTAGGGCCCATGCTAGAATAATATTAACCATTGCATAATGCACAACACATGAAAGTGTGAATTTAACCATTGTGTGGTGTAGGACCCATGCCATAGACTCACTTTAATCAAGGTGTGTGGTGTAGGACCCATGAAGTTTTCACTTTAATCATTACATAAATTTTACACATGTATAAGGAATAGGGTAGGATATATGCCCAACTTAAATTGATTGCATTTGAAATTTTGTAATTAATTTGACATATCATAAGAGATTTGAGAATAAGAAGAGTGATACATAGCATTGTGTTGGCTAAAATGTGTTTTATGTTTAAAATATGTCTACATTCAAACTCGAGAGAATGGAAGGCAAGAATTTTTTCCCTTATGTTGCCCTTAGAGTGAAGACAAGCATTATGCAAGATATAAAATTAATTTGCAAAGCTAGGAAATTGCTAAATAAAATGTTATGTAAGTAGTGTTATTTTAGAAAGTAATAAAGTATGTAAACAAGAGAGAGTTGTAAATGTAAGCATAGCAAAAAATATAAGAACAACACATAAAGCATTAGACATAGATATTTAAGAAAAGTTGTAGTAAGATTTTATGTTGTTTATTAGACCATTAATTTGTATAATTTGCAATATAAAAGTTGTAATCATGTAGAAGAAAGAAAAGAAAAGGAAGATAGTGGTATATTTGTAGAATTTATCATTTAAGCACAATAATAATTGTTTTTTGTTTAACTCAAACTTAGAAAAGTAAGTATTATAAAATGATTACTAACATAAATTGTCAAAAATGGAAATATTACTAACATAAAGTATCATATAGATAATAAGACAATTTGAAATCAATATCATGGATATAAAGAAAGAGGAAGGAAAGAAAGAACATAAAATGGAGACAATATATTGGAAAATTAAAAACAAAGAAATTCCCCCAAGCACTAAAGACATTTGCGAATGGTGAAGAGAAAAGGGAAAACAACATGAGTTTGATCATGGGTAATGGAGAGATGAAGGACTATTGGAAGAAGCAAAAGAGAAAATATGGTGCAAGAAATAAGATGAATAAGACATAATATTTCAAAGGTGATGTTGTATACCCACATGAACTATTAGATTCTGCGAGAAGCAAGAACCGAGCTAGGATCCGATGTCGGTCGTAGATCACATGCAACTTCACTCAAAAAATGATCAAAGATCAAAACAACGGAATGAAGAGAAATTTGAAATGAGAGAAAAATAAAGACAAGGCAAGAGAAATTGAAAAATACTCTCAATACTCTCATCGAGTGATCATCAAATTAGTTGAACTAGTGAAGGTGAGAGGAGAGTGCTCAATATATATAAAAAATAAGGGCATATACATCCAAGAGGTGCATTAACTCCTACTACCCATAAAAGGTGGGAGGTTTTACGTACTTGGTAAAAGAAAAATCATGTGGCATAATCTCCTTAGGTGAAGACAAAAAGGAGGTGGCACATAAAGCCAAAAGAGGGCGAGAAACCCAACTACCCCATAACCTACCTAGGTAAAAATAGAATAGTGGCTATGAGAGGTGGCACAACAAGCCAAAAGAGGATGTGTAACTCAACCCATGTGTGGGAGAGAGTGACACATGTAGTTGATGTATTTTTCCACGCATCCTCATATTAACCACACCTAATAAACCTAAACAAGCTTAAATAATATGTGTAGGAAAAAAGAAATACCTCTAACATAAGGAAAATAAAAAACCTACACTAGCATGAACAAGAAGGTCGTGTGAAAAATGTGTGAATAAAACTCAAAGAGGGGATACAAATAAGGATAGGGTGGCCTTGAGATTAAAAGAGACAAAATGATCCTATTGTTTACTAAAATGTATTATGCCTTTAACAACATGTGGGGGGAGGGATATCCAATACTTTTATTTATTAATTTTTTTGTAATTTTAATAGATTCAAGGATGGGATCCTCATAAGGACCAATGCGTTTTCCTTTTTATTCATATTTTTGTAAATATTAAATCTATCTTACCATGGTGTTTCTTGAGAGAGGAGAGAGAATGGCAAGGTGATTTGTCATTTAAAACTTGCAACTATCTTGAAATTATTATTGCATCCATAAGATTTTAAGAGAGGGTTGGTAATGGGTGAAGTGGGTTGGGTTGAGGTGTTTGGTCAAAGGTGTAAGGATTCATTGATAAACAATATGTTAAAATATATAAAATTAATTTTATATTCTCATGTATACAATGTTGTGAAATCAAGATTACACAATCATCTTCACCAAGGTTGGATAAAGAAGGTTTATCCTTGTGTGAGGAAGGTTTGATAGTAAATTAGGTTTGAGGAATGATAATATTTTAATTTTTGGTCAACTAAACATAATTTAAGGGATCTTCATTAATATTAATGATATAAATAATATTAGTAGGCATGAATTTTAGAGACTAGTGAAGGGTACAATGGACCACTCTCATAGTATGGAACTATGTTTTCACTAAAATGATATTAGAATATGATCATCGCAACATCACATAGAACATGGTATTTGTAATATTTTATAAGAATACAAACCAACTAGTACAATATCCAAAACCTATGATAGAAGCAATTCATAATAAAAAAAATCACAAAGATAATCAAATATTGCAACATGCAATATAATATACCATTTCCCTCAAGAGCGTGTAGAATAGATCACATTCAACTCAATCAACCATCAAATAGATAGATTATGTGTTATGCCCTTACCCCTATAGTGTGTATCGGGTTATGAGTAGTCAGCTTGTGGCTACATTAACTCTTAATTAAGTCATATTATCATTATTATATCATTATTTAGTTAGTTAGGTCAACCTAGGGCTTATATAGGGTTATCTAAGTCAGTCTGGGAAGTATCCTAGGCATAAATAGGTATATATAGGAGGTTGTGAGTCTTATTTCATCATCATGTTGAGTATTGGGTTCTTAGTGAAGAATATTGGAGGTATCCCCCTCAAAGTGGCATATTATTATAAAGTATTTGCAGCATATTTCATATTATATTCTTCTTGTGCAAGTTATTTCATAACAAGTGGTAGCAGAGCATGATCTTGGCATTGTGACAGCAAGGCATTTTTGTCAATTTTGGAGATCATTTTGGAAGGCTCATATCTTTTAGATTTTGGTGATTTTTTTTCTAATTTTTAAAGGGTTTTTGAAGGCCATATTAAAGAAGCTACAGTCCAAATCTTAGAGTAATTGAAGTAGAAATAAGTGATTTATTGGAAAATTAGGGTTTTCAAAAAATTTGCTCCCAAGGCTACAAAACCTAATTTTGGGGATATTTTTCTATTGAAGTGTGACCTAGGCCTTGGTAAGTTACAAAAAAAAAATAGTATTTTGGCATTATTTGTGCGATTTATTGCAAAATTATCTTTCTAGACCTTCTTTACAACAAAAAGTAGCCATGAAAAAGAAGAAAAAGAAAAAGGAACAAGAAGTAGAAAGAGAAAGAGAAAGAGAAAGAGAAAGAGAAAGAGAAAGAGAAAGAGAAAGAGAAAGAGAAAGAGAAAGAGAAAGAGAAAGAGAAAGAGAAAGAGAAAGAAGGAACAAGAACAAGAACAAGAACAAGAAGTAGCAGTAGAAGAAGTGGAAGAAAAAAAGAGAAAGAGAAAGAACAAGAACAAGAGAAAGACAAGAGTAGGAACAAGTAGAAATAGTAGAAAAAGAAGCAGTAGTAAAAAAGGAAATGAAAAAAAGAAGAAAAAAAATTAGCATTGAGGACAATGCTTTTGTAAAGAGGAGGGCAATATTATGCCCTTACCCCTATAGTGTGTATCGGGTTATGAGTAGTCGGCTTGTGGCTACCTTAACTCTTAATTAAGTCATATTATCATTATTATATTGTTATTTAGTTAGTTAGGTCAGCTTAGGGCTTATATTGGGTTCTCTAAGTTGGCCTGGGACATATCCTTGGCATAAATAGGTATATATAGGAGGTTGTGAGTCTTATTTCATCATCATGTTGAGTATTGGGTTCTTAGTGAAGAATATTGGAGGTATCCCCCTTGAAGTGGATTAGGAGGTTGCCCCCTCGAAGTGGCATATTATTATAAAGTATTTGCAGTATATTTCATATTATATTCTTCTTGTGCAAGTTATTTCATAACATTATGTAAAAATATATAAGCATACAAAATTCAAAATTCAAGATAGTACACATCCAAGAGGTCATGAGTTAACTCTTAATCAAGAGGAAATTAACTCAATCAACTAAGACAAAGGTGGTACTTGATGGTATCAAATCAAGGTTGACACATTATTATTATCTTAAATAACCAAATACAACCTAACTAGGTAGATACCTACCTACATAAGCTTATTCTAGGTGAACAATATGAAACACAATAAACTAATACAAGAAATAAAATAATACACCAAAAACCCCTAGAAGCATAACTTAGGTGGGTAAGGATGGGTCCTAGAAAATGTGTATCCATGTTAAGTATTCATGTAATATGTTCCCTCTAAAAACAAAAGGGGGAAAATCCACATACATGAAGGATAAAATCCCTTAAAAGAGAGAGAAGATGGCATAGCCTCCTAAAATCCCTATAAGATAAGGCCAATGAAATTCCTACACATATAAGATAAAGAATGTAGACATGAATTATTACATAGTGAGTGTTGTAGTAGGTCCCTCCATATCAAACAATTTATATTCCCTTTAAAATAAAATAAAATAAAACAAAAAGTTATAAATATGTTAAATTTTTACTAAAGAGGCAAACTCAAGAAAGAAATTAGGATGAACTTTAAAATTTTCTCAATTTCTCTATATCAATATTGCGAGGTATCAAGATATTATCGAGTGTCTTAGGCCTAATTGAAGAAATTGACATCTCAAAATCATGTAGAAATTAAAATAGAATAGGTACTAAAGATGATAGTGGTGATGACTCTAAAACTACTCAAACCTCTCTAAGCTAATATTGAACCATGATAAGCATTAATTAGAGATATCAAGTTTCCACAATCCATAAAGTTTTGATTAATAGGGGAAAATAAGTTTTAAAGGGACCTGGAACCATTTACATCGAAAACATCAAAATTTTGTTGATACTAAACATGAAACAGTTAAAACAACAACCAACCAACAATCAAAAATAACAAAACAACAAAGAGAAGTAGAAAAATAGATAACCATAGATAAATTGTTTCAATTTTTTTAAGGTGTCTGCCACCTCCAGTTCTTGGTTATAGTGAAGATTAACCCTTGAAAACAATTCATTTTTCTCTTCTTCTAATATTTTTTCCCAAACTAATCCTATTCGTTGCACTTGGGCCCTTGTCCTCATCCTTGGAAGCCTTTTTTCCCTTCTTGGTAGAAAGGCCCTTCTCATACAACCCAACAACATAAATCTAATCCTCCTTGAGCTGGCTAGTTTTATTCATCAACACCTTGAGGGAATCAACACTTTTTTTAATAGACATGTGATTGATTTGCACAAGCTTCCAGATATCCACTTGGATTTCCTTAACTCTAGACCGTTCATCTCTTGAAGGCGACTCTCACATTCTACTTTGAAATTAGAAAATGAGATTTCCAGATCAACCAGTCTCTCAATGAGCAAGTATAAGACTGCCCCTTTAGGTTGATTAGCATAGTTTTCCTTAAGGCTCCTGACCTTAATATTCACTTTATTGAATTCTTTCATCACCCATTTTTCCAATTTAAAGTTGTAGTTAGCACCACTTTCTAGCCATGTCGAGAAGCTCCAACATTGAAGTATTATCCTTGTCTAGGTAGGAGAAGTCCTCTGAGAGAGGATGGACATTTTACATGCACTTAGTCTTCCTAGATTCATCTTCCTTCACCACAATATCCACATCTTTCTCACTTCCTTTGTCAACCAAAATGTCTTGATGAGAGTGTTGCTAGCTGGGGGAGTCTTCCACCACCAAGGAGGCATCTCTGCTAGTGTTTCCAACTTGTCCCTTCTCTTGCTGCGAATGGGTGTCTCCCTCCTCTCCCTTCTTAGAGCCACCACATTCCAACCTCTACTTCTTTAACTTTCTGCTGGGAACACTTCTTCTTTGCCCCCTTTTAATTGTGCATCATCCTCCTCACTGGTCTCAGACCCACCAGACCCCAACCTCTATTTCTTCAGCTTCTTACTAGAAACATTCTTTTTTGTCCGCCTCTTTTTCGCTTATTATGTAGAGACTCAAATGGAGAAGATGAAACCTTAACATCCATGTTTTCATCCTCCACATTCCAGTCCTCATCCCCAACACCCTTCATATCTGAGCTAGAAGTTGGAGACTTTGTAATAGTGACAGGTTGATCCTTTTCTTTACCTTTAACAACTTTGGCTAGGGTATTAGCCTTTATATGCTTCATGATGAGCAAAATGAGCCCCTTGTGAAGAATCAGGGTGTGATGATTCTTAAGATGGGCATAAACAGAAACCTCCATAGAGGATAAGAGGAAAAACATAAAGGAAACCTAAAGATTATGAATGGAATGGTTGAGGAGGGTAAAATGGTACCCTAAAATTATAGAGAAACAAGCGTCAAGGGTGACATAACTCATTATAACTTCAGCTACATCTTCCCATTTATGCTTAATGGAAAGCATGTTGTAACCCTAGTATGGAAGTTTAACTAAGTCCTCCTTCTCCTTTCCCTTGAAAAATTGGTCCATCACATCCTCATTGCCATTCCTTTCCTTATAAAAATTGTGGCCCTCAATTTGCAGGCCTATAATATGAGCAATGAAGTCTTCAGTAATGGGGAATTCAATCCCATTCACCTTCAGACACCTATTGTGCCACAAACATGAAGCCTCTCCATAAACGATGTGAAATTTCCCTTCTCTAGAATCCTCCACACCTTTGGCTTGTTCTTCCATTTGTCACAAAAAATGGGCTCGAGCCTGCTCCTATCCCCTCCCATATTTGTGCTATCCACAATAAACATTATGAACCAAAACTCTCTTTGGTTTTTACCAATCTTAATCTGGAAGTTTCTAGATATGCAGAAGACCTTGGGAATGGGAAAAAAAACCCATAAAACATGTAGCAAGGGGGTGATAATTACCACCCGAACACCCCCTACAAAGCAATCAACACTAATTGTCATTTTGCAATAAGTATTTGGCCCTTTCAGGAAGAGAGGTGTACTCTTCCCAAATCTTGATACTCATGAGGTTAACTGCCTCATTGGTGAAAAAATCTGCCAAGGAATTTTTTTCCCTAAAGGTATGTGAGAAATCTACATCTTCGAATGATCTCACCATCATGAGGGATCCATTGATGAGTGACTCAATAGTCTAACTTAGCTTATGATGACCTTGCAAACACCTCACTATGTTGAGTGAGTCACCCTCAATCTAGAACTTTTTGAATCCCCTCTCAAAAGTTGTTCTGATGCTAATGTAAGCTGCTTCGGCCTTGGCAAGATCATTAGTCTGGTTTCCCAAAGGGAGTCCACAATCCATAAAGTTGTTCAAATATTATTTGAACAATCACCGTGTCGAGGCTGAAGCAACTTACATCAACATCAGAACAAGTTTTGAGAGGGGATTCAAAAAGGTTGTATTGAGGATGACTCACTTAACATAGTGAGGTGTTTGTAAGGTCATCATAAGGCGAGCTAGACTATTTATTCGCTTATCAACAACTCCCTCATGATGGCGAGATCATTCAAAGATTTAGATTTCTCACATACCTTTAGGGAAAGGAATTCCCTGGTAGATTTTTTCGCCAATGAGGAAGTTAACCTCATGAGTGTCAAGATTTGGGAAGAGTACACCTCTCTTCCCAAGAGGGCAAAATACTTATTGCAAAATGACAATTAGTGTTGGTTTCTTTGTAGGGGGTGTTCGGGTGGTAATTATCACCCCCTTGCTACACATTTTATGGGTTGTCTTTTGTCTATTCCCAAGGTCTTCTGCATATCCAGAAACTTTCAGATTGAGATTGGTAAAAAACAGAGAGAGTTTTGGTTAATAGTGTTTGTTGTCGGTAGCGCATATATGGGAGGGGATAGGAGTAGGCTCGTCCCCATTTCCTATGGCAAATAGAAGAAAAATCCAAAGGTGTGGAGGTTTCTGGAGAAGGAAATTTTCACGTCATTTATGGAGAGGCTTCATTTTTTTTACCATGAAGCCTCTAATCTATTTGTTCAAAGCTGGCACAACAAGTGTATGAAGGTGAATGGGGTTGGATTCCTCATTACTGAAGACTTTGTTGCTCATATTACAGGCCTGCAGACCGAGGGCCACAAGTTCCATATGGAAAGGAAGGGCAATGAGGATGCGATGGACCAATTTTTCAAGGGAAAGGAGGAGGACCTAGTTAAACTTCCATCCTAGGGGTACAACAAGCTTTCCATTAAGTGTAAATGGGATGATGTAGCTGAAGTTATAATGAGTTATGTCACCCTTAACAGTCATTTCTCTAAAATTTTGGGGTACCATTTTACCCTCAACCAATTCAGAAATAATATTCAAGTTTCCTTTCTACTTTTCCTCTTATCCTCTTTGGAGGTTTCTATTTATGTCCATCTTAAGAATCATTGTACCCCAATTCTTCACGAGGGGCCCATTTTTCTCATCATGGAGCATATAAAGGATAATACCCCAACCAAAGCCATTAAAGGTAAAGAAAAGGATCAACCTGTCAATATTATAGAGTCTCCAACTTCTAGCTTATATACAAAGGGTACTAGGGATGAGGACTAGAATGTGGAGGATGAAAATAAGGATGCTGTTGAGGTTTTCTCTTCTCCATATGATTCTCCACAAAATAAGTGAAAAAGAGGGGGACAAAAAAATAATGTTCCCAGCAAGAAGCCGAAGAAACATGGGTTGAGGTTTGGCGGATCTAAGACCAATGAGGAGGATGATGTGTAGTTAAAAGGGGGCAAAGAACGAGTGTTCCTAGCAGGAAGGTGAAGAAGTAGAGGTTAGAATTTGGTTCCTTTGAGAAGGGAGAGGAGGGAGACACCCATTTGCAGTAGGTGAAGGGCCAAGTTGGAAACACTAGCAGAGATGCCTCCTTTACGGTGAAAGACTCCCCCAACCAACAACACTCTCATCAAGACATTCTAGTTGGAAAAGGCAATGAGAAAGATGTGGATACTACAATGAAGGAATCTAACTCTGGGAAGACTAAGTGTGTGACCAATGTCCATCCTCTCTCAGAGGAATTCTCCTACCTGGACAACAATAATACTTCAATGTTGGAGCTTCTCGACATGACTAGAAATGGTGCTACCTGCAACTTTAAACTAGCCAAATGAGTGATGAAAGAATTCAATAAAGTGAATATTAAGATTAGGAGCCTTAAGGAAAACTATGCTAAGCAACCTAAAGGGGCAGTCTCGTACTTGCTCATTGAGAGATTGGTTGATCTGGAAAACTCATTTTCTGTTTTCAAAACAAAATATGAGAGTCACCTTCAAGATATGGACAATAGAGTTAAGGAAATCCAAATAGATATCTGAAAGCTCATATTGATCAGCCACATGTCTATTAAAAATAGTGTTGATTCCCTCAAGGTGTTGATGAATAAAATTAGCCAACTCAAGGAGGATCAGATTTATGTTGTTGGGTTGGATGAGAAGGGCCTTTCTACAAGGAAGAAGGGAAAAAAGGATTCCAAGGTGTTGGGTGAAAATTATGTAATCAGCTTTTCAATAGATTACACAACTTGGACTTTAGCCACAACTATGTGAGATGTAAATCTCTCCTCTCGGAAAGGGGAGGCACCCTTCTTACTGCTGATAGAAGCGATAGTAAAACAAACAAATAACTACAAAATGTACACAAAACTTACAAAGTAGGGGGGGTGTGTTACATTCATCCTTCTCTCTTTTTTTAGAGAAGATGTTTATAATGCTTCACCATTGCAGGTTCAGAATTCTTAACAACTTTAAACGATCATCTAGCAGTAATACCAATACCTCTATCTTGTCAAAGCAAAGCGTAGAGATACCAAAAGAAATTAACAATAAACAAATAAAGTAAAAGGGAAAGCTCACGAAGGCACAAAGTCGTTCCGTAGCTTTTTCAATTATGGATCTATGAAGAGTGTACCGTTTGTCACGTTAGAAGCACAAAGTCTTCTTAGACGCAGCAATTCCTTGAACAACATGAACAATTACAAGCACAAAGTCTTGTAGATTATCCAACTAGATTATCAAATAATGTGAATATTTACAAGCGCAAAGTCTTGTAGATCATTCAACCGAATTATAAACAAAAAACACAAATGCAATTCTAAATAATAGATGTAACACAAAGTTTACATAAATCACTTAGAGTCCTTCAGATTCCATCACCTAATCACCACCAAATAAGATCAATTTGTAAGATTATCGAATCCAACGCAAAGTTTGGCTTGCAATCTTCTTCTTTATTGTTCGAATTTCATTCACAAAGTATGAACGCAAAGTTTCACAAATTTGCTTCAAAAAGGGCAGCACTTCGTTGCAAAATACTAAAGGATAAATTTACAATAGAAATCCCTCGCATTATATAGAAAGAGGGATGAGCAAAATTAGGAAACTTATTGAGGAAATTAAGGAAATTTAGGTGAGCGATTTTAGGAGATCTCACCTAACTTTGACCAAAGTCAAAGTGTAATTTATTTTCAAAAGATTACATCTTCGAACTTGGTGTAATTACAATTTACAAAAAGACATTTAAGATGTCAGGAAATACTTACAAAATGCATAAAAGGATGCACTGGAAATGTCTAACACTGGAGAACAGGAATCTTCATGGTTCCTTTCTTTGGGCGCAGAAGTCTTCATATTTCTTCCTGGTCTCCTGCACGAACTTCTCATCTGGACCAACGGTGTAATCCACAATGGTGTGAATTCTCGTGATCGATCTCATGGCAGATGAGTGAACCTTCTTGCACCTATCAAGATGCGTTTTCGGTTATCCAATGAGCCTTGTATCACAAATGACGTTCAGTGAGGCTTCTGAAAAGTCTGAACTGTCAATCAACTTCATGATGGCTTCTTTGTAGATCTGAGATATTTCTGTGGCCGGCAGGAAGATACGATTTTCCTCAAGAAGTTGCCAAGCAACTCTTTGATACCTTTCTCAAGAATAACATGATGTCCTTCGACATATTCCTGTACTTGGTGGAGATCTTCCGTAAGAGATTGAATTACTTGAATTCAATGTTTCAAGGACTCTCTTACCTCAACAAACTTTTCTTTGTCAGGAATTACCCCAACTTCCACCAATTTACTGAGCTTTACCTGTTTCATCTCCGACCATGACAACAGGAATTTTTCCATGTCTCTGCACTCCTGGGAAAGTACACTTTTCCTTATCAAGCTCTGTGGTGAGCTTGGCTAACAAGGTAGTTTTCTCGTCCGCAACAATTATAATCTGAGATCCGTGTTCAATGATCTTCTCAACAAAATCATACAACACTCTGCCTTTGGAGGCGAACTTCTTAGCTTTCTTGACAACTAGGTCTTCAATACTTACCACTGTCAGTGGTTGTGCATTACTTGGAGAACCGACAAGTCTCTTTACAATAGTGGCATAATGCTCTGCCCTCTGTTTGTACATATTGCGAGCTTGCTCTACTTTATCCAATCTTCCAGCCAAGATATCCAATGTCACTTGCGCATCGGCCTTTGCACTTTCATTGGTAACCTTGCCAAGCTAGACCTTTGTCACCGTGTAGTCTTCCATATTGACATCACCTTCTGAATGTGGTGGTATTCCAATTTCCACATACTTATGGCCAGACTTATAAACGTTTAGCCTTGAGTATACCTTTGCCTTTTTCTTCCCTTTAGCCTTTGGAAGGACTATCTCTTCGAGGTCGAGCTCCTCTAGAGAAATCATTTTCTTTTTCCGCTTCGACACTTGAGATATTAGCCAAGGGGGAAGGAAAGAGGTGTGAGCTTCTAGATTCACTGTCAATTCAGTTTCCATTGCTACTTCTAAAGTTATTGTCACGTCTGAAGTTACCATGGGTATTGTGACAATAGGAGAAGTGTCTGTCATCATTGCTCCTATAATTTGCACATTGAGCTGATCATGCATTGACTCATTCATGAAACGATTGAATTCATTCTCAGAAGTGATATCATATGTTGGTGAAGACAGGCTAGGAATGGACGATGGAGGACTTGACAGTATATCAACCGTATGAATGCTTGTCACTGAGGGAGTATCAAGTAGGGTTGATGCTGCAGGAATGGTGGATAACTCAACTGCAACAATGCATGTGGTAGGAATAGGTGACGAAGGAATAGGAGGTGGTGGAGTTCTTGAATTTGGAGGGGTATGAGGAACATTGGAAGTCACAGGCGATGACGTTTTAGGAATTTCCTCAACTCCATTCTCAAGAGAAGTAGTTCTTTCTTGATCATACCGAGGTTCCTGTTGATCACCCTCTTGTCTCTCCGATCCTGGTTCACCTTCACATCCTTCTTCAGAATCTTCTTTAAACTCTTGCCCGCTTTTAGAAACCTCTTCTGCATCGGAGTCTGCTTCTGCTGAATCTTCATCTTCAGCAGATTGATCACTTGAAGTTCCTGCTTCATCGAAATCTACCTCCTCTAGAATAGACTTTTTACCTTTAAAGCGAGATGGATTGGATTCCGTGATTTCTGTCTCTGGGATGGACTAGATATCTTTCTTTCCAACAGTAAACTTGATCTTGGGACCTCTTCGTGAAGAAGTAGGAACAACCACTGATTTATTTTTGTTGCGGAGTTCTTGCTATTGGCGAGCTTCTGCTTCAGATTCTTCTCCTTCTGAGTCTGTTCTGAAACTTTTCATTTCATAACCATATTTATGTAACCATTTCGCAGTGTTGGCTAGGATTGGCTTCAATCTCTCTCTCATGCTAGTAACTTCATTCCTAGACCATTGAATTGCAGGCAACAGCCTTTTAGCAATTCCTTGCTCATCATAGACAACATTCATGATATCACCAGGATCTGCAAAATCCTCTGGTGGGTCAGCAATATCGAGGTCTCTGATCTGTCGAACAGTCAACCTACAATAATCCATTTTGTGAATGGCTTCTTCATCTCTGCAATCAGCCCAGATGTCTTCAAAATGGTACTTGTGATTATGACCATTTTGTAATCTTTTTCTGACATCTCGGTAATCAAAATCAAACCTATACCTGTAGGTCTCTATTGTCATCATCTGCATTTCAACATAAATAGACTTAGCCTTTTGTGCAGTTGGGATAGTATATTGGCCAATGGTTAGTGGGAACTTGAATCCACGCTTGTGGTTGCTTCTTTGTTCTTTTTGCACTGACATCAACCGTCTGCATGTTTCCATGAGAACCCACTTATCCGAAGGATAACGTGGCAGCATGTAGGGACAACCAGTGTAGCATCATACTCTTAAGTAAGTAAACATTGGGAATTGAAGAAATAGGCATCCAACTTTACTTACCACCTTATACGCCTCATCATATACCCTCCTTCTTTCAAGAGCTGGATCAAAATTGAAAATAAAAGGCGCGAAGAAAGCATCTATGACCCGCTTGAAGTGATGAAAGCTTTCCTTCAGTTCTAATTGATAGAAAAATCTATACACAGGTACCATCATCCGATTCCCTTTTGTAGATAGACCTGAGAATTGCCTCATTACAACCGCTGTGTACACTAGGTAAGAAATCATGTAGAATTTCAATGTAGAAGGAGCATTGATCAACTGCTCATGTATTTCATCACTAATCTGTTTGCCCCAGTCAATATGCACCTTCTGTCTTCTTATGATCCTGATGTATTCATACATCCAATCATGAAAAGTGGATGATTCTGACAAGCCTTTCACTCTACTTAAAAATGTGATCATATCTTTGACGTCATCCTTGAAATCACTTTGCAGGAGTCCTTTTGGCCATCTGGAAACAAATGGTCTAGGCTTCTTCAACCATTGAGCATTTATCAGGTTTTTAGCCTTGTTGGGATCAACATCAAAGACCTCTTGTGCTTTTTGCATAGAAATATCAATGTATTTTTCCATATGAGGAACCTTGAAAACAATGTCAAAGAAATAAGGGTCGAGTCTTAGAATCTCGTGCCCAGAAGAATCGATCACACTTCTACTTTCCCTGATGTAGTGAGATGACACCTGAAGAACAAACTCTGTATTATGTGCAGCTGTAGGAAACATAGCTACCAAATGCAAGTTACTGTGTACAATTGCTCTCATTGGGTCAGGAAGAGGCTTCATCTCTGTTTGCTTCGCGAAGTCAACCAAGTCTTGATGGCCAACCTCTGTATCTTTTATCTCTTCCACCTTCGAGACTACTACAGTTGGCAGATAGACACCTTGATATTTGTACTTCATTTTGGCTTTTGCTCTTGAAGAAGACGGAGGTTTACTGGCAATCATCTGGAACAACTGGAACTTTTGATCACTCAGACTTTGAAGATCTTTGAAAAGAGACTGCAAGGTGTTGAGTCAAAACAAACATTAGTCGTTAGGGAGCATGGAGATGCACGAAATGAGCAATGATGATGGAAAAGCGTGGAGCGGATAACAAGGCATGCAAAACGATGCACAAAATGGAGGGAACATGGTTCAGGAGTAAATTAGGCGAGTTTGAAGCTTATTTGGAAAAAAATGTAAAAAGTGTAAGGGCGCTAAAATTCAGCGCCCTTACATCTTTGGAGATTTCAGTTTTGATGCAGGAGCGCTAAATTTTAGCGCTTCTGCATCTCTCAGATTTAGAATTTATTTCAACATGTGCAACATGTCAGGGCGCTAAATTTTAGCGCTTCTGCATCTGAGACATGATTTTGTAAAACAGATGTAACGGTGCATGAAAATGGCGCTTGGGGTTGGCAAATTGTTTGTCATTTCATCACCATTGTAAAAGTGTATAAGAGCCAAAGAAACCCTCTTTCAAAACAAGAGATTTCTCAATGTTCGCACCAAAGCATTATAGAGAGGATGACAAGGAAAGATGTTAGCACAAAAAATGTTGGAGTGAAAAGCAAGAGAAATGCGTTGGAAAACAAAACACAAGAGTTCCATTGTGTGAGGGTAGGAGGAGAAAACGCGAAAGCAAGAGGAAAAGGCCACACAAAAACGCCATGAAAAGAAAGCAAGGGAAGAACAGACAAGACCAAAAAACGTGAATGGAGAGGAAGAAAATGCGTGGGGATGAAAAACGCATATGTAAATCGAAGACATATACAAAGAAACGAAAGAAAAAGGAGAGGAAGTAAAGAAAAAGACTTACCAAGAGAAAACGTGAAGATTGCTGGAGAAGAGACTCGAAATTCTCAAAAATGTGATTGCAGTTTGAAAAGCACTCGCCCAACAAGAAGAAAAGAAGACAAAAGATCATAAACAATGAAAATGGCGAAAGAAAACACTTTTAAGTGAAAGAGAAAATCGAAAACCTAACTCAAGTCGAGCAATAAATTTAGGCACGAAAAGTGGCACGATTGACGAAAAAAGCGAAAAACATGAAGAAACGCGCTAGGGCCATAAAAAGTTTAAGTGTCAGGAAAAAGTATAATAGCGCTAAAATTTAGCACTATTACATGTTTTAGAAATTTCACTTAAATGCAGGGGCGCTGAATTTTAGCGCCCCTGCACTTTTCATACTTAGCCAAATTTTAGCTTCAGAGCAGGAGCGCACTTTTTCAGTGCAACTGCATTATTCGCAATTTGCTGAGTACGAACAGTGAGACCTCACGAAGGAGCTCGTTTCGAAGGTCTTCGCAAGGCAAACATAGGGGGATGCTCAAATTGACTATTCAAGACTTTGGAACGCATTTCGAGGTGGCTTGAAAATCACTTCGTTATGCATACTTGAACTTCACGAATCTTAGGAAACAGACAAGTTTCATAGGGGGGTTATCTGTGGAACGAGCGCTGCTAGATTCCGTGATAACAACTGGCTCCTACTGGGGTTCTTCCTTTGGTTGTTCTTTGAAAAGAACGAAGGAAGAAGAATTCCAAAATTCAAGTGCCTTTATCCATCCATTGGGCTTAGAGTCAGGCGACGACGACGACAGAACTCAAAACATAAAGACTCAAAAGGACTTAAAAATAAAAAGTATTTACATACCATTGCCAACTTCTTTACTGTGTAAAGTGCTTGAGATGTTGCCCACTGTGAGGAAGGGCAAATGGCATTCCATCTCTGCATGCTAACAACAAACTATTTTCACCATGCAACTGATGTATTTGGAACGGTCCTGTCCACAGTGAGTCAAATTTCCCGTGCATACCCTTTGGTTCTCTTCGTTTGTCCCATAGGAGAACAAGGTCACCAATTTGAAATTCTCGAGACTTAGCTTTTTTGTCAAACAACTTCTTCACTTGGTCCTGGTGTTTCGTGATGCGGTCAGCCACTTGAACCCGATTCTCTTCTAATTCAGAGAGATACATGATGCGCTTATCAACAGAATTGTCAAACGTCTCATCCTCAATAGCCTTAGCCAGTTTGAGGGCTGGTAATTCCAAGGTTATAGGAATCTCAGCATTTAACCCATACAAGAGTTGAAAAGGAGACATGTCGATTGCCCGCTTCGGAGTTATTCTGTCTGCCCACAAAGCGTCAAACAAAGCCTTGTGCCACAAACATTGATTCTCGTCCACCAGCTTGCGGATTATAGTCACCAGATTCTTGTTGCTAGATTCCGCCTGACCATTACCTTGCGGATAATAGTCGGAAGAATGTGATAATGTTATACCATGTTCAAAACAAAACTTCGTAATCTCGTTTGATGAGAAGGCAGAAGCATTGTCAGCAACAATCTTGTTCGGCACACCAAACCTGGAAATAATTCTTTCTTTTAAGAAACTGCACACTACCTCTGAAGTAGCCTGCTTGGTAGGTATTGCTTCCACCCATTTGGTGAAATAGTCAGTAGCAGTTAAAACATAGATATGCCCAACACTTGACAATGGATTAACTGCACCTATGAAATCAATGCCCCATTGTTGGAAAGGTTCTTCGATCACGACAGGTTTTAATGGCAAAGATGCCAACCTGGGACGGCCGACAAACTGTTGGCACAATTCACACTTACGCACCCAAGAGTACGTGTCCTGAAAAAGTGTGGGCCAGTAATACTTAGCTCTCAAGATTTTGTGAGTGGTTACTGGCACTGAGAAATTCCCACCACATGCCAAATCATGATAAGATTTCAACAATTTTTTCTGTTGTTCCTTATCAACGCATCTGAGAAATGTCCCATCCATCGCACGCTTATACAAGTCGTTGTCCCATAAGACAAAATTAGCTGATTTCAGCTTGATGGTTCTCTTTTCCTTTGGAGTCAAGTGATTAGGGAATTCTCCGTATGTGAGGAAGTAAGTGATATTAGAATACCATTCGTCGGTGGTGCTAACAAATAGTACCATTGGAAGTGTACTGGGATCAACCTCCTCCTCATCTGAAACTTCTTCATCCTCTGAAATTTCTTCATCTAGACTATTTTCTGCAATTAGTTGACAAATTCCACATCCACGTATCAACTTAGCGGGTTTAATCTCCAGATCATATTCCTGAATCTTGGCAATCCAATTGCCTCTTTTTTTTCCAAATTCCTGTTGTGTTAAGATAGACTTAACAGTCGAATTTGGGATGAGAACTTTCACATGACTGTTTAGAATATAGAACCGGACATGCTTGACGGCTTTTACAACTGTGAAAGCGTGCTTCTCCATTTGAGAATACTTCAATTCATAATTCTTCAGGGGGCAGCTCATGAATGCAATGGGGGATTCAAAGCCTTCATCATTTTCCTATACCAAAATTGTTGATAGTGTATGCTCGGAAGCATAACTGTACATAAAAAAATCTTTGGTGTAGTTAGGGCAAACCAACACAGGCGCATGAGCAATGGCCTCCTTGATGTCATCGAACGCTGCTTTGCCTTCTGCCGTCCAATGGAATGTAGCATTACCCTTCATCATATTCACAATATGACGGGTCTTTTCAGCCAAGTCTGGAAGAAACCTCCTTAAGAAGTTTACTTTGCTGAAGAAAGAATGAATAACTTTCTTGCTTGACAACAAAGCGAGAGATTTAATTCCATTGACTCTTTCCAAATCAATCTTGATTCCTTCTCTAGATACAACGTGACTAAGAAGTTTACCTTCTGTCACCCCAAAAGTTGACTTTTTAGGATTTAGAGAAATACCGTGTTGACGACATCTCTCAAGAGTTTGCCTCAAGTGGTAGAAATGCTCATGACGTTGCTTAGAGAAAACCGTGAGATCGTCAAGATACACCACAATGAACTTTCCCATCACGTCGCGGAAAGCGAGATCCATGGCATGTTGGAATGTAGTGCCAGCGTTGATCAAACCAAACAGCATCCTGCGATATGCAAAGGTTCCCCATGGCGTTGTGAAAGGAGTTTTGTGTTGATCGCTTGAATTAACTTCAATTTGATTATAGCCAGAAAATCCGTCTAGCATGGAGAGCATCTCGGATCCAGTTACATTTTGTAGAATTTGATCCATCACTGGAAGTGGGTAATTGTCTTTGAGAGACAATTGATTTAGATTTCTGAAATCTACACAAATGCGGATTTCACCATTCTTCTTACAAACCTGGACGATATTGGCTATCCATGTTGAATGATGGATAGGGAATATTATCCATGCATTCAGCATCTTTTGAACTTCCGCCAAAATTGTTCTAGAGATCTTGGGATTGTACTGCCTCTGCTTTTGTTTGTAAGGCAAAGCTCCAACCTTGAGAGGGATATCATGTTGCACTTCTTTAGGCCGCAATGATTTTAGATCTTCGTATGAATATGCCAAGACATCGATATACTCCTGTAGTAACTGAGTAAACTATCTTCTTTCTTCGGCTGTGCAACATTTGCCAATGTTCACCATCTTAGGGTTGGCTTCAGTCCCTAAATTAATCTGTTCCGCTTCATTAGATGATTTAGAATCTAAGAGTTGCTTCTTCACGTGGCGATCATGCTTGTCAAAAAGCTTTTCCAAGGATACCAATCCTTTGGGAATCTTATTCCCTTTGAGTTACAAATATTCTTCACCTATGACAGGATCTATGTTAGACAGAGATTATCGAGGCGGAGAATCACTGCCTTCGAAATACAACTCATCAAAATTCTCTGCTTTCTCAAGAAAGGCGATGATTTGATGATCGTCATTGAAAATCTGCCAGTTCTCTGAATTATCAGGGACACTTGGGTGGAAAACCAACTCTATGGTGTAGGTAGAACCTTGAAAGTATTTGTGTGGCACCAAGAGCGTAGCAGAGATTGCGAGGGAATCAACTCTAGTATTGTATTCTCTGGGAACAACAAAGATATCAAAAGCTTTGAATTCCTCAACAGAATCCCATACTAGATTACGATAATGCCTAAGTCTATCATTCTTTGTTTGATAGAGATTCCTTATTTGACATACTATCAACTCGGCATCACCTTGTGCATGAAGATTTTTTATACCTTTCCTCAGCACGACTTGCATTCCCAACAACAGGGCTTCATACTCGGTAGTGTTATTGGTGTTATCAAACTGCAACTTGAAGGAGAAAGGGAAAAACTTTCCCGTTGGTGAAATAAAAACCATTCCTGCTCCAGATTCGATTGAAGAACAGCTACCATCAAATTCGAGTAACCAAACACCGTTGGGATCACCAATGCTAACAGTGTCGAAGTCCAAGATTTCATCATCTGACGAAGATTCATGATCGGAGATAGACAAATCACCTGATGACGTCTCATTTGAAGTGGAAGAAATATCATCATTTTCTAACACATTTTGAGTCGAGGATTCCCCTACCTCGTTTGTCTGTAGATAGTAAGTTCCCACGCCTGAGGATTCAAACAAAATCTAAGCTCTAGGATCATCTGACTTGGCTACTGAAAATTTTGATTCTTTTTCAGGAATCAGCTTTTGCATCACACATTTCACTGGTATTCTTGCTTCGGACATATCCATACTTAGTTCTCCTCCAACATCTTTGCAAAAATTGCGTCCCAGGAGGATTCCGCAGGAAGCTGGTACATCGGCCATGAGGACCGTCATTTTTATTTTCTTCTCCGGGTATGCGGCGAATGTGTATTGCGCATCTTTGATCTGGCCAATTAATGGCACTTGTTTATTTTCCATATAAAAACAATGGCTGAAAGTTTTGGTCATTTCAAGGCCTAAAGCAGTAGCTACCTTGGCGGGCATCACGTTGTCGGATGCACTAGAGTCTATGACACAGTTACTCAGCTTGAAAACATTTACAAGTAGGGAGATGAAAAAGGGATCAATGCGTCCGGAAGCAGTCAGAGGATTAGATACAAGGTTACTCTATGATATCTTGGGTTTAGGAGTAACTGGGATGTCAGGAAATATATCTTGACTTCGGGAAATTCTTTTATCATTGACGAACTTGACGAGCCTGTCAAATTGGTCGGGGTTGGCTTTGAGGTATTCAGCCTCGGACATTTGAATCTTGGTTTTCTTGGCATGGTCAATAATGCCAAAAGCCTGGAAAGAAATTTGTAGGTTGGAAGTCATAACTTCATTGATTGGTTTCACAAAAGGTACACCAGTCTTTGGAACGAGAGGATTAGCTTTAGGGATAACGGGAGTTGATGAAGGAGAACGAGGTGCACTTACTTGTGGATTTACTGCTTTCTTAGGTTGCCAAGGGAGGGGAGATTCTCTTTTGGCGATCGTTACTGGCGGCTTCTCTTTTTCTAGAACAACAGCAGCTTGAGCTTTATCAAGCTGATTTTGTTGATGCCACGTAAAAACAGCGTAAGTGTCAGTCACCAAGTCATCTTCTTCTTCTTCTTCTTCCATCATTTGCAAATAGCTAATCTTGGAGTCACCAGTTGGTTTAGTTTCTTCTTCTTGGAAGAGATCGGCATTTTCTTCTTCAAGGTATTCAAGCTGCGCATAATCATCTTGTTCAGTCTCATAGTATCCCGCAGCATTGTTAGTGGGCGGGGGTTCTAGAGCAAGCCTTCCTGGAGGTGCTGGGAGACGATTTTGATTTTTGTTGCGAGCATAATTAGGCAAAGTCCTAGGGACATCCTTGTAATTGTTACTACTTGAAACTTGTTTCTTCAGAGACAAAAATTCATTCGCCAGCCTTTGGACCATGGGATCTGTGAAATTTGAGCTGGCAGTGGGAGTACTAACATTGGATGCTGAAGACCCTGAGGCTTGCATCCTTTTATTTCCATTAGTTCCCATCCTGATTTCTCCAGCAAGGATCATATCATCCTCCAGACTGGTGGCCAATTGCTGGGCCGCTTCAACATTAACAAGATTTTCCCTACGTAAGTAGAAACTCACCTTGGGTAGTTGAGTGTTGATGAAGAAGCACTTTAGGTTATGATCTGTCGGTCTTGCATTAGTTGGGATCCGCGTCACCAATTTATTGAATTTTTCCACAAACTCACGCATAGGCTCATGAGCTTCTTTACGCATGGTGGTGAGTTGTGCCAATAGAGCATGTGAATCTTCGGCGGGTTTAAATCTTTCTTCAAATTTAGTGCAAAGAGTGGCCCAATTGGTGACAGAGGCATTTGAAAGGGTGAAAAACCATTCGGCTGCAACCCCTTGAAGGTATTCAATGAACAATCTTATAGAAACATCTTCATGTTCAATGCCAAGAACGCCACAAACGATGTAGAATGCGGATATGTGCTCATCAGGGTGTTGTTTGCCATCACCTTGAAACTTCGGGAGATGCTTCCTGGATACGCGCGGCAGTTCGTGTAAAGGTGCAGCCAAACGGAGGGGACTGAAAGCATTTCCCCATGGTCTTGTAGGTGGTGCAGCCATGACTGGTTGCACAACAGGTACTTGAATAGGACGTCTGCGATAAATAGACCAAACACATGGGAGAGGAGATCTTTGGCTATGTGGAGGGTAGATTATAGCATGTTGCAGTGGTGACCTTACTCGTGGAAGAGTAAATGGAAAGTCGCGTTGCAACAACTCTTCGAAAAGTGGATCTTCTTGAGCCCTTAATCCCCGTGTATATATCTGATCCGCCAGAATGTAGATCTGAATACGATGGATACTAAAGAGTAGACAATATGCAAAAAAACAACAAGAAAGAGGAAACTTATCTACTTCAATCGAAAGCGTGAGGCTTAGATTGCGTATGTCATTTTCCCCAGTAGAGTCGCCAAAAAACTGTTGGGTGAAAATTATGTAATCAGCTTTTCAATAGATTACACAACTTGGACTTCAGCCACAGCTATGTGAGATGTAAATCTCTCCTCTCAGAAAGGGGAGGCGCCCTTCTTACTGCTGATAGAAGCGATAGTAAAACAAACAAATAATTACAAAATGTACACAAAACTTATGAAGTAGGGGGGGTGTGTTACATTCATCCTTCTCTCTTTTTTCAGAGAAGATGTTTACAATGCTTCACCGTTGGAGGTTCATAATTCTTAACAACTTTAAACGATCAACTAGCAGTAATACCAATACCTCTATCTTGTCAAAGCAAAGCGTAGAGATACCAGAAGTAATTAACAATAAACAAATAAAGGGAAAGGGAAAGCTCACGAAGGCACAAAGTCATTCCGTAGCTTTTTCAATTATGGATCTATGAAGAGTGTACTATTTGTCACGTTAGAAGCACAAAGTCTTCTTAGACGTAGCAATTCCTCGAACAGCATGAACAATTACAAGCACAAAGTCTTGTAGATCATCCAACCAGATTATCAAAGAACGTGAATAATTACAAGCGCAAAGTCTTGTAGATCATTCAACCGAATTATAAACAAAAAACACAAATGCAATTCTAAATAATAGATGTAACACAAATTTTACATAAATCACTTAGAGTCCTTCAGATTCCATCACCTAATCACCACCAAATAAGATCAATTTGTAAGATTATCGAATCCAACGCAAAGTTTGGCTTGCAATCTTCTTCTTTATTGATCGAATTTCATTCACAAAGTATGAACGCAAAGTTTCACAAATTTGCTTCAAAAAGGGCAGCACTTCATTGCAAAATAATAAAGGATAAATTTACAATAGAAATCCCTCACATTATATAGAAAGAGGGATGAGAAAAACTAGGAAACTAATTGAGGAAATTAAGGAAAGTTAGGTGAGCGATTTTAGGAGATCTCACCTAACTTTGACCAAAGTCAAAGTGTAATTTATTTTCAAAAGATTACATCTTCGAACTTGGTGTAATTACAATTTACAAAAAGACATTTAAGATGTCAGGAAATATTTACAAAATGCATAAAAGGATGCACTGGAAATGTCTAACACTGGAGAACAGGAATCTTCATGGTTCCTTGCTTTGGGCGCAGAAGTCTTCATATTTCTTCTTGGTCTCCTACACGAACTTCTCATCTGGACCAACGGTGTAATCCACAATGGTGTGAATTCTCATGATCGATCTCATGGCAGATGAGTGAACCTTCTTGCACCTATCAAGATGCGTTTTCAGGTTATCCAATGTGAGCCTTGTATCACAAATGACGTTTAGTGAGGCTTCTGAAAAGTCTGAACTGTCAATCAACTTCATGATGGCTTCTTTGTAGATCTGAGATATTTCTATGGCCGGCAGGAAGATACGATTTTCCTCAAGAAGTTTCCCAAGCAACTCTTTGATACCTTTCTCAAGAATAACACGATGTCCTTCGACATCTTCCTGTACTTGGTGGAGATCTTCCGTAAGAGATTGAATTACTTGAATTCAATGTTTCAAGGACTCTCTTACCTCAACAAACTTTTCTTTGTCAGGAATTACCCCAACTTCCACCAATTTACTGAGCTTTACCTGTTTCATCTCCGACCATGACAACAGACATTTTTCCATGTCTCTGCACTCCTGGGAAAGTACACTTTTCTCCTTATAAAGCTCTGTGGTGATCTTGGCTAACAAGGTAGTTTTCTCATCCGCAACAATTATAATCTGAGATCCGTGTTCAATGATCTTCTCAACAAAATCATACAACACTCTGCCTTTGGAGGCGAACTTCTTAGCTTTCTTGACAGCTGGGTCTTCAATACTTACCACTGTCAGTGGTTGTGCATTACTTGGAGAACCGACAAGTCTCTTTACAACAGTGGCATAATGCTCTGCCCTCTGTTTGTACATATTGCGAGCTTGCTCTACTTTATCCAGTCTTCCAGCCAAGATATCCAATGTCACTTGCGCATCGGCCTTTGCACTTTCATTGGTAACCTTGCCAAGCTAGACCTTTGTCACCGTGTAGTCTTCCATATTGACATCACCTTCTGAATGTGGTGGTATTCCAATTTCCACATACTTATGGCCAGACTTATAAACGTTCAGCCTTGAGTATACCTTTGCCTTTTTCTTCCCTTTAGCCTTTGGAAGGACTATCTCTTCGAGGTCGAGCTCCTCTAGAGAAATCATTTGCTTTTTCCGCTTCGACACTTGAGATATTAGCCAAGGGGGAAGGAAAGAGGTGTGAGCTTCTAGATTCACTATCAATTCAGTTGCCATTGCTACTTCTGAAGTTATTGTCACGTCTGAAGTTACCATGGGTATTTTGACAATAGGAGAAGTGTCTGTCATCATTGCTCCTGTAATTTGCACATTGAGCTGATCATGCATTGAATCATTCATGAAACGATTGAATTCATTCTCAGAAGTGATATCATATGTTGGTGAAGACAGGCTAGGAATGGACGATGGAGGACTTGACAGTATATCAACCGTATGAATGCTTGTCATTGAGGGAGTATCAAGCGGGGTTGATGCTGCAGGAATGGTGGATAACTCGACTGCAGCAATGCATGTGGTAGGAATAGGTGACAAAGGAACAGGAGGTGGTGGAGTTCTTGAATTTGGAGGGGTATGAGGAACATTGGAAGTCACTGGCGATGACGTTTTAGGAATTTCCTCAACTTCATTCTCAAGAGGAGAAGTAGTTCTTTCTTGATCATGTCGGGGTTCCTGTTGATCACCCTCTTGTCTCTCTGATCCTGGTTCACCTTCAAAATCACCTTCACATCCTTCTTAATAATCTTCTTCAGACTCTTGCCCGCTTTTAGAAACCTCTTCTGCATCGGAGTCTGCTTCTACTGAATCTTCATCTTCAGCGGATTGATCACTTGAAGTTCCTGCTTCATCGAAATCTACCTCCTCTAGAATAGACTTTTTACCTTTAGAGCGAGATGGATTGGATTCCGTGATTTCTTTCTCTGGGATGGACTGGATATCTTTCTTGCCAACAGTAAACTTGATCCTGGGACCTCTTCGTGAAGAAGTAGGAACAACCACTGATTTATTTTTGTTGCGAAGTTCTTGCTGTTGGCGAGCTTCTGCTTCAGATTCTTCTCCTTCTGAGTCTGTTCTGAAACTTTTCATTTCATAACCATATTTATGTAACCATTCCGCAGTGTTGGCTAGGATTGGCTTCAATCTCTCTCTCTCATGCTGGGAACTTCTTTCCTAGACCATTGAATTGTAGGCAATGTCCTTTTAGCAATTCCTTGCTCATCATAGATAGCATTGATGATATCACCAGGATCTGCAAAATCCTCTGGTAGGTCAGCAATATCGAGGTCTCTAATCTGTCGAACAATCAACCTGCAATAATCCATTTTGTGAATGGCTTCTTCATCTCTGCAATCAGCGCAGATGTCTTCAAAACGGTACTTGTGATGATGATGGCTTCTTCTTCGTTCTTTTTGCACTGACATCAACTGTCTGCATGTTTCCATGAGAACCCACTTATCCGAACGATAACGTGGCAGCATGTAGGGACAACCAGTGTAGCATCCTACTCTTAAGTAAGTAAATGTTGGGAATTGAAGAAATAGGCATCCAACTTTACTTACCACCTTATACGCCTCATCAGATACCCTCCTTTCAAGAGCTGGATCAAAATTGAAGGCGCGAAGAAAGCATCTATGACCCGCCTGAAGTGATGAAAGCTTTCCTTCAGTTCCAATTGATAGAAAAATCTGTACACAGGTACCATCATCTGATTCCCTTTTGTAGATAGACCCAGGAATTGCCTCATTACAGCCGCTGCGTACACTAGGTAAGAAGTCATGTAGAATTTCAATGTAGAAGGAGCATTGATCAACTGCTCATGTATTTCATCACTGATCTGTTTGCCCTAATCAATATGCACCTTCTTTCTTCTTATGATCTTGATGTATTCATACATCCAATCATGAAAAGTGGATGATTCCGGCAAGCCTTTCACTCTACTTAAAATGTGATCATATCTTTGACGTCATCCTTGAAATCACTTCGCAGGACTCCTTTTGGCCATTTGGAAATAGATGGTCTAGGATTCTTCAACCATTGAGAATTTATCAGGTTTTTATCCTTGTTGGGATCAGCATCAAAGACCTCTTGTGCTTTTTGCATAGAAATATCAATGTATTTTTCCATATGAGGAACCTTGAAAACAATGTCAAAGAAATCAGGGTTGAGTCTTAGAATCTCGTGCCCAGAAGAATCGATCACACTTCTACTTTCCCTGATGTAGTGAGATGACACCTGAAGAAAAAACTCTGTATTATGTGCAGCTGTAGGAAACATAGCTACCAAATGCAAGTTACTGTGTACAATTGCTCTCATTGGGTCAGGAAGAGGCTTCGTCTCTGTTTGCTTTGCGAAGTCAACTAAGTCTTGATGTCCAACCTCTGTCTCTTTTATCTCTTCCATCTTGGAGACTACTACGGTTGGCAGATAGACACCTTGATATTTGTACTTCATTTTGGCTTTTGCTCTTGAAGAAGGCGGAGGTTTACTGGCAGTCATCTAGAACAACTGGAACTTTTGATCACTCAGACTTTGAAGATCTTTGAAAAGAGACTGCAAGGTGTTGAGTCAGAACAAACATTAGTCGTTAGGGAGCATGGAGATGCGCGAAACGAGCAACGATGATGGAAAAGCATGAAGCGGATGACAAGGCATGCAAAATGATGCACAAAATGGAGGGAACATGGTTCAGGAGTAAATCAGGCGAGTTTGAAGCTTATTTGGAAAAAAATGTAAAAAGTGTAAGGGCGCTAAAATTCAGCGCCCTTACATCTTTGGAGATTTCAGTTTTGATGCAGGGGCGCTAAATTTTAGCACTTCTGCATCTCTCAGAGTTAGAATTTATTTCAACATGTGCAACATGTCAGGGCGCTAAATTTTAGCGCTTCTGCATCTGAGACATGATTTTGTAAAATAGATGTAACGGTGCATGAAAACAACGCTTGGGGTTGGCAAAGTGTTTGTCATTTCATCACCATTGTAAAAGTGTATAAGAGCCAAAGAAACCCTCTTTCAAAACAAGAGATTTCTCAATGTTCGCACCAAAGCATTATAGAGAGGATGACAAGGAAAGATGTTAGCACAAAAAATGTTGGAGTGAAAAGCAAGAGAAATGCGTTGGAAAACAAAACACAAGAGTTCCATTGCGTGAGGGTAGGAGGAGAAAACGCGAAAGCAAGAGGAAAAGGCCACGCAAAAATGCCATGAAAAGAAAGCAAGGGAAGAACAGACAAGACCAAAAAACACGAATGGAGAGGAAGAAAATGCGTGGGGATGAAAAACGCATATGTAAATCAAAGACATATACAAAGAAATGAAAGAAAAAGGAGAGGAAGTAAAGAAAAAAACTTACCAAGAGAAAACGTGAAGATTGCTGGAGAAGAGACTCGAAATTCTCAAAAATGTGATTGCAGTTTGAAAAGCACTCGCCCAACAAGAAGAAAAGAAGACAAAAGATCATAAACAATGAAAATGGCAAAAGAAAACACTTTTAAGTGAAAGAGAAAATCGAAAACCTAACTCAAGTCGAGCAATAAATTTAGGCACGAAAAGTGGCACGATTGATGAAAAACGTGAAAAACATGAAGAAACGTGCTAGGGCCATAAAAAGTTTAAGTGTCAGGAAAAAGTATAATAGCACTAAAATTTAGCGCTATTACATGTTTTAGAAAGTTCACTTAAATGCAGGGGCGCTGAATTTTAGCGCCCCTGCACTTTTCATACTTAGCCAAATTTTAGCTTCAGAGCAGGAGCGCACTTTTTCAGTGCAACTGCATTATTCGCAATTTGCTGAGTACGAACAGTGAGACCTCGTGAAGGAGATCGTTTCGAAGGTCTTCGCGAGGCAAACATAGGGGGATGCTCGAATTGACTATTCAAGACTTTGGAACACATTTTGAGGTGGCTTGAAAATCACTTCGTTATGCGTACTTGAACTTCACGAATCCTAGGAAACGGACAAGTTTCGTAGGGGGGTTATTCGTGGAACGAGCGCTACTAGATTCTGTGATAACACAAGGACAAGAGAAAGGGCCCAAGTGCAAGGAATAGGGCCAGTTTGAGAAAAAAAATTGAAGAAGAGAAAAATGAATTATTGTCAATGGTTAATCTTCACTATAACCAAGAACTGGACATAGTGGACACCTTAAAAAATTTGAAATAGTTTATCAATGGTTGTCTATTTTTTTGCTTCTCTCTATTGTTTTGTTGTTTTTTGGTTGTTGGTTGGTTGTTGTTTTAACTGTTTCATGTTTGGTATCAATAGCATTTTGATGTTTTTGATGTAAAGGGTTTTGAGTCCCTTCAAAACCTATTTTTCCTTATTAATCAAAACTATGCAAGCAATTTCAAAATGTTCAATCAACAAAATGAGATTCAAAATGTAATTTTTAGATTTAAACTACAAAAATTTACTGATCCTAATATTTGAAATATGGAAATTAAAATCTCGATGTCTTTTTGCAATAATAACAATGCACTTTTTCACTATATGCATATGCCTAAATAAATGTTTTGAACACTTTCAAATTTGATTTCATATTTGATATGACCTAGTGTAGACTTGTAAATACAATTGTGATGCAAATATAATATAATAATTGAAATCAATTCTATTTTAACTTTGAATGCAATATGTTATGCAATTTTTTGAGTTTTTTAATGTTTTTTATGAAATGATGGATGCAAAACAAGGTAAGATTAACCTTAGATCTAAGATGATATGCTTCAGATTTTTTAAGGTAGATAATGTAAAATTAGTCAAGTTCACAAAAATGTTTAATCAAAAAAGGGGATCCTATGTCTAATGTGTAGATCACTAAAATCAATCATTTTCCATAAACAAGTGGAATCCACATCGATAAGGATATGAGATTGACTAACAACCTAAAAGGTGAATCAATCAAAACTATATTTGGATTTGGATTTGTTTTTGTATTAAGGGTGTTGGATTAGGATTTGATATGATGTAATGATGTGACTAGCTAAACTATGAAAATGCAGTGTTATGTTATGAATTTATATAAACTAAAAATAGAAAGATAAAATTGGAATCCAAAAATGCAGAAGATAGGCACAAAAGAACTTGGGATTTGAATTTGAGCTAATTTTATCCAATGTAGGGCACCCTACATCCTAGACTAAAACCTTGACTTTTGAAAACTGATTTACAATCTTGAGGCCCCTAGTCTATAACTTTTGTCTTCTAGGATTTGTAGTCAAAATTTTGTCTATTGATGAGAAAATGCAGATTCTATGATTTGACAACTTATAGGGTTTAAGTGCAAGGATGGGAAAATAGTCTTTGATCTTCCTCTAACTCACTTCATATCTACAACCTGTATGCATAAATGGAGGGGAAGGGTTGTGCCATATAGGGGTTTTCCTCAATCAAACCCCATGTCGGTATTTCTACCTCCACAATGGAAAAATTGATGATAAAAGAGAGTGTACCCTTTTGAGGGATAGAAGCTAAATGATAAAAAAGTAATGAACGGGAAATTTTCTATAAATCACCACTCAAATATGATCTTGTTGATGGATTGAAGTCACAGTTATCACCTTCAAGGATCAATTATTGCTTTACTTGATTTGATTTCAAGACCTACAAGTGTTAGTGCTCAAAAATGAAATGCATGTAAACCATGAACAAAACTCACATAAAACCTGGCATGATGCTTAGATGTCACAATGTTGCAATAATTCTAATTTTTTTGCTCTTGACTATTCTTGAATCAATCTTTGAAGTATAATAATTGCTCTCCAATATTTCTTGTTAATTCAATTCATGTAAATAATATGTATTTATATGCAATTCTTCTAATTTCCTAAAAATTAAATCTTCATAGCCAACAATTAAAATTTGAATTTCAAATAATAAATTATTGACATTGACATATTTAAATTTGGAGCCAAAATGGGTAGTCTAGGGCACCATGTGCCCAAAATTGGATTCCTACTTTTTCAAGATCTAAAGTATTAGGGGGAAAATATTAAATGCATAATTTGATTTCCCATGTTTGATTTTTTGATAAACAATTTAAAACAGGAAATTAAAAGAATAATTATGAAATTAATTGTATAATTAGGTCCAAGCACTTAGGGGGAGCAAAATATAGTGTGAAATTGTCAAGGGTGACAATTTACAATGCTACATCTAGTGATGAGTTTTTAATTTCTTTATTGAACATTTTTTTGAATGACGAAACCTAACTAGTTGTTGTAGAAAATTACCAATACAAACTAGTAATTAAAAAAAATGGAGACCAGAAATATTTTATCCAAGGTTTTTATGTAGCTCTTTATGAAAACAACTAATAGAAATTGGAGAAAAACTAATAAAAATTGGAATTCATAAAAATTAAAGATAATGCACCTAAATAATGCCTAGTATAGTTGATGAGAGCAGTTGCAGATTGGAACTTCTATAGAATTAGTAGTAATGCAGGAGGATACAACGTATAGAGAATTGTACAAGCAGTGAAAATTCTAAATAGAAATGATGAAAAAATGACCACTTACAACAATAGATTTTATAGCATTTTAAAAATTGGTATCTATGTATTTCTTGATCCATGAACTTTCTTTTTTATTGTTTGTATTTTTATTCTATGTATTGAGTAGTGTTTATTGAATTTCGATAAGTTGTTTTTTTGTTTTGTGTACTTGATTTCATTGATTAAAAAATGTATTTACTTATATTTATTAAAAGACATATATTTGATTGCAATTCAATTTATAGCGAGTCTTACATCTTGTCTTATCTTGCAGGTGCAGTAGTAGATGAGAGATCAAATAAATGACATAAACGAACTAGTTGGGAGAAAATTGGAATGATATGTAGGGACAAAGGGTTGGCATCTACATGATCCCGATACTTGAAAATTTGTTCTATGATATTGTGTATCTAATTACTTATATATTTGACAACTACTCTAGTAGTTGTGCATTGTTAGACTTAATTTAAAAAGAAGGATTGCTAACTTGTTCAAATTGGCATGTTTATTTATTTCATTGAATAATTAGATTTAATATCTACTCCAATAGTTGTATATTGTGTATCGGGAAACATGTACAATTTTATATGTTTGGTAATTACAAATTAAATCTTAAATTGGAATACATTGGATTTGTATCAATGCATGTTGGATTTCATAATTATATATTTTATTTTTAAATGTGATATGCAATGGATACATCTATTTTTCACATACTCTTAAATATTTACGGAAATTTTATTTTAAATTTGATACAAATATTACAAACAACCTATATTATATTAAATAGAGCACATTATATTACATAACATTTAATAATATATGTATATATGATTTTTTTACTTGAGGATTATAAGTTTTGAAGTGAACAAATATTGATCCCATATGTCACATATTTGGTAATATTTTGATTAATATGTGAAATGAATATTTACAAGATATAATATTAATTCATTCTAATACTAATATGAATAATCACAATTGCTATAACAATAATTAGACCCTACAAAACTACTGACCCTTCTCTCCTATTGTCTGAAGGTTTATTTGGAACTCTTGGAATGGGGGTGCATATGGGTCTACATATTGTTAGAGGTTCTACTGATATTACAAGGCAAGAGAAGGCATAGATATTGAGGTGTGGGGTCATCAAAATAAGAGGTGGTGTGGATATTTGATGTGTTGGGTCATCAAAATAAGGTTGCTATAGATTGTTAGACTCATGTGGACTTACAAGGGAGGAGAAAAGATGGATTTTTTTCTCACACATGTTCAAGAGTTGTCACCTAGCTTGAAAAGCCACATCCCAATGAAAGTCTGAGTTACATATGTTGCATACCACCCTTGTTTTCCAATCACTTTTGTTTTCCTTTATTTTCTCTACACTCCACAAAGTCCTCATCTGTATATAATCAATTTTCATGACAATGTTGTTGCTTAGTGTAATCAAAAGCCCTGGGGGAGGAGATTTTATGCATAGTATCATTAGAGTAATTGGTGTGGGAGGCACTGCAAGTGGGCATCCTAAAGTTGTGGCAACTACTAGCTCCCCTATATAAAAAATGAGGATTTCTTCTTTGTATATGGTTGGGCTTAAAGAGCACACTAAGCTTTGATCATTTAGGTTGTGCTTGTGGGGCCCTCTTAGCTTTCCACTTATATTACGTTCCCTTTTTCATTCCTTTGACTATCCACGATAACTATCACTGTGACGGTTAGATTTGAAATTCAATTTTGAATTTGCATCTTTTGTTGCATCTCCCACCCAATCCATTAAAGAGTAGCAACAAGGGGGTAGTACTTTTTCCCTCGTATTTCTTAGCTACCTCCCACTAGCTAAACAAGACCTTCTATTCATCTTCGTTGAAGGTTCATCACCACAATCAACAACACCAAAAGAACTACAATGCCTCTTCCTTGGCTAGTCATTCCTAACTATGCATGAGATCCAAATAAAAATCCCAACAAAAATGAAAATTTCTTAGTGTGTGCTTGTTAAGAGTGGTTGCTTGGAAACATGGTAGTTCTGCAAGTAGATTTAGAGAACTACAATGGGGTAAATATGCCATGTTTCTCTCTTTGATTATTTCTTTCAATGCAGCTTCCAGTTTAATTCACACTTGAGGATTTTTAGTTTAATATTTTTAGAATCCCTCTTTGGTTTTATTTTTCTAAATCATTTGTATTTTATTTTGCATTTTGAGGATATTAATTTCAAAATTTAATTGTTTGTGCAGTTATCTAATTCTCTACATCTCGAGCTTCATTAGCAACACCCAAACCACACTGATTGCCACTGACCATAAAAATAAGATGAACATTCCACAAAGAGAATGTAATGTCCCCTTTTTGATAGCCACCTTGAGGATTGTTTAGCCTTTATTTATTCCTGAAGTCTAAACAAGAGAAATAAGGGAGTAAGTATTAAATTAATTATTTATAAAGTTATTTCAATAAATTAAAATCATAAGATAACTTTATATTTAATTCATTTAATAAAGTGACTTAAAATAACATAATAAATCATAAAGTCATTTAAGGGAATGAAATAATAATATTTCTAGAAGCTTCTTGGAAGGCATTGAGAAATCTTTATAAGGAGCTATTGACCTAACATTTGAGCTTGCTTATGTCTTGAATTATTCTATTCTTACCAGTTTGGTAGAAAGCTTGAATGCTTTGCTTGTCTGAGGGTTTGAAGACTCTAGGATACTAGGTTCAGTTGTGAAAGATCAAGGTCCTAGCTGGAGATTATGGAGGAATCCATCCAAGGTTTCTACAGGTGCTTCATTGAAGAATTTAATCTATTGCAATAATTGTTGTATTATTGTAATTCTGAATAAGGAGTTGACTAAGTGCAATAGCTGATTTATTATTGCATTCTTGAGTTGTAGCAGCTGATGTATTGTTGCAACTTCACTTGAGCATATTGACAAATTTTGTGGTCTTTGACCAAATTTGTAGACGATTGATTTTGGAAGAAGTCTGATTGCTTTGTTGAGATTCAATTCCAGTCATTGAGAAATTCCATTTTGTGAAGGTCATCTCAGTTTTGTTTTGAAATCGATTGTGGAAGAAGATATTAAAGAAACCTAATTGCAAGAGTTCAATTTTCAAAGGAAGAATAATGGCTTCATTGGCAATCGATCTCACCTGAATAAAATCACATATCATCAGGGTATTCTGGCGCAACTTTGTGGCAATCAGAATATTCGATTCTTGGAGGAGTATTTCCTAGTTAGTGAGGAATTAATTCATTCAAGGAAATTGTGGCATTTCCATATTTCAATAATTATGTTTCTAGTCAAGACGAGTTGATATTCTCATGACAAGAACAATACGAGATTGGAGGCATAGTAAAATTCGAATTTGTTTGGGAAAGGGTCGCAGGCCTTCAAGAGACCTAGGAACTACACTTTGACATCTAGTAGGGACGATTTGGAGGAGAATTGGTTGTACTTGCACATCAACAAACATTTTAGTCAAGGCGATTAATCCAGGTTCATTATTTATTGAATATAGAGTCATTTGTGATAACATTTGCATTCTTCAATTAATCGTTGGGTTTTAGTCAAGGGAGTTATTGTCTATACAACATTTTGTATTGTCCAATTCATATGATAAATATGCAAGTCGTTGTCATGTTCACCTAAATTTTCATTGTAAAGCCACTCTCTTATGGGCGATCACTCATAAATATTTTAATTTGTTTTAAGTATTCATTGCAATGCTATGGAGTTTAGGTTTGCATACAAAATGTTTGTAGAAATGCCACTTTGCTATAACTATACTTTGCATTCCATTTCAGTCATCTCTTAATGTTGAAAAATCATAAAAATACTTGCATAGCATTCTGATTGCAATGATAGACGCTTGGAAAAACTAGATTAAGTCTTTTATGCATTTTTGCCTCAATCAAAAATAGAAAAATCAAACAAGAAACTTTTACTAGCAAATAGTACTTTGCAAGGAAAGTGTTTGAAAAAATTTTGGAGCTTAAAAAGTAGAAAAATAAGACCAAATTTTGCAAGGGTCTTTACAGTGGTATCAAAGCTAAGAATGTTGCCAGCCTATTGGGTAGTTGATCCTTGTTTCAGCTAATCAATTAGATCAGAAAATTCAGTTGGGTTACATGGCTACATCTAGCAATTCAATGGAATTGTGTTGGAATCATTGAATCAATATCAGATCTCTGTTGAAAAGAAATTGGAATTATGGAACAAAGAACTAAAGAAAGGATTGGTAAAATGGAACAAAGAACAAGAAGCCATCAGGACTTTTTAAGAGATACCAAAGTTTGTTGGTGAAAAGTTGAAATTCTTACCGCAGGTCAAAGCAACTCTTCTTAACATTTTGGAGGAAGCTGAAAGTTGTTTGTGTAAGGTTGAACAGTCCCCTTCTCAAGCAATGTAGAAGGCTATGAGACCTTTGGTGAGTTCTTTGGTTAAGCCAAAACTTTTGCAACATTGGGATGAAGAGGTTAGACTTGCAGTTGCCTCTTGCATGATTGAAGTTGTAAGCATGACAACTCCTACAACACCATATGGTATTAATACTATGAAGGTAATACTTTAGGTGATGGTGGATAGATTTCAAGGATTACATGATGTTAAGAGTCCTACCTTTGGTCAGAGAGTAAAAATATTGGAGAATATGGAAAAATTTAGGGTATGTTTGTGTTCAATTTCAGGTACATTAATTTGATTCCCCAAATGTTTGACTACTTCATTTCCAAAATTAGGTTACAACATTGAGATAGTTTGAAGACAAGTATGTTCAATATCTTGTCCCTGATCTTTGATGAAGATGAAGATTTTTGCAAACAAATACAATCAGATTTGTTAGTCATTTGGAGAAGAGAGCAACATGTTTCATTCGCAACATATGATCTCGCTAAAAGATTGGTTGAGTAGAAAATTGAGAAGTTCAGGGAACAATTGAATGCACAAGAGTTAATATCATTTGGTCTACCAATTTCATCTTCTCTACTTGAAGAAAATTGGCCAACATCCAGTGGAGCAGCTGAGTTGAAGGATGAGATCATAGAACAACCTGAGCCCTCTTGTGTTGAGACACCTAATCAGGGCATTGATAATGTTTCTATAGGTAGAATCAGTGTTGACCTAATTCCTAATCAGGATACGTGCATGGATGACATCACCAAAGAAAATAGTTGTGAAACTCAAGCATTTCCAGAACAATCCAATGCTTCCTCTGATAAAGCAAAGGATGTTTGTAAACCTAAAAGTCTGCACAACTTGGAGAACCAGTTGAAGGTGAGCAAGGATGAGATTGTGGCAGCCTTATCTCATCATGATAAAATGCACAAGATGGTTGAGAATAATCTTTGGATGTTTCAATTGGAGAGAAGATAAAAAGGAGTTGAAGCAAAGTCTTCTCATGATAGTTGGTAGGAAATCAAAGAAGGTATGGGGGTAGTGAAGACAAATTTTCACACCTTCTCTTAGATAGAGACCACCTTCTCAACCTTGTTGAGATCTATTTAGATGATTTGAGAAGGAAATAAGATGAAGTAGATAAGCTTTCTCATGAGCTTATGCTTTCTAGTGACTCTTTGAGGAATACTCAGTTAGCTCTTCAGGAATCATAGATTCATGTTGATGAGCTCTACTTAGAGTTGAGTTTGGCTCGATGTTCATCATGTTCAGCAGAGACATAGTCATCTATGGCAGCTAGGGCACACGATGAGGAGAGAAAGATAAAGTCTCGTAGCATTCACACTTAGGATATAGGTACAATGCCTCTTGTGTTGGATAGGCAAGAGGAGTTAGTTGGTGATAGATGCATCCTACTTGATCTTGAGAAGTATATGCTCGAGTTGTCAATTGATTTCAGTCTATGGGCTGGAGATAGACATGTTGGCAGCAATAACCCAACACCATCCTCATGGGTTTTACCTCCTACTTCATGATTGATGGTTGTCCTACTTTTCTAGTCAGATTTCTATCAGTTTACACTTTGAGGGTAGCAATTTTTGGTATGGATAGGAGAGATTGGGATTGTCACTTTAGAGTTAGGGGATGGAGTGATGATGAGTTCTTACCATCCTTGGGAAGTAGAGATACCTTTTGCTCCATCATGGACTTGATTTCCAGATTACATGGTGTTGTTCTAATTTATGCCAGCAGCTTGACAGATGTTGGTATATGTTTTTATGCACCTACGTTGGGCATCTTTCACATCTACAGGAGACCACTCAATGTGGAATGGATTGTTGATGATACAGACACATCAGTCTTGGTTGTACTTTCAGGTTTCATTGGAGACTTGAGCACCAAGCTCTACATTGGTACTTTTGAGATTGACAGTGGTCAGTCTTTTCAGGAGAAGAGGGTTTCTTCTAAGTCTTACATGTTGGACTCTGAGATTGATGGAATTCATGATGATATTCTTCCCACTCCTGAAAGTAAGTCAAGACACTTGCAGTTGCTTTCTGATAGAGGCCTTGTTGACAAAGCTGCAAGGGGTAATGATGACGTTGTTGCAAGACCAACTCATCATGTTGTGAGTTGCGAGTCTTCTTCTAATGATGCAATATTGGATGGAATACACATGACTATTCAGGTATTCCATTGGCACAAGTAGGAGATTTTCACCTCAATTGCATCATGAGGTGTGTCCATCAGTTTTCTTTCAGCCCACATACAAAGGATTTTATTATGTCCTTGAGGACATAGAGAGATGGGTTGAATAAGAGGAGTTTGGGTTCACTCTAGTATGACATATTTCTAATTACAGAGGATGAGTCCAAGTTTGGTAAGTCTCACTTTGTTCTCTCCAATCGATTGCTTACAGATGCGAGAGTTTGAGATTTGGGTCAATTGGACTCTAGGGGTTATCAAAGTGGCACAACAGAAGCTAGTTGGTGTTGGGTTTGGAGGACTTCCAATTCATTCGTGGGATCCAGGTGAAGATTTCTTATGGACAATATGGATGCCCGAGGTTCATCACTGTAGTTCTTGGGTGGTAGAGTTGTGTTTCAAAGAGATCATCAGGATGCATGGGTTTCCTAGGTTCTTAGTCGATGACAAAGATAGTGGGTCCTTGAGTGCCTTTTTGTAGGAGCTATTCAGATGGATAGGTATTGACTTAGCTTTTGGGAAGTATAGAGTTCCTAAGCCTAAGTATTGGATTCAAGATCACTAGGACATCTTGCAGGCACTCCAAGATAGTTGGCAGATGGCATAGAATCAGCTTAGGGCATACACTGATAGGCACGGGGTTGAGCACAGATTTGAGATTGGAGACTTGGTCTACCTTCACTTGTAGCCTTGCAGACAGTATTCTTTGAGGAAGAGCAGTGTGAGAAACTAAGGCTCGATTTTATGTACCCTATAGGATTATCAGGCATGTTGGGGAGGTAACCTATGAGTTGGAGCTTCTAGAGAGTAGTAAGAATCATAGTGTATTTCATGTTTTGTGCCTCAAGAAGGCCCTTGGAAAGTGGGTTACTTCTTCATTGGAGCTGCCATTGTTAGATGAGGAGGGACATTTGGTCCTAATTCTGGAGGAGATTGTTGATACCCATGAGAAGAGATTTAGAAATAGGGTGGTTAAGAGGTATTTGGTGAGATGGAGAGGTTTTCCAGGAGAGGATGCCACATGGGAAGGAGAGTATATTCTATAGCATTCCAATTTTCAATTGCTTGGGGAAAAGCAATTTTGGGAAGGGAGGACTATAATGTCCCCTTTTCCATAGCCACCTTGACGATCATTTAGCCTTTATGTATTCCCGAAGGCTAAACAAGAGAAATAAGGGGGTAAGTATTACATTAATTATTTATAAAGTTATTTCAATAAATTAAAATCATAAGATAACTTTATATTTAATTAATTTAATAAAGTGACTTAAAATAAAATAATAAATCATACTCACTTAAGGGAATAAAATAATAATATTTCTAGAAGCTTCTTGGAAGGCATTGAGAAATATTTATAAGGAGTTGTTGGCCTAGCATTTGAGCATGCTTATGTCTTGAATTATTCTATTCTTACCAGTTTGGTACAAAGCTTGAATGCTTTTCTTGTCCAAGGGTTTGAAGACTCTAGGATACCAGGTTTGGTTGTGAAAGATCAACCCTAGCTGGAGATTATGGAGGAATCCATTCAGGGTTTCTACAGGTGCTTCATTGAAGAGTTAAATTGTTTGCAATAGTTGTTGTATCATTGCAATTCTGAATAAGGAGTTGACTAAGTGCAATAGTTGATTTATTATTGCATTATTAAGTTGTAGCAATTGATGTATTGTTGCAACTTCACTTAAGCATATTGACAAATTTTGTGGTCTCTGACCAAATTTGTAGAGGATCAATTTTGGAAGAAGTCTGATTGTTTTGTTGAGATTCAATTCCAGTCATTGAGAAATTCCATTTTGTGAAGGTCATCTCAATTTTGTATTGAAATCAATTGTGGAAGAAGATATTAAATAAAGCTACTTGCAGGAGTTTTATTTTTAAAGGAAGAATAATGGTTTCATTGGAAATCGATCTCACCTAAAGGAAATCACATATCATTTGGGTATTCTAGCGCAACTTTGTGGCAATCAGAATATTCGATTCTTGGAGGAGTATTTCCCAGTCAGTGAGGAATTCGATTCACTCAAGGAAATCATAGCATTTCCAGATTTCAAAGGGCACACCTAATTATGTTTCCAGTCAAGATGAGTTGATATTCTCATGACAAGAACAATATGATTTGGATATTGGAGGCATATAAAAATTCAAATCTATTTGGGAAAAGGTCCCAGGCCTTGAAGAGACCTAGGCACTACACTTTGACATCCAGTAGGGACGATTTGGAGGAGAATCGATTGTACTTGCACAACAACAAAAATTTTAGTCAAGGCAATTAATCTAGGTTCATTATTTATTGAATATAGAGTCATTTGTGATAGCATTTGCATTCTTCAATTAATCATTGAGTTTTAGTCAAGGGAGTCGCTACTTATACAACATTTTGTATTGTCTAATTCATATGATAAATATACAAGAATCGATGTCATGTTCACCTGAATTTGCATTGTAAATCCACTCTCTTATGGGCGATCATTCATAAATATTGTAATCAATTTTAAGTTTTCATTGCAATGCTATGGAGTTTAGGTTTGCAGACAAAATGTTTGTAGAAATGCCACTTTGTTGTAGATGCACATTGCATTCCATTTCAATCATCTCTTTATGTTGAAAAATCGTAAAAATACTTGCATAACATTCTGATTGCATTGGTAGATGCTTGGCATAACTAGATTAATTCTTTTATGCATTATTGCATCAATCAAAAATAGAAAAATCAAACAAGAAACTTTTACCAACAAATAGTACTTTACAAGGAAAGTGTTTGACAAAATTTCAGAGCTTCAAAAGTAGAAAAATAAGACCAAATTTTGCAAGGGTATTTACAGAGAAGCTTCACATCCATACTTATATAATTCAAAGATGTCAATACTATAAATACTATCTCAATTAATTTCTTTCCTATAGATTATATTAATTTTTTTATTGGAGAGGACATCAATAGTTGTAGAGAGCATGGGCAAGAGCACATATATGTTTTAACATTCTTATTTCTCATATATACTTTTACTTTTGGTTCAGGTAATATTTATTATTCTAATCTCTGAGCTAATCTTAGTTTTGTAAATTAATAGGTGGGTCTTTATTTGTTCTCATGAAAATAAAATTATTGTCTATTGTAGGATGTTATAACAAAAATTTAAGAATAATTAATATTCTTTTGTGATTTATTTTATATCATGTAAGTGTCCATCAATGAGGGGATGTATGAAAGATGCAGTGGTACTTTTAAAGGGCAATGCTTGAATGCTCATAGTTGCATTATTGCTTAGTATAATGAACATCCCTCTACTAGAGCTTGTCATTAGAGTATTAGGGGGCTTGCTTTCTTATGCTAGGATACCTGTCAGACTACAAATGTGTTATAACCAAACTATTTCACTTTTTAAAATAATTTAATAATATTGTATGATCCATTAAAATATTTAATAGATTTTATACGGAACATAATTATTTAATATTATTGTGATAATTTTATTTTCTTCAAGCTCTTTAAGATATTTTTTGTATGTCATACTATTAGGTCCTATGTTGGAAGCTCATGTATATTGATCCAAAAGCATCTTATCCAACTCTTCGCAACAAACTTCTAAGCTTTCCATGGAGGATCTTGCAACAAATATCACCTTGCAATCTATTGATAGAGGTGTTAAGTTCCTATGTTCAAAATTAGGAGACACACATTCTAAGTGGTTTGGTCTTATTGTATTTGATCTCTTAGAATTCATAACAAACTATTAAATTTTCATAATTTACTTAGTTATTTCATTGCATCATTCAAAATTAGTCAATTAACAATCATAAATCGCATCATCATCATACACATCACCACATTCACAAGGATTAGAACCTTGATCCACCATTATGACTCTTCCTATCAGGTTTTTTAGTCAAGTGGATTTGAGATCATTTTTAATCCGTCAAACTCAAAATTGGGATAAGTGTGATTTAAGACCTAGATCCTTTTTCCCAATCAAACACAGATAATGCTAGATGGATGGAAATTATAAAACTTATAATATGTGAGGTTACAAATTTGAAAATTTTAATTCATAGTAAACTAAACACAAACATGGCTAATGCTTGATTTTATAGGAAGGTAATGCAAGCCAATGTTTTCATCATTTATGAATGATAATAGGAGGGAACTAAGCACTATTATTGAGAACCTATTAAATGGAAAAAATGTCCTATCAAACCTTTTGTTTGAGCTCTTGAATTGATTCAAATGTAAAATTCAATAACTAATTATCCACGGAAGCATCTAGATTGGCAAATATCAGCCAAAAAATGGGTTAAGTAAGTGATGGTGGTTAGGTTACTTGTAGATCTATCTATTGAAAATACAAGGTAGACCAAGGTTTGAGCTGTGTAAATCATTGTGTGTTGATTGCTTTAAAATCTTTAAGATCAACCATGGAGGATAAGGATAATAAAACTTCTAATTTCTTATGTTACATATTTTTTATTTATTGGAATCTCATCATTGTCTCCTATAGAAAAAAATATTATTAGGAAACTTTTCAAGCCAAAAAGTTTTCTTTAAATTGACCTAGAAATTGAATTTCACTTATTGAAATTTTAGTCTAATTAATTAAAGATAATATATTGAGTTATTTTACCATCATTTTAAAACTTATGTTAAAATAATTAGCTATTGAAATTGCTAAAGAGAGGGTCTTGAAAATTTAGATCATATTTCTAACATTCATCCTTAAATACTAGGTCTTTGTAATAAAACTCATCTACTATGAGTTCTATTCTTTTTAATCAAGTAAAGATGGAAATTGAAAATACATCACCAAGTTATTTTAACATGCATAACTTGATATGATAAAGGTTATTTTACTATCATATTTTGGCCTTTGTTTTTTTGGATATTGAGTTGGTAGGAATAGGAAGTAAAGGGAAATAAAAATGGTATAGGAAATGAGGGGCCCTAGAAATTTTCAAGTTCAGGGAAGGGTATTGAACATTGAAAAGGTCTGACTCACCAAGGGAATGATAACCATGAGAACACTTTTGTGAAGTTAAAAATGGTAAACTTTTCCCAACTTCACTTACAATGGCTTCTTCATAGTGACATTTTCAGTTTGATAATATTAAAAACAAATTTGAAGGTGTCATTTTTTCTTCTTATAATAGGTTTAATAACCTCTCATGGAGTGACCTGTGGCTTAGATTCCATGAATGGGGTATATCTTCTGCTCAATTCCTGACCTTGTTTGTTAGGGTACTTTACACCTAGAATTGGATATGGTAGTTTACCTAATTCAAATTTTAACATTTGTACATTTTTAAGAATATAACATGTCTTTTGGGGATTTGAACATGAGTCTCTATTATGAAAGTCTAGATGATTTATTACTTGAGCTTATCCTATTTGATTTTTTTTAGATATTAGCTTTATTTTTCTTTCTTTGTGTTATGTATACTAAGTGTTACAAAAAAAAATTGAAATATGTATCCAAAATAGTTTAAAATGTTGGATTAATTAGAATAATCACCTAATGATTAATTAAGCATTAATTGATTATTAGGTCCATTATCACTTTAATTAATGAAGTTAAACTTATGAATGCTTTTTTATTATTAGATTGGGCTATTTATAGGTTAAGTTGTCTCATTGCATGAGATAAGAAAACTTGTCACAATCTAATCAAAACCTCATTTATGGTTTGCACTTTTGTTTTTATAAGAATTTATTATTGTACTTTGTAATCATTCACATGTATTAAAATTCCATTCATTATGCAATACATAAGGCATATCAAATGCTTGTGTGGATCAATATTTTCTCTCTTGGTTGCATAGAAAATCACTTGCTTTAAACTCTCATTTGTGATACGTGTTTTGGTTGCAGGTGATTTTTGGAAGCTATGGGGTTCACTATCAACTCTAGCATAAAATTTATTTGAGCAGGGAATAATGAAGTGCTTTTGGGATATGATAGTTTTTATCTACCGGGTGTTTGACATTTGGTTTTCCTTTTGTTTTTAAGAGTAACAATTGCCTACAATAAAGAGGAAACAATGGAAATGGTGTATGGAAAATTTGTAGCACTGTTTAATTTCATTTAAATCTTAAATCTAAAATTAAGAAAATATAAAAAATATTTCCATAAGTAACTTATTTTTTCATATCAACCTAAAACATGTCCCAAAATATGGGCGGTAGTTGAGTAGGATGACATATATGATTCTTAGATTCTTATCAGAAGTTCTGACAAACATTTTTCCTTTTTCTTTTTGTGTGTCTCTTTTGAATTACTTCCTAAAGATGAGAAATTTTAGTGTTGGAGCATAGCTACAAGATACTTATAAGTTCATAAAGATTAAAGCTTTTCAATAATGATTAACTCATTTATATGGTTTTGTTGCTTTCTTTGTCGGTCTTTTTGTTCAATACCTTAGGAAATGAGCTCAAGAGAACTTGGAAACCTCCTTCAATTGACGATAGGTTTGTTTCACTAAATTATACATTTTTTTAACTTGTTTTCTTGCTTTGACTATTAAGTTGAATATGAAAGCAATTTGAGTATAGATCTTTCTAGGTATATTTGAAAAAAAGAATTTTGGAAATTGATGTAATTACAATATGAAAAATTAATCAAAATAAAACTTGTAATTTGCACTTGATCTAGACTCTGATCTTTTGGTGTTATTGAGAATTATTGAATTATAATGCAAAATCCAAAAAAGTGGAACCTCTTGAGGGGAAAAATATTGCAGAGATTTCATCAAGACTAGATACCTTAGCTAATGTAGCAGCACTGGGAGAAGGTGTGATTGTAGTTGTACATCCTCTAGCTACTCCAATGACAAAACACCCTAGATATTGGTTAGGGTGTACATGTATTCTTTGTATTCAACCTCCTAGTGGAAAGGGGTCTAAACATAGGTAATGGCTATCCAGCCTCGAGAATGCACCGGGGCATGGATGCCTGCCCCATTATGCATCATCCTCCTGCGTATCATGCTCAACTGTACAAAATGAATACCTTAATTGTCCATCAATGTTTCGTCTATGCAAACATCTAATATGTGAATACCATGCTCAATTTTTTATTTTCAATGTTTATTTAAAAAAATTATAATTTTTTTAATATTTAAATTATACTTTATACAAAGTAAATATACTAGTTAATATCAATATTTAATTATATTTTTATTTATGTCTGTGTTGTTAAATTGTCTTCAATTTTGAGTCATTATATAAATCTTTTGTTATTGTGGTTTTCTTTTTTATTTAAATTTGATTGAATGTATGTGTTTAAAGCATTTTTATTTTTAGAAAATAAAATAAAAAATAATCATATATATATGGGTTATATGTTTTTTTAAAATAAGTTATATCTTAGTGTTTGAAAGATAATTTCAAATTAATAGAAATGTTTTTTTTTTAAATATTTGACAAACAAATTTGATCATCAAATTTAGGTCTTATTATGTGGTACATTTCAAAATATTAATTAAAGTACATAGATAAATCCAAGTTAATTAATTAAAAGTATATATATAATTAAAGTACATAGATAAATCTAGGTTAATTAATTAAAAGTATATATATAATTGAAGGAAAATATTATTGATGAAAATTTTGAATATTGTATACAATAGTATTTGATGAAAAATATACAATTGAATCTTATAGATGAAAAAATGAATATTGCATACTCATTATTTGATGATTGAATATTGTATACAATATTATTTGAAGAATAATAATATACAAAATTATGAATATTATACCTATGAAAAGTTTGAATAATGTATACAAATGAATATTATATATTATTAGAATTTAATATACATAATTTAACATATATATATTATGTTATACTTATATTATATATACAAATATAATATTATCATTATAATACATAAAATACTATAGTTACATTAAAATATATTTATATATTTATAATGTTATATAAATAATTTATTTATATTATATTATTATAATTATAAAAATATATTATAGTTTATTATAGTTTATTATACTATATAACATATATTATAATGTTAAATTAAGTATATAAAACTTTAATAATGTATAATATTCAATTTTTTCCTATATTATGAATATTCAAAATTAAATATATATGTATAATAAAACAATATTGTATTAATATTCAAATTTTTCATCAATAATATTTTCTTCAATTATATATACAATTTGTTTTATACACAAATAAACATTTACTAAATAATATTTTGAAAAGTACTACAAAATAAGACCTAAATTTGATGATCAAGTTTGTTTATCAATTTTTTTTTTTTAAATATTCCTATTAATTTGAAATTATCCTTCAAATACTAAGATATAACTTATTTTATAAAAAACTATATAAACTATATATATATATATATGATTTTTTTAATTTTATTTTCTAAAATTAAAAAACAATTAAACACATACATTCAATCAAACTTAAATAAAAAAGAAAACCACAATAACAAAATTTTTATATAATGACTCAAAATTGAAAACCATTTAACATTGAAAACCATTTAACAACACATACATAAATAAAACTATAATTAAATATTGATATTGACTAGTATATTTACTTTGTATAAAGTATAATTTAAATATTAAAAAAATCTAAAATTTTAAATAAACATTAAAAATAAAAAAATAAGTGGGCGGATGGGTGGGTCCCTCCCCTGCCTCTCCTTTGACACCCAATCTGGGGGGTGTGTGAGTTGGCTGCGGGACGGTGGGAGAGGATACTGAGGCGACACAACCACGTCATATCTTTGGCCATCCTTATTTCATAGAAGGGAATGTTGGCCTTCTTAATGAGAACGGTTCGTTTGAAGCGGGGCTTTAATGATTGTCAGAATGGAGGATTGGCTTTGCTTTCAAGTCTTCCATGCTGTGACACGTCGCGTACGACATCCATTGACAAGACTGTTGTTTGGCCGGGTGGCGGTTCACTTCACTTGAAGTGATTATAGTTATAAGGTGTTCGGACTGTGTCCGTAGCCATCCTTCATAGCAAGGATGCGAAGATCGTCCTTTCATTATTTCGGCATTTGTGCGATGGCCAAGTGGATTCTCACGGGTTTATTTTTGGATCCGTTAAATTCATTTCGGTGCCTGGTATTTGCATTCTGGTTTTGTTTTCTTCTTGTGCAGGGTGTAGCAGTTATCATGGAGGGGTCGAAAAAATTGAAATTCACCATACATATTTCATTGGATGGTTTGGAATGCTTCGGTGTTGACACGCCGGTCTCTCTGGTCGCCACGGAGAGACAAATTGCTTTCAGGGAAATCACAGATCAAAGACTGAAACGTATTTTGCTCGAGGTAGATCCTGTGGTGCTGGTTGCGGTTAAGATGATTCTGGGAAATGAACACTTGCATCGATGGGAATATGCCAGAGACAATGCCCATATTTCCTCGCGTTTTCTGGCAGTGTTATTGGACCTGGAAACCCCAAAGAAGTTGGCACGGGAGTTGATGGAGCGCTTGTTCCGCATGGATTTACTCGGTGGCCTTGAAGATACATTGAAGGCGGCCCTTTTAGGCAAAGGCATACCGCGCCCGACTGATTTGCCTCTCTTATGGCACACGGAGGAAGCTGTCAAGGTGTATCCCTTCCTCCTTGATCTCAAAGGGCCAGCTTTGTCTCGCCACAGAAAGCTTGCGGACGTGGCCGTGGAGTTCTTGAAACGCAAATTAAAGTTGGTGCCATCGGAGGGAATTGAATGGTTGGAGGGCTTTGTCTGTTTTGCGGAGGTCAATGGCTTCTTGTAAGGTTTGGCTCTGTGTCTGAAATTTTTACTAGTCGTTTTTTGTGGTCTTCTGCACTTTTTTGGCAGCTATGTTTCAAGTGGGTTGTGGTCGGTCTGTGACCCCTCGTCTCTATCCTCTAGTTTTCATGGGTAGTTGTCGTTGCATGTTCGGGTCTGGGGAAATCTCAGTTTTGAGTATCGGTTGGGTTGTCATATTGCCCGACGATGGAGGTGGATGGTTATTCCTGCGTTGCAGACGCTTGTAATTTCTTATATTTCAATATAAATTATCTATCGTGCGTATCAAAAAAAAAAATATATATATATATAATATAATTCTATTTTTTTAATAATTTATAATATATTTTAAAAAAAAATTAAAGTTTTAGATTTATTTTAATGCCTATATTATATTTTTAAAGAGCATATTGGAATTAAAGCTCTGTTTGCACGGATGTTGATGGACAGTTAAGGTATTCATTGCGTACAATTGAGCATGGTACGCAAAAGATGATGTATGATGGGGCAGGAATCCATGCTCCGGGGCATTCCTGGGGCTGGATACGCCCTAAACATAAGCCAACTTGTACCTGCAATATCTATATGATAGTCAAGCACAAATTCAAGGCACTAATGATGCGCAAAAAGAAGCGCCAATGAAAGAGAGGAGCAAAAAATGCAAATAAAAAGTGTACATGGGAAAATGAAGAGGGAGAGGTCAATAGTGGATCTCACTGGCAATCTGATATGTGCTCATTTCTTAAAAAAATTTCAAGACTAGAACAATCATCATTAACTTTCAGGGAAGGGTTGACAAGGGTCAATAAATTTGTTAGAGATGAGGTAAAATCACCCTCAACAAATTTACCACGTTATGAGAAAGGGTCTAGAGTAAACATAGAAAATAGTACATTAGGTAAAGGTTCGATTGATTTAAATGATCGTCCAACACGTGACAAGGACCCATCATAAGCAGTTGGTCATGTGAGCATAATTAGGCTTCTTCAAGATGTTATTTTACCTCTTGATATGTATCTAAGCAACAAGGAATTACTAGCTTAATAAGTCCTTAGCAGGTAACTATGTCTCCTATGGGGTTTAAAATGAATACAAATGAACAAAGAGTTGAGAAAAATATACTCCATCTAATGCTCAAAACAAGTCCAGAAAGAGCAGTTATTAAGTCCAAAGAGTGTGAAAAATGATGTTACAATAGTTTCTACTTAAGTGAGTTGAACATATAGACTCTTTCATTTCTTGTTTTTCTATATGCAACTTAGGTAAGATTATTTTTGACTTTATTGTTTATGTTTGCAAGCAAAGTGATACTACAAAGAAATTTCTACTAGAACAAATTTTAGTTGTGGCTTAGATTTTTCAATGTTTGAGGGTAGAGATAAATTTCTCCAGTGGATGATATTTTGAACCTTTGGCAAGGCTTACAATAGTAAACTTGATTGCAAAAAATCATCTTTACCTATCAGAGGTTTATCAACACATGGTTTGAGATGCTAAAGTTTGTGTTTTTCAACTGACTGGTTATCAAATTATTGATGAATAAATTAAGGGGACTTGTTACTAGTGGATTGGTGGAAAGCATCCATTTGATAAAAATATAATGTATAGTAAGCAATTCATTGTTGTGATTTATTTTAAAAAATGTATTCAGATAATTTTTAGGATCATATGCCATCATTTTCTTTAGATCCCTTGTGATTCAAGGCAAAAATCATTTGACGTGGTCTCCACAAATTGTTGCATTTTGTGATGTAGTGATCCACATGTCTCTAGATGGAAAATGGGTCAATAATACACTAATATAATTATTTTGTTGGTGGTATTGGTTTTATTATCTACCACTAATCTCAAGTTGCTTGCAACATCTCACTTAAATTTCAGAGGAAAAAATGTTTGTATAAACCTTGAGAAATGATGGTTTATTTGTAGTACAAGATCTGATTTTTGGATTTCAGAATTTAGAAACCTATATTCATGGCCAATTATGAGAGGAGCAATGAGGATAGAGTTACAATGATTATTTTAAGGATTTTTTTCTCATATTACAACCTATAAGTCATTAGTCTGTTGGTTCTCAATCTTTTTATTTTTTTACTACCTTTGAAAAGTTAATAAGATATTTTTAACCTGATAGCTTGTTATTATTCTTGGCTTGCATTTGCTAGCATATGCAAGATTCTCTTGGAGGCTATTATGGTGATGCAAGATCATCTCGGGTGAATAAGCAACCCACATCAGCCACAAATATTTTGGTTTGTTTTTCATCCATTTGGTTTGATTTTTGTTTAATATTGCATTTTTTGAGTGTGGTCAATTTTAGAGTTCAAATCAGTTTTCTTTTAGTGGTTGTTTGTACAGACTTGAGTGACATTATTGTCATTTTAAGTTGACAAAATTTCCTATTGCAGTTTCTAGTGTGATCGTTTGTTGTAATGAAATGAATGATAACTCTTGATTTTTGCAAGGCATAATCTTTTCTTGTTTTATTTCATTATAATTTGAGTTTGATGCAGCAAACAATTTATGGTATTTGTATAAACAATATAAATATAAACAAAATATAAGTAATAACAAAACTAATAAGAGAGAAAATAAGAGTCATGGTAGAAAGGGAAAAGAGAAGGCATCGAGTAACATAAATTACTAGCCAATTAAAAATCAACACAATATGTATAATAGTGTGCAAAATTAGAAATGTTGGGGGGTCGATCATGGATATGCGGTTTTAAATTTTAAAATGGAATATTAAATTTGTAGGAAGATAGAGGGTTGCAAACACAGAATACAGGCCACACCATATAGAATTGATTAAGGAGAAACGAAGGGAGTAAAGTCATACCACAAGAAAAGGCCACGTAGCCAGTGAGGAGGAAGTTTTGTTGCCAAGTAAATATAAAATACACAACAAATTTGGAATGATAGCATAGTCAATTAAAAAACAAGGGAACACCAAGTGAATAAAAATAATAAGAATGAAAATTGTAGATTAAGAGAGGGAAATGAAGGGTTGGCGCCATGTTTGGAAGAGCACCAAGGTATGATAAAATTCAAAGAAAAAATTTAATGTGGGCAGATTTAATATATCCAAGTTGCGGCTAGAATACAAGGAAGCATATGATATAAGGGATCGCATCAGCAAGAATAAAAATGAAGAGAAATTGATGCAAGGAAGGGTTAAGAAGCAATTAAAAGACAAAATAAAATATAGGGTGAATAAGTGGAACACGCTATGCAACATCTAAGCAGGTATAATGAATGTAGATGAAGTTAACAAGTAGTGATAGAAGAAGAAGTTGCAGTGGAGAAAGAAGAGGTAATTTCATCATACGAATGGAGTAAATGAATGTAAAGTGAAAAGAGAAATTGAGTACCAAAAGAGAGAGATTGATGGAACAGGAAAAATTGGAGAACAAAAACAAAGTAAAGGTTTATAAACTTTAAATGTTTTGGCCAAAAGTGTGACACAACTTTGTGCTTTTACCCATAGATGAAAACCAAACTGAAATATTTTTGGGTGATGTGGATTTGCTTACTTGCCTGGAATTCTCCTACATCAGACACGTTGAGTAGGATTTTTTTTTTTTAGTAGGACTCACAAAATGGAGTTGAGTAGGGGGACTACTCTTTTAGGTTGAATGCAACTTGCAATGAACTCCATTGCTGAATCTTGTGCACAAAGTTAGTTCTTCCTCTTTTTCTAGCACTTCAATAGAACAAATTCCATCCTCCTCCTGCAACTCTACTCACCACTCTTCTCTCCTCTCATGGATTTTCATCCACAAGGTACCATTCTCCTCCTCTAAATTCTTTCTCCTTTCATCTTCTCCTTCTTAAGATCCAACCCATGATTTCCCAAAATCCGTCACCAAAATCTACATCTACTACTCCATGGAAATTAAAGATTTCCATGTACTCTTCTCCCTACTCTTCAATTCTCATCATATCAAACAAAGGGAAATCAATATCATCACAAAATACAACAAGATTTACCTTCTCCTTCTCCATGGATGCAACATCATCCTGCATTGCAACATCTCTTGCATCATCATCAACTACAACTTTTCTTTCTTCACCCTTCATCATAATAGCAAGCTTTTCCATCCACTCCTCCTCTATCACAAATAGAAAACCATCTTTTTCTTTGTCATTTGCATCCTCTTCACATTCCATCACTAAAATTTCATCCTCTACAACTACAATCAATAGCTGAAATTTCTTTTCTACTCCTTCCTTTACCTTCACCATCTTCAACCACTACTATTGCACTTCAATTCTCTTTCTCATTCTCCTTATTTATTACAACCTTATTATAGTCTTCATCATGCTCAAAAAGTTCTTCAAGAGCTGCCATGCTTCCATCCTATCTAATTACTCATATTTATTTCAGCCATCATCTTCAAAATTTTCCTATTTTCATATTTTCTCCAACCATTCCATATGACTGGATTTCTGAAGACAATCCCTATCCTTTTCCTCTTTGTCATTTTGTCAAACACTTTCCTTACATACAACTCTCTTTGCAACCCACAAATATAATTTACCTCATTGATTCCTAGCTCTTAATTGCTCAGGGCTTCTCTCTACTTGCAACAATCCTCACATGAGCTCTCCTCTATCACCTTTTATCCTCTACTCTACTCACAAGTCTTGGTGCATACCATGATCTTTCAAGATCCCCTACTCTGATACCAATTGATGCAAACAAAAAGCACGAATCTTATCAGATGATTGAATTCTATAACCAATTCCAATTTAAATAAACAACTCAATTTTCTATTAAATTCAATTCTAAATTTACACAAAATCAATATGCAACTCCAACAAGTACATTCAAATTTGAAAGGAAATCAAATTTTATTTTTTTGAACTTTTATTCCTCTGGTTACAGGCATAAATAGTTTTGGGTGAAATATTTTCGGCCAAAAAAGTTTCAACCGAATAGATTTCAACCAAAACCATGTGGCTTATACATGGCACACAAGGTTTCAACCGAATAAGTTTCACCTGAATCCCAAAAAATTAAAATTTTCTTTTTCCCGCTTTAAAATTGGCTTTGAAGTTGGATTTATTAATGTGCGAGGTTTCTATATAAAGGGTTTTGGGTGAAACCCTTTACCAAAATTGTCTATGTGGCATCCTAATTGGTAGCCAACTCAGTTTTTTTCAGAATTTTCTAAAACTTTCAACTTCAACTAAGTATTTCTTCAGTCAGAATGATTTTTCTGCAAAAAATAAAAATACCCTTTTGTAGAGCTTGGAGTGGTGAATCCAAATATGCAATTTTTTTAATATTTTGATTAGTTTTAATATATTTTATTTTAAAATAATGCAAGTAGGTTGTTAAAATTTAAAAAGAGGTTGATTATAAATTTTTTTTAAAATAGTAAAACATATTAATTTTTTTAAAAATATATATGGGGCACAAGAGGAGAGAGTCTTCTTTAAAAGGGTATAATTTGTTTTTTGAAAATAATTTAAAAAAATAGACAATAGTTGACGGCCCATGCAAACTGTCAAATTCTGACAAGTTTGACTCTAAAACGTTATTACGAGAAGAATATACATCAAGATTTTCTTTTTCTTTTTCCATGGACAATATATTGAAGTTACCTATTTGGAAAAAAAAAAATTAGGGAGAAATGAAGTTTTTTTCAATTTATTTCTTGATAGCCCGTGAAGTCACTTTTTTCAAAAAAATCTAGCATTCCAAATTTTGTTCTTAAATTGATAAAAAAGTAATGAAAACATTTTTTTTTTAAATACGAAAAAATTACAAGAATAAAATTCATCAAAAGTTCTACATTTCATTAGTTTATATCATTTTAAAATTCAAAACATAAAGACCACTTTTATGTGGTCGAAGTTCAAAAAAAAATTGTTGTTTGTCGATTCCTTTATAAAGTGTGACACAAGTTTGTGCTTTTACCCCTATTTGATTTTCAATTTTAGCTTAATATTGCATTTTTGGAGTGTGGTCAATTTTGGAGTTCAAATCATTTTGGTTTCAGTGGTTGTTTGGATGGACTTGAATGACACTATTGTCATTTTTATTTGAAAAAAATGTCCTATTTTAGTTTCTAGTGTGATCGTTCATTGTAATGAAATGAATGATTATTCTTGACTTTTGCAAGGCTTAATATCTTCTTATTTTGTTTCATTGTAATTCGAGTTCGATGAGGAAAATAATTTATGATATTTTTATTTTTAATATTAAATAAAAATAAAATGTATGCAACAACAAAACTAATGATAAGAGAGAAAAGAAGAGTCATGGTAGAAAGGGAAAAGAGAAGGAACCAAGTAACAGAAATCACTAGCCAATTAAAAATTAGCACCATATGTTGTCATGTACCCTAAGATTTTAATATTGTAATATAAATATATCAATTCAAATTACAATTACCTTGATGACATTTTAAATTTTTATTATCAATGAGGCCCATAATTATTATTATCAAGCAACATAATAATAAAACATAATAATAAACATAAATAATAAAATGAACATAATAATAAGATGAGACATAATAACAAATATAATAATAAAATGATGGTCTATTATAAGCATAAGTAAGCGACCCAACACACGATACTAAAGGACGTGATCCAAGCAGCAAGGGTGTGATTCTTTGTAAGAGGTGGAAAAGACAAGGTAGCATGAAAAGCCACGATCCCAACAAAGACATGATACTTAGTGGGTCATCAAGCAGAGAGAAAAGGCATCAGATTGGAAAAAGGTAGAGGCAACGATCAGTCCATAAATACATTATATATCTGGGTAATTCTAGATTAGTGTGATTTGATACCATGTTGAAAAAATCATAATTATTGTGAATTAAATTTATGTTAGTAGTGTATGATAGACTTAGAATAATGATGATTGAATTTAATGATAAATCATAGGATAGAGTTAAGATAATTACAAGTTGAATTTATGTTAATATATATGCATATTAGAGCCAGATTTGATAGATGTACTTATTTGATTCATCCTCATTTATTTATAATCCATCTTCAGGAATTTATGTGTTTGTATATTTGCTCATATGTATTTTTGTAATTAGCCAATTGTTTATCCGTGTTCCACCATGGTAGGAATGAGGGATTACAAAGGGGAAATGCAGCAAATGGAGTCTCCTAGATACACCACCCAAGAGTGGGACGTAATGAGCCCACATGAGCCAAGGGGGTTCTACATTTCAGATCAAAGGGTATTGACCTTGGGTCTAGGTTGATCTCTGAATGCGACAAAGGGGATCTCTACTAGATACGTAGCCCAGGTGGGGGACGTAATGAACCCTCGTGGGCTAGGGAGTTCTGCCTTTGGGATCAAAGGGTGTTTCCTCTAGGTCTAGATTGATCACCGGGATAACTGTTGTAATCTCACCTCTTTACCATGGTGCAACAAGGAAGGGAGATCGATTATGGGAGATGGTACAAGGATGATGACAAGGAGGTTAAGAGTCTCACTAGGTCATATGAATAGCATGTGCCACATGAAGAGGGGAGTGACCGAGATATCCTATCATCGTCCTCATTTCATATGATCCATAATTGAGGAAACACAAAGTAGGATTAGCTAATTCATTATGGAGTTTCTAAGGTTAAAGATATCATTTAAATAGAGTTACTCATGTTTAATCCTAATGTTCAATGTGGAGTATTAATTGTTAGACTATTTTAGTGATGGAATTCTAACTTAATTGCAGGGAATAAACCAATTCAAAGTACCCTCTAGGGCCCATTTCTTAGGAAGTTGACATTTTGGGGTAGATTTAGGCTAACTCCTAGTAGGGACATTACATATATATAATAGTGTGTAGAATTAAAAATGTTGGGGGGTCGGGCATGTATAAGTGGATTTAAATTTTTTAAAAATGGAATATTAAAATGTAGGAAGACAGAGGATTGGAGCCTTGGAATACATGCCACACTATATACAATTGATTAAGGAGAAACAAAAGGAGGAGAGTCACACCATAGGAAGAGGCCACACAATCATGGGGAGGAAGTTTTGTTACCAAGTAAATACAAAATACACATCATATTTGGAGTGATGGAGCAATGAAATAAAAAACAAGGGAACACCAAGTGATGAAAAATAATAAGAATGAAAATTATAGATGAAGAGAGGGAAATGAAGGATTAGAGCCATGTTTGGAAGAGCATCAAGGAATGATAAAATTTAGAGAAAATAAATTAATGTGGGAAGATTTAATATATCTAAGTTGTAGCTAGAATATAGGGAAACATATGATCTAAGGGATCACATTAGAAAGAATAAAAATGAAGATAAATTGATGCAAGGAGGGGTTAAGAAGCAATTAAAAGATAAAATAAAATACAAGCTGAATAAGTTTTGCAACATCTAAGGAGGTATAATGAATGTAGATAAAGTTAATAAGCAATGATAGAAGAAGAAGTTGCAGTGGAAAAAGAAGAGGTGATTTCATCATACAAATGGATTAAATGAATGTAAAATGAAGAGAAAAATTGAGTACAAGAAGAGAGAGATTGATAGTATGGGAAAAATTGATGAACAAAAGCAAATTAGATATCTACAAATTTTAAATGTTTAAGTTCCTCTAACCAGAGGAATAAAAGTTCAATAAAATAAAATTTCATTTCCTTTCAAATTTAAATGTACTTGCTAGAGTTGCAAATTGATTTTGTGAAATTTAGAATTGAATTTAATAGAAAAATGAAATTGTCTATTTAAATTGGAATTGGTTGCAGAATTTAGTCATCTAATAAGACTCGTGTTTTTTTTCTACATCAATTGGTATCAAAGCAGGGGATCTTGAGAGTGTAGGGTATGCACTAAGACCTATGGGTATAGTAGAGGATATGTGTTAGAGGAGATCTCATGTGAGGATTTTTGTAGGTTGAGAGAGGCCTTGAGCAATCGAGAGCTAGGAAACCGTGAGGGAAATTGTATTTGCAAGTTGAAAAGAGAGTTGTATGTAAAGAAAGTATTTGATAGAATGACAAAGAGGAAAAGGATAGGTTTTGTATTGAGAAATCCATTCATATGGGATGGTTGGAGACAATATAAAAATAGGAAGATTTCGAATATGATGGCTGAAATAAATATGAGATTAGATAGGATGGAAGTGTGGTAGCGTGAAGAACTTGTTGAGCATGATGAAGACCCGCATAAGGTTGTAACGAATAAGGAGAATGAGAAAGATAATGCAAGTGCAACAATAGTGGTTGAAGATAGAAAAGGTAAATAAAGGATTTGTGAATAAATTGCAGCTATTGACAAGATTGTAGTTGTAGAGGATGTGATTATAATGATGGAATGTGAAGAGGCATCAAATGGAAAAGATAAAGATTTTTTGTTGTTGGCGATAGAGGAGGAGTAGATGGAAAAGCTTGTTGTTGTGGTGAAGAGTGAAGAAAGAAAAGTTACAGTTGATGGTGATGTAAGAGATATCACAACGAAGGATGATGTTGTAGTTATGGAGAAGGACGAGGTAAATTTTATTGTATTTTGTGATGATATTGATTTAGCTTCATTTGCTATGATGAGAATTGAAGAATATGGAAAAGAGTATATGCAAATATTTAATTTCCATGGAGTAGTAGATGCAGGTTTTAGTGAGGATGTTGCAAGTGATGATGTGGATGGTGAAGGATTTTGGTGGAGGAGGTTGGGCAATGGTGGGTTGGATCCCAAGAAGGAGAAGAGGAGAGGAGAAATAATTTGGAGGAGGGTGGTACATGGTCAATAAAAATCTATGAGAGGAGAGAAGAGTGGTGAGTAGAGTTGTGGGAGGAGGATGATGTTTGTTCCATTGAAGTGTTAGAAAAAGAGGAAGAAGAACTAACTTTGTGCACAAGATTCAGTGATGGAGTTTGTTGCAGGTTGCATCAAACCTAAAAGAATAGTCCCACTACTCAACTCCATTTTGTGAGTCATAGTAACAAAATTTTCCTACCCAACATGTTTGATGCAAGAGCATCCTGGGCAAACAAGAAATCCACATCACTCAAAAACATTTTGATTTGGTTTTTATCCATTTGGTTTGATTTTAGTTTAATATTGCATTTTTGGAGTGTGATCAATTTTAGAATTCAAATCAATTTGGTTTCAATGGTTGTTTGGACAAAATTGAATGACATTATTGTCATTTTCATTTGACAAAATATCATATTTCAGTTTCTAGTTTCGATCGTTTGTTGTAATGAAATGAATAATTACTCTTGATTTTTGCAGTGTAATCTCTTCTTGTTTTGTTTCATTGTAATTTGAGTTTGGTGAAGCAAATAATTTATGATATTTGTATCTACAATATTAAATAAAAATAAAATGTTTGCAACAACAAAACTAATGAGAAGAGAGAAAAGAAGAGTCGCAGTAGAAAGGGAAAAGAGAAGGAACCAAGTAATGGAAATTACCAGCCAATTAAAAATTAGTGCCATATGTATAATAGTGTGTAGAATTAAAAATATTGGAGGGTCGAGCATGTATAAGTGGATTTAAATTTTTTAAAATAGAATATTAAAATGTAGGAAGACAGAGGGTTGGAGCCTTGGAATACATGCCACACCATATAGAATTGAATAAGGAGAAATGAAAGGAGGAGAGTCACACCATAAGAAGAGGTCACACAGTCAGTGAGGAGGAAGTTTTGTTGCCAAGTAAATACAAAATAAATAGTAGATTTGGCCCATGATAAGTTAATGCCATACCAGAAAATGGTAGACAAATTTAAAGAGTACTTCATTGACATCACCTTTGAACAAATTCCAAGTATTAACAACAAAGTACCAGATGCAATGGAAACCATTGGATCATTGTTGGACATGCTACAAAACATATTAAAATGTGAATTTCTCATAGAGCAACTTCTCTTATCGGCTTTCAATATCCTTGAATCGAAATTCATGTGCAAAATTGTTGGTCATGGTTCCTATTGGTACCACAACATTTCCACCTACCTTCATAGAGGTATCTTTCGATTTGGCCTTACCCATAACCTTCACAAAATATTTATTCGAAGATCATCTCGATTCGTCATTATTGGCGATACCTTATATTGAAGAAGTCTTGATTCAGGATGTTATTAAGATTTCTTAACCAAGAAGAAGCTTACATTTATTTGAAAGAGGTACATGAAGGTGTTTGTGGGCCACATTCGAGTGGCATTACCCTAGCTAAGAAATTGCTTAGAATGGTTTACTATTGGCCTACCATGGAGTAGGAATCTAATTAGTTTGTGAAAAAGTGTCTATAATGTTAGCAACATGGGGACCTCATCCATGCTCTAGCTCAAGAATTTTGGTCTATCACCGTGCCATGGCCTTTTTTGTAGTGGAGGCGCAATCTCATCAGAAAATTTACACCTACCTCCTCTAATGGACATAACTTCATAATTACTACCACAAAGTATTTCACCAAGTGGATTGAGGCTATACCCATGACCTATATAACTAAAAAATAGATATCCAAATTCATCCTAATCTACCATTATGGTGTTCCTCGAACTATTATCACAAAGAATGGAACACCTTTCAAAAATTAGGATGTTCAAATACTTTGCAATCAATTCAATATCCAACATCATTTCTCTACCCCATACTACCCCCAAGGAAATAGTCAAGATGAAGCATCTAACAAGACCATCATCAAGATCTTGAAGAAGATAGTTAATGGTGTTGGCTGAGATTGGCACTTGCAGCTAAATCCTATCCCGTGGGCATACCGAACTAGTATCAGAACACCCAGTGGTGCTAATCCATATTCCTTGGTTTATGAGAATGAAGTTATCTTACCTATTGAGGTCGAACTCCCATAATTAAGATTTTCATTTCAACACCTAATCATAGATGAAGAGTACAAGATATCAAGGTTGAATGAACTTGAATTGCTAGAAGAACATTGTCTATAAGCCCTTAATCACCTACAAGTGTATCAAAATCAACTCCAAAGAAGCTACAAGTCAAGGGTCGACACTTTTAGGTAGGAGATCTTGTTCTAAAGAAAATCAAAAGAATTGGTTAGATCAGGATAGAAAAGGAAAGTTTGAGCATGTATAGGAGCGAATTTGCACCCCTTATTCAAATTCCCCTTTTTTCCCTTCTCCACTTTAGAAAACCAAACTTGAAGGCTAAATTCCACATAAGCCCACTGCCTTCATTCCAATTGGCAGTTGTTTTGTGTGTCGGTAGAGGAATAACTATCGGGGATGCCCGCGCAGTGCGCAGACGTCCGTGCGGCACGCTTACATCCCTGGAAAATTCTCGTGTCTGAGCCTGCAGAGGCGTTACACTTCTCATTGGGAGTCGACTTGTAACGCCCCCTTCGACTGACCGACCCGAATATGGTTGTTTTCTTCATCTTTCCTTCAAATTCACTCCTCATTCTTCCATTTCACCTTCTAAGTATTTAGTCCATCCACTGAAGCAATCATTCTCACAAGCTCAAGCATTCTAGTCTCCATTCTAGCATTCTAGCAACACTCTTACACTCCATAGCAGCAACAACATCACTCCATCAACTCAGTAGAGCAAGTGTGGAATAACACCATTGCAACAGAGGCTTGAGTCCTCTCATTTTCTCCCCCATTAGCCTTGAGTGCTCTTGGTGGAGGTGGTAAGCTTTCTACTCCTCTCCTCTATTATTTGGTTGAGTGGCACATTACTGTTTATAGTGTTTTAGTGTTCTCTACTTTACTTTCTTCCTTTATCATACTATTTCTCCATTATGGCTTTCTTGGTTGTTCGTGGAGGCAGAAACACCTAAACAAGGGTTTGACTGAGGTAGGCCCCTATACAGCCACCCAACAATTTTCCTCCTCATTGTGTGCGGGTGGACGTGCTATTCGAAGTTAGCTGGTGAACGAGTACCTCTATGAGATTAGTCTTTCCATCTTAACTCTTGTTTACTTGCTTTATCATATTCAAACATATCTTTCCTACTTCTTAATGTTGTTTTCACCCTTTGGAAGTAGTTATTTAGGTTGTTAGTTAGTTTTCCTGTGTTGAACCCTGTCTCTTTAGTCCTCTGGTCACACGAATGTCAACGCACCTGAGAGATTCCAGCGCGCCACACTGTTGTTCTAGAACCGCACTTTCATTCTCAAGTAGAGAGCTTCCTGAGCTATAGAGTTAGACCTTAAAACTAGCTCAGCTAGCCCCATTTTGTGTTTTGGGTCTGTAGAGTGATTTAGGGACTTTATAGTCCTCATTATTCTCATCCTAAATTTCCTAACACCCCCTTAAGCTAAGGTAAGTTAGGGAAGCCTTCCGCTCTTGGCTCTCCATGACCTAGGGCCTTGAACGTGGTTGGTCCCCCTCTCTCACATTTTTGGTGAACCCGACGTGAACCAACGTCTGTTCATATGTTGGTGTTGGGGCTTTCCTCTTGTACCTAGTGATCATTGTGCTCCTAAGTGTTGTGAAGGTTTATGAGCATCAAAACCTATTCCACAACTTCTAGGTATATTGTTAGGAGAAGTATACGACACCTCTTGATGGAAATGACAAAGGTCACTACTAGTTTCTCTACAGGCCTTTTCTCTGGTCCCGTCATTACTTTGGTTGCGTAGTTGCAGTTGTTAAGGGGCGAGGTAGGATTCTCTATTGAGACCGATCACATCCCCACTCCTCCTGTGGCTCCTACACCCTCGTCAGTCGACGAGTATGAGGTTATTCAAATTCCTTCGGAATATGTCTCTGCCCTTAGCAAAGGGTTGGGTGCCTTAGAAAATCACTTGGAAAGGAACCTAAAGATGGCTAGGGCCGCTCAGGTCATTAGTGAATTAAAGTATATGATTAGAAAAGATCAAACAGGCTTAGAAATCCTGGCTAGACTTAGTAGTCTAATAGAAGCATGTGCTCCTTCAAATATTCCTAACTTTATGTGAGGAGCCACTTTTGAAGATTATGAGAGACAACTAGGACCGTCGATGCCTCCTAAATCTATATACATGACCGATACCATACCGTCAATCAGCATCTCCTCTGCCTCTGAAGGGCTCGACACTGTCAAATTAAATAAGATCCCTTTGGGTTTCAGCTTCACCCCTCCTGTCTCCTCTAGTGGTGGATGTTTTGATGGAGGCTTCAATGGTGGGAGTGGTGTTGGTAGAAGTGGTTCTATTGGAGGTCATGGTGGTGGCTTTGGAAGCGAAGGTGGCTTCGGCGAAGGCCCTACTGGTGGCGGTGGCTTTGGTAGTGGTTATGGCGGTGGTCACACTGGTGGTCCTAGAGGTGGCTCTGATGGCGGTTCTGGAGGAGGTTCCTTTGGCCCTCTATCTTCTAATGACCCTATCCTGAATAATCTTCTTCAGAATATGGGTAAGATGCAGAGCCAGATAGTGAGTCTCTCCCAAGCTTCTTCCCAACCTATCTTCCAACCCTTCTTCTGGTATAGCCCGCTGTCGATTGCAATCCTAAACACTCCTTTCCCTCAGGGAATGGAGATTCCTAAGTTTGACCCACAGACACATGTGTTCGCCTTTAACTCCTCATGCACAAATTTATTCCATCATGATGTGTTGATGGCCAAACTATTTCCCCGATCTCTCAAGGATACAACACTCGAGTGGTACTATTCCTTGCTTGATAATTTTTATTTTCTCATTTGATCAACTTGTAAACCAATTTTTACGAAAATTTCAAGCTAACATCGGGCTGAAGATGACATTTTCGGATCTCATCTGATGCAAACAGAGAGATAATGAAAAGATTAATGATTTTATAGTGCAGTATTAGGCGCTCTTTTTACAAATCTTGTATCCACTTCCCAATTCTGACGTGCAAAAGGTATTCATAAAGAACTTACAAAGGCCTTGGAAAGAGAAGTTTTCCCTTATGAAATACCCTTCTTTCCTGCATTTTTGTGTAGCCCTACGAGAGTATCAGTAGATGATGGTTTAATTTGAGGAGTCCTCCTCGCGCTCCCATTCTGAAGGAAAGTCTATTGTGTCGATCTATGGAAAAAGGTAAAGTTGTTGCGAATGTAGTAGCCGCTGTCAATGACAACAACCTCCATCTTGCAAAAGTTGTTGAAGGATAAGATCGTAACCTTGCCAAGCCCTAAACCCCTTAAGGAACCATACCCTAGTTGATATGATGGAAGTACTTACTGTCAGTACCATTCAGTTAGCAGACATGATACCAAAGGTTGTATGTGCCTGTGTCATGAGATATAGGACCGCATCGAGGATGGTACTATTCATCTTGATGGTAGCAAGTAAAATGCAAATAAATCGATGGAGAAAGCGAACAATGAATTACAGATATACACAGACCCATTTCTGTCACATTCTGCTAACATGAATTTTGATCCCACTGATTCTATTACTCGACCTGAGGCATATGTTAATATGGTCATGGTTACTTCTATTGAACAACCTGTGACTGGTTCACTGGATATAACGTTTACATCGTAGGATTTTCCCTTAAATAACAATCCCTTGCCTCTTTATATTTTTGCTCACCTCAATGGTAACATTGTGATAGGGGTCCTAGTAGACCCCACGTGTCGAGTGAACGTTATCATAGAAGAGACGTGGCTTAACTCACTACATAGAGAAAAATACGAAGAAACAAAATCTACCATCCATACACATGATGGTCTCTCCCTAAAGCCCTATGGATTGATAACTCTGTCCATCCTAGTTGGACCTAGGGTTGTTGAAATAGTTTTCAATGTCATTCCAAAGTCAAATTTGTTCAAGATGAAGCTAGGCATACCTTGGCTAGCTTCTATGAATGGAATTGCCTCTGTTATCCACAAGTGTCTGAAGTTCTCCCATGAAGGTGTTGTGCATATAGTGCACAACACTGGATACCAACCTTTGGTGTCCCATGGGGGATATCTTCTAGACCATTTTTGGCCTGCCTCGGTTGGTCTGCTTCCTCCAATAATGGACCTACTTTACAAGAACTACGTAAAGTACAAGATCGGGGATAAGGGATAGCCAAAATTGGCTCTTCTTGTAGCACAACAACCGACTACCTCCCCTTCTCGAAAAAGGAAGGAGAGGGTGACCTCTCCTCAGGATGACTCATCTACTCCCCTCTCTTGGGAGGAGTATTGGATGAGCAAGCTTGGCTTCTACCCATTGAGTTTGATGATCCCTCCTTCACGTAGACCCAAGATTAGGATATCAGACCTCCCTACTAAACTGCTTGGACCTTGGTACTACCTGTACGGTGGAGGAAAAGGTCCTTGTGGAGAGTCCTCTTTGTCTCGATAACCGCAAACCTCCTACCACTCCTACTCCTAAAGTAGTGAATGGGAAGAGGCCCGCTATCAAGGCACTTGAGTTGACTCCCCCCACTGCTTCTCAACCTGCCCCTCCTACTCTCATTCAAGAGTTTGTTCCTCCACCAAAAATGGCTGTAGTGGACGCTCCCATGGTTGAGCAGGAGCTTTTTGTTCCTTTGCAGCTTTCGACCTCCGGTTCAAAGAGTCACAAAAAATTCCTTGTGCACGAGCGTAAGCGTCGGTGAAAGGCTCTCATGGCTAAGTAGGCCACCTTGTAGAGGAAGGAAGAGGAGATGACCACCCCTATATCAGGGCCTCTTACCGTGTCCTCCTCTCTCCTCCCCTCTGCTTCCATTCAAACCAGCTTCATGTCACTTCTGGCTTCCGCTGTGAGTACAAATGCACCTAACCCTAAAAAGGTGCAGGTGTTCATCACTCCTTCAGTAGAGCCACCTTTTTTGATGTTTGTTCCAGATATCCCGCCTTTCCCAAAGCTCGTGGATATGACTAACACCTCGATCATATCTACTGCAGTTCTTTCTTCCTCCTCCTCTGTGCCTCTTGCTTAGTCTTTTGGGAGTTCACCTCCTCTGATGAAAAAAAAGGTGGAGAGTGGTCCTAGCAACAGAGGACGTAGGAAAAGTCCACCTTCCCCGAAAGGTGGCCCCACACTGACTTGTTCTATCCTAGTGACAAATCTAGTCCTGGCTTCCCCTGAGTTTGTCACCGCTCCCGAGTCCCTCGGGGAGCCTAGCGGTGAACCTCAAGTGCAACCTTCCCCATTCGTTGAGGTAAAATATGGTACTCCTATCAAGTGCATGTTCAACTCTCTAGATGAGGTTTCGGCCTTGTCGGCGATCTTCGCGAAATCGCTAACCTTAGCTCCACAAGAACTTGGTGGAGAGGACCTTGCCGGGCCCTCTTTCTTGGCCCTTGTTGTGGGAGGGCTGGATGTTCCTCCTCTTAACATCCCACCATTGTAGGCTCTTCCTCCTTCCCCCCACAATGATCTAGAGTGGGAAGTCGATGACCTCTTGTTCGATCAGTGTTAGGAGGAGGCCTCTTCTTTATCTTTAGATTATATGTGTGTGTTGTGATGTGTTCCCCCGTGATCGTGCTATGTATGTCTAGAAGACCCTCGTCACCCATGTTGGTGCTTGGATACAGGCATGGTTTTTGTGTTGTAAACCTTCTTCTATTTTTCATCATCATTTTTCCATGTTTGTGACTTGATTTTCGATAAATTGGGGACGATGTAAAGTGTTGGGGGAATTTAGGCTTCCCTTCCATGTTGACCTATTTTTTATTTTTACTTTGTCTTCCCGTGCATTCTTCACATGGTCTGATATAGTAGGGGGTTGATGAAAGTTCATTTTATATACTATTACTATACATATATATATATATATATATATATATATATTTATGAGCAGTTTTGACCCCAAAATATCAAGCCACCCCCTATGCCCTTTGTTCGTGTTCACTTTTCTCTTTTGTTTTTCCTTTATCTTTCTCTCTTATTTGCTTGAGTTGTCCCTCTTATGTGTGACAACGCTTCTTCTTCAACATCTTGATTTTTAGAAAATGCATTCATTTCCAACAAATCTTTTCTTGGAAGTCTTCACAAATTTATTTTCAAGAATCGCATTCTCGACTTGAAAACCCTAATGGAACGTGTTTCCTTCATCACAGGTTGGTAAAGAAAGAACTTGAAAACCTTCCTCCGAAGTGGGAACAACTTTGATCTTCCCCTTGTGTGGGGGCATATTCTTCCTTTCGAATTCCTTGATGAAGTGGACATCTTTCAAAAGGATCCCTTGACGATGAATCGATTCAAGAAAGGGACATCTCCTTCACACTTTTGAATAGCCTGTCCCTTGAGTGGACCCCCTTCTTCATGATGGGTTCCCAAGGGACCCCTTTGAAAGTCTTCCAAATTGTCAATAGTCTGCACGATTTTCCGCCTACTTGCCTACATTGTCGCTTTTTGACTCTGTGAAGTTTGCATTCCTAAGTTTCCTCCATGTGAGATATATTGGGGGATACCACCCTGCAAGTCTGTGATCCTGTAGGGCACTTCCTTTGAACTTCCTCCATGCGAGAGATCTTTGGGGTGGCTCCCCTGTAGGTCTGCGGGTCTGTAGGGTGCTTTCTTTGGGTTTCCTCCATGCGAGAGATCTTGGGGGATACCTTCCTTGTAGATCTGTAGGTTTGTAGGGTGCTTTCCTTGGGTTTCCTTTATGCAAGAGATCTTGAAGGACACCTTCCCTGTAGGTCTGCAGGTCTGTAGGGTGCTTTCCTAGCTTCCTCCATGTGAGACATCTTGGTGGACGCTTCCTTGCAGATTTGTGGGTCTCTAAGGCACCTTTTTGGGCATCCTCCATGTGAGAGTTCTTGGGGGACACCTTCTTTGTAGGTCCATGGGCCTATAAGGTGCTTACTTCACAAGGCTTCCTTCATGTGAGAGATCTTGGGGGTTGCCTCCTTGCAGGTCTGCGGGCCTATAAGACACTTTCATTCTTCAGCTTCATAGTTATGTGGGGCTATGGAGTCCTCTTCTTGTCCTACACTCTTGAGTTCGCTAGATCATGGTTTTCTTCCTCGATGATTCAGGTATACATTTCTAACTTTACTACTTCTCTGATCTACTTTACCGAAGCACTCATCAGTATTCGTGCTTGCTAAAGTGGGGGAAAAATGTATAGGAGATAATTTGCACTCCTTGTGGAAATTCCCCTTTTTCCCTTCTCCACTTTAGAAAACCAAACTCAAAGGCTAAATTCCACATAAGCCCACTGCCTTCATTCCACTTGGTGGTTGTTTTGTTTGTCGGCAGAGGAATAACTTTTGGGGATGCCCACGTTGTGCGCAGACATCCGCATGACACACTTACGTCCTTGGAAGATTCATGTGTCTAAGCCTGTAGAGGCATTACACTTCTCATTGGGAGTCAACTTGTAACACCCCCTTCGACTGACCGACCTGAATATGACCATTTTCTTCATCTTTCCTTCAAATTCACTCCTCATTCTTCCATTTTAGCTTCTAAGCATTCAGTCCATCCCTCCAAGCAATCTTTCTGACAAGCTCAAGCATTCTAGTCTCCATTCTAGCAACACTCTTGCACTCCATAGCAGCAACAACATCACTCCATCAACTTAGTAGAGCAAGTGTGGAACAACACCATTTCAACAGAGTCTTGATTCCTCTCATTTTCTTCCCCATTAGCCTTGAGTGCTCTTGGTGGAGGTGGTAAGCTTTCTACTCCTCTCCTCTATTATTTGGTTGAGTGGCACATTACTGTTTGTAGTGTTTTAGTGTTCTCTACTTTACTTTCTTCCTTTATCATTCTATTTCTCCATTATCGCTTGCTTGGTCGTCCGTGGAGGCATAAACACCTAAACGGGGGTCTGACTGAGGCAGGCCCCTATACAGCCACCCAACAATTTTCCTCCTCATTGTGTGCAGGTGGACGTGCTATTCAGAGTTAGCTGGCGAACGAGTGCCTCTATAAGATTATTCTTTCCATCTTAACTCTTTTTTACTTGCTTTATCATATTTAAACATATCTTTCCTACTTCTTAATCTTGTTTTGGCCCTTTGGAAGTAGTTAGCTAGGTTGTTAGTCAATATTCTTGTGTTTAACCTTGTCTCTTTAGTCCTCTGGTCGCATGAACATCAGCGCACCTGAGAGACACCAATGCGATGCATTGTCATCCCAGAACTGTGCTTCCATCCTCGGGCAGAGAGCTTCCTGAGGCAGAGAGTTAGACCTAAAAATTGGCTCGCCTAGCTCCATTATGTGTTTCAAGTCCACAAAGTGATTTAGGGACTTTATAGTCCTCATGGTTAAGTTGAGGTAAGTTAGGGAAGCCTTCTGCTCTTGGTTCTCCATGACCTAGGGCCTTGAACGTGGTTGGTCCCCCTCTCTTACAAAGCCAAAATAGTTAGGATCACTTATCATCATTGCAAGCTATGGATCAGGAGCTTATCAACTAGCCACACTTGAAGGGGATACCTTTAAAGAACCTGTTAATAGTAGCCATGTCTTGAGGTTCTATGCCTAGCCCATGAGGGGTATACTATTCTGAAAAATCCAAAAAAATCCAAAAAAGGATAAAACAGTAACGAGAAAAAATTTCCTCTAGTGAAAACTACTTCGATGGCACTTTGAGAAAGCACCTTGGTGAAAACTTGGAAAACAGTCACCTTGTGCAAATAAGTACCATCTACCGTCTATCAAATACTCTTATCCTTCATAACTTGACATACATTCATTCATCTTTCATTCATTTATTTCCATCCCCATCATGCATTGGTGTTTGACGAGTGTCTATCTGTACCATTCAGTACTATACTTAGGTCATCCTATTATTCTCATATCAAAGTAACCTAAAACATGGTTGGAGCATCTTCTTACACTTAGTCATCAAATTGGATTCTTGTATATCACCTAATTCATTTATAATCTTGGAAAAAATTAGAATCATCCAAAAAATGTTAAAATCCAAAAACATCTAAAAAATGTTCAAATCCAAAAACATCCAAATCTAGAAACATGCAAAAAATGTCCAAATCCAAAAACATCCAAATACATCAAAATTCAAAAACATTCATAAAATATCAAAAATCCCCAAAACATTATCAAATACAAATAATCAAACTACAAAGCCTCTACATATTCACATTGGCAAGGCAATCTTTGATGAGCCCTTAAGGTATAGGTTTGTCCCTTAGGTCTTGTCCCCTTGGTCAAACATTTTGAAAATTCCAAAAATATTGAAATATTGGAAAATACCAAAAACAAACTCATAAAACTTCAAAATACCAAAAAATAGCCTCAAAACATTTCAAAAAAGTAAAAAAAATGAAATATTCCTAAAAATTAAATAAATTCATTCTATCTCATCTCATCACATTCACAAAAAATTATCATTCATAATAAACTTAACATCGCCCTCACTTTTAGTGAAATAAACAGAAACAAGTACAATAGTGGGAAAAACACAAACATTCATGAATCATGAGTCTTGATCATCATTAAACATGTCAGTTAACTTTCATATTAATGACCTATCAAACATTTAAAACAACCAACATCTAATGCATGTCTTACAGATAGACCTTTCCTACAATATACATCATTTTGGATCTCAGTTAAACAATAACTCTTTATGGCAAGAGATATGATCACATTGACATTTTTGTCATTTTTTATCTTTTCATTTATCTTGTTGATCTATTTTGATTATCTTTTGTGGATATCTAAAATGATATAGAGAGAAAGGAATGGGGCATGGTCATTGCTTTCGTCTGATGTGCTTGTTGGATATTTTTGTAATACAACCTTGGAAAATACTTTCCTTGTGTGGGTGGGTATAGTCTCTGGTAATATAATGGCTAGGACATATCAGGTTTTTCATACCTTTTGTGTATTAGTCTCCTTACTTCGATGACTTTATTCTCTCACATAGTCAAAAAAGGTTTTTGTATGTCAGGTATGAACATGGATATTCCTATTTGTTTGTAGAGTCAAATTCCATGCATTAGATGCAAAGTCACCCTAATTCTTCATACCTTGGTGCATCGTATCTATCTACTATATCAAAAATAAGGATTGCTATGATGAAACTAAACGTAATCTAAAAGAAAAAGCAAAATCATATATCCTATCACATCATATATCCAATAAAATCTTGGAATCCATCCTAATAATTATTGATTTGTTGGTATCTTGATAAATGTCATCATTCATTCTATTTTATGTCATCATCTTATTCTATTCTAACCGTCCATTCTATCTCATTCTTCTATCATAATAACATCCAAGTATCATGACATGCAACAAAAAAATACATGCATCCATCCTACATTCACAAATCGTCAACATGTATCTCACATCATCCATCCTACATCATCATATATCATATAAAAATACAAAAAAAAAATCATCCATTTATGCATCCATCCTGCATCATGGATCATTAGAAACATGCATATCAAATCATGAACATCATAATAAATCAATATTCATCATCACATCATTGCATATCATGAAACATCTCATAACACATGCATGTCCATAATCATAGCATATATATCATACATAAAAGATCAAAACATAAGACAACATCATATATATGTTAGGGTTAGAAGGCAAATATCTAACAATTAAATGCAGATTTGATAAATAAAACACACAAAAAATTATAGCAGAAACAAGACAACACATAATTTAACCTGGTTCACCCAATCCGAGCTACATCCACAAAACTACAGCCATCCAATGATTTTATTATCTAGTGTAAAACATATTAAAATATTGCAAATAATGCCCTACTGCAACTCCCATCCAAACGACTTATAACAATATTTTTAGAAGCTTCCAAAATTAGGGTTCTACAAAGTCGGTTTTATTCTTTTGTCGGTGATGAAGCAAAATATGGGAAAAAAATTTCTCGAGGGCTGCCACCCCCAAACCCCCGCCCGGGGACCGACCCAACCCTAGACCCAAGTGAGGATACATGAAGAGTGTACAGTATAGCATGATCAGTTGCCACATACCAACAATCTCCCACTTGGAGACTGATCAGACTCCACACCAAACAATATAAATATTGCATTGAGATCATCTCATATATATATATCAAAAAATGGTTTTCATGATACATATCAAGTGTGTGGATATACATCAAAATATACATGAGGCTATCCATAGTTGATGAATGAGTATACAACATAAAACATGTATACATCAATATATGGATACAAAAATGTCTATATACAAAAGCAATGTTAGCTTGAGCTCCCTCAATCCTCTCAATCAGGAGGAGGCTGATATGATGGTGGCCCCATACGGTACTACTAGTGTCCTTATTTGCCTAAACCATCTCAAGAAGGTCTACCCATATAACCACCATCTGATCTACTCGGACCTATAGCACTTTGATGTGAATAATTAGGCTATCACCTATGAGCTAGCACAACCATGTGGTACAAGGTCCTATAGTAATTATGCTCGCTCACAACCTATGTATATTGGGCAAGTGGGATGACCTCTCCCTGTATCTACGCAATATCCTCTAACTAGTTTATCCTCGTTGTCTCTTGAGCTAACTATAGCTCAACCTATTTTCTCTAGGCTATCTTTGTATCCCTCTCTTATCGGGCCTCGTCACACTCCTACCTAAAGGTATCTCGCTCTTGGTGAGCTTGGTCTCTCTCCTATAGAGCAGTTTGAAGTTGCTAATCACCTTGACCTGCTACGAGAGGTACCACATGTTATTGCTAATGTCCATGACCTAGTGGTAGATTAGTGATGGTAGCTATGGTGGACCCTGTCCTCTATTCTTGGCTTTGGGCACCTTTGCCTCAACCCTCTATCTCTATTTGCATTGACAACCAAATGCATCCCTATGTATCCTATCGACGACATCTCCACTAGCCAGATTAGTAAATCTAAAAGGTATTCATGTGGAAAACAAGGCATCGTAATGTGCAGTAGTTCCTGAATCATCAGGACCATCTACATATACCTAGGGCACAAGAGCTAGATGATCAAAATCGATAGTGGTGATGTGCACTACTTGGCATGATCCCTATGTGTACAAACAAACGTGTCCATATAGTCATCTCTGGGGACTACCTATCTCTCCTTAAACTACCTCATAACATAGTATGGAAGGTACCTCTAAATAATCAGTGTAGTACGGTCGATGAGCCACCACATCTATCGACAATATGGGAGATGCTCATCATCCCTGTCCCAAGCCTCTACTTGTAGCCATGGTCTCCAGATAAACTAAGTCATATCATCTATGAATATCATCCAATATGGTAGCTCTCCTATTTGATGGTGTGTGAGCATTCTGTCATATAAAAAAAATAAAGGGCTCTTTAAGATCTCAACATAAGGTACAAATAGGTTTGAGTATGACAATGTGCTCCCATTCCCAAATGTGTAAAAGAGTAGTACCAGCAGATAGGCTAGCACTACCTCTGTAAAATACCTGGTGCATGTCATGATAGAGGTGTTCCAAGATTCAGGGACCCCAAGCATATTAGACTCCATCCTCGAGCATCCTCTCTAAAACTATCCCCCATCTTGGGTTGAATAATCTTGATCGCATGTCTAGCACAAGTGGCCCCATGACAAGTCTAGTGAGTAAAATTGTGACATCATCAATCGAACCAACATACTCCCATAAGTCTACTTGTCCCTATGTGAGTTGAATCTCATCATCCATCAATACGTGATGAAGAGCCTCTATTACACCCCGTTTCATAGTCAATGAGTTACTTTTACCTTCAAGAGTGAAATGTTGATATATGAAAAATGTGACTTTAATATGTTTAGTAAAGAGAATGAAACACTAAAATATGCAATAAGATGTTATTGATTTCAAAGGAATGGATATGTTTTATGTTGATGAAATATGATGAAAATATATGTATTGCAATGTGAATGTTTTAATGCTCTTATGATGCAAATGATTGTATTGTGAACATATAACCACCTTGGTGTTGCACTAAGTTGGATGCAAGTAAAGTATCAAGCCTCTTGAAGAGAGGGAAAGTATCACTCAGGGACAAGAACTTGGTCTGGTAACCTTTGATAACCTAAACTAAGCTTTCACACACTCACCTCTAGTTTAGTGAAGTTGAGCTAGTAGTTTGGGAGATAGTAAGTTATCTTTAGTCTTGGTTGTGTTTGTGAATGTTCTTCCTTAGGAGTCTAAGTATTGAGTCTATTATCTTGTGTGAGTTCTTTCTTATGTGTTTAGTCGATGAGATATAAACACTTCGTGTATATTCATCAATTGATGAGTATGTGATAATGTGTGATTAAATATGATTATGGTAATAGTGATAAATATATATATTAATATATTTAAATATGTTTATATATATATGATTATTCCAATAAATATCTATATATCTATTTGAAGGACTTTATATGTATTTTATTATCTTATAAATATATATATGAGGAGTTATATATATATATATCAGTTTATATATATTGTGAACCAATTATCATAATATGGATCAATTAGTATAAATCCATGGAGTTATATGATTGATATTGATATTATATTTGTAATACTATGCATGTCATAAAGCACAACATATATACAAGGGATTTGGTGCAGAGATAGAGGAATGGTGCATTATTTATAACATATGGCACTACCTTATATCTAAGCTTTGCAAGTATAAAATCTGTGAGCAAATAAGAGTGTAGGAATGCCAATGCATAAGTGTGAGAGAGTTAATTTTAAAAGAAAAGTAATTATAACACACAAGCTAAGAGATGGAGACCAATGCATAAACAATAGTAGAGTGTCTTTTGCCAGCATAACCATGTGCAAGATAAAGGAGTTTTGAATGTAGAATTTTTCACACATATAGCGCCCAAACTAAAGGATAGGGGAAACACTATCATAGGAAACATAGGAATAAGCCAACCAACATGTAAACTTGGCTGCCAAGACTTTGTCAAAACAAAATAATAGTAAGTGATCATGCACAGAAAGTGTGTTGACCAATTCAAATAGTGGACATTAAACCACATAGTATGGTGTGAAAGATAAAATGTGGCACCAACTGATAAAAGCATGAATCTAATAGAAGTCTTTATCATTATGAATTTCTAGAATGTGAAGCATTTTTTAAAATGTAGAAATAGTCAAGCACTCAACTATGCCAAGTAAGTTGACCTCTAGGAGGAAATTGCCTTGCATTTCTCATCATCATTTTGGTTGTCTATTATAACATCGACTCATTCTCTTTGGTTGCATATATATTTGTTGTGCAACGAATTTGGTTGCCACCTTTTCTTTTGATTGTTGAGTCTAACCTATTAAGCTGAGAAGTGTAATTATTAATGCCTTGTTTCTAGCCTTTAGTTGTTGATTCCAGTATATAAATAGAGGTGCTCAACCTCAAAAGGAACGCATATATATATCTAAATTCTTGTGATTTTATGAGTTACTATATTCTATTTTCCTTAGTTGTGAGAAAGTTGCTGAGAGAATTGAGAGAGAGAATTTTGAGAGGGAGTCTTAGGTTAAGTGGGTAAAGTTATTCAAGAGTTGCTTACTGATTTGGGAAGGTTGTGTTGGGAATCTAGATAAATCAATTGGGAGCATTGCATAAACATACATGTTGTATCCTACTCTTTTGTACTTTGTTTAATGTATTTGAAAAGATTGTGTGATATGGTTTGCCTTGTTTGGAAAATTTGTTCAAATGCTTATTAGGGAAAGATTATTCTCTTCTTATGTGAAAGGGAAAGATTTCTTGATGCATCTGGTTTAAGAATCTATGTTATTTGAGTGATGCATACACTCCATATTAAGAAATGGGTGTTTATACTAGTATTAAATACTATTAAATGATAGAGCTTATATAGTTGATGTTTAACTTGGTTGAGTCATAATATTACTTAGTGGAAATATCATCATTAGGTTGTGATGTTATGAAAACCTTGATTGATAATCTTATTTGATTGAATACTTATTCCTCCTAGAAGACAGGAAGAGAATCTTGACCCTAGGGTAAGGGTATAAACTCAGTGGATATATCGTTAATCAAAATGGGGTTGATAAAATATATTTGCTAGTTATGCTATTTTCTTGATTTGAATTAGAATCTATTCCTATTCACGAAATTCTAAATTAGGACACACGTAACAATAACCCAAAACAACATTGTGAGAGGACTATGGGTGTAGATGCACCAACTCCTCGAAAGTTGATTTATGTCCTCCAAGATAATATACATATATAGTAAACATGATAATTTTTCAGGTATATTAAAGGAGAGGCTTTTATGGTGATCACTTGATCGTTACACTATTTTTATTGGAAACCCTAGGTTAGGAATAACCTGTTTTGAAGGGTTGTCTATGTGATTATTGATTGAAGAAATAAGTCGAGATTAACCTGCATGATCTAATTGACCATTTTATTGTTGATTATACTTTTAATTGGAGTCAATTTATTGATGAGATTATACTTTGATTGAAGTCATTTATTGTTGAAGGATATACTTTTGAATTGAGGTCATTTTTTTGATAAGTTTATACTTTTTAAGGGAGTCATTTAATGTTGAGATAAACCCTTGATTTTAGACTTTTATAGTTGGGATTGCACCTTTGGTACTAGAGTCATTTAATGATGTGACGTTATGCTACCTCATATGGTTAATTGATAAGTAAGAATTACTTTGAATTACTTAAGAAGTGTCATAGTAAACATAAGAGGGAAGTAGGTTATTCCTAGGGTTAGGATAATCCAATGAAGGGGATAGCCTATGCATAGATTATGAATGGTCAATATAAATTGAGCTAGGAAGGTGGGTGAAATATATGACATCCACTTGGAAGAGGGAATGAAATGCTTTGGCCAAAGTAGTGCCACTGTTTACACTGTCAGTCACTATGATCTGAGTTTACATACTAGGTTAAGGTATGTCATATATGCAGGTTGTAGCCATTGTGTGATAGATCTAGATATGTAGGACACAACACCAAGCTCATAAAAAGAAAAAAATTATTATGAGGTTACTAAACCTATCTCTTCGTCAAAGGGTAGGGCCATCTATCAGTTTGATAGATGTACGGGGGACTACAGTTAGTCCAAGGTTGGTGGAAAATCACTTGAGTGATACTTCTCATTATTAGGTGACCAAGATTTGAATGGAGGATTTCCAAGAATATCCGTACATCTTTTTCCAGTAAGCTCCATGGAGCCTTGTTTATGTATTTTGTATCCATTGTGATGGAAATATTGTAAAAATAGAAATGATGTCATGTTATCATGAACTATGTAATTATTACTTTGGAAAGTTGTATTACTTTGATATAATATAATGAAATTTTTTAGAAAGATATTTATTTCAAATGTGCACGCTATCTTTATAGTTTTGAAAAGAAAATTGTATTGCTAAGTTTTGGCAACATAATATTATGTACTTGAGGTTAAAATCATGGTAAAAGTGTTGGGTTGAACAATGGGCATGTTATAGCCTCTGATCCTCAATCAACATCGTAGATAAATCGCTCACCATGAATGAGAACCTTGAGGATGCGTCATACATCCTTAAGGGTAATAGTTGCCTCCCCGATTGGAAAGTGAAAATAAGAAGTCTTGGAATGCCAACACTCAACAACTGCAGTGATCATAGCTAGATGAGCCCAAATCTCAGGCATATATAGAACGTGGAACAATCCTAAGGAATGGAAGAACTCAATCTCAATATGTGAGAATCTTGTCATCCTCTCCATAACTTGTGGCCTCCACTCTTGAGAGGTAAGAGGGTCTAATACAACCTACAAGCATAATGTTCATGACGTGAAATTTTAATATTTTTTCCAAAAATATAAGTCAAAAGGCATAAAAGAAAAAAACTAAGCCTTTTTACAAAGGCATCACACTATCAAAAGTAAAGGCATCACCTTTTTACAAAGGCATCACACTTTTGTAAAAGTGTGCCACTATCAAGAAAACAAAAGTGTTGTCTTTTCACAAAGGCATCACACAAAAGAATCAAGTTATAACAAAGGTGCCACATAATTTCAAAACCTTGATGCATATGAAGAGCCTCAATTCTTTTGAAAAAATCACCATGTCAAGTTACAAAGACATGCTATCAAGTTACAAAAGCGTCGCACTAAACTGTAACACCTTTGTTTGTCCTACATTTAGCTATCTCAAAAGATGTGCAAGGAAAAATTAGCAAAGTACATACCAAGCCACCTAAGCCAGTTGGTCTCTAGAACTGATGAACTCATTTAGCTCAATGTAGGGCTCGAATAACGTGTGCCATCATATCAAGGTCTCTACAAGAAATCAGAACAAAATTCTCTCAAAGGCTCTATAACTCTCAAAGTGCGCAAATGAGGCTGAAATTAACCCAAATGAACATATATGCCTAGCTAAACCTAGGGTTTTAGCCCTGTAACTCATTTTTTGACCTTGGCTATTCACCCAAATTATTTGGCCTTCCTAAGACTTATTTTCATCCTCTTTTAAGCAAACCTAGTCTCGTCACATTATCATGACATCGACTCGAAAATCATTTTTTTTCTACTCAATCTCTTGAGGGGGTAGCACACCATCATTCCTTCATCCATTGGGCCACAACGGGGCATCAGATAAAATTAGGTGAATTTTTAAATTTCTTTCAAGCAACATCAGTTCTTTGAAATAATGCATCAGGTACATTGCTTCAAAGAGGGGCAAAATGTTGACACCTAAAATTGTCCTAAGTATATCACACATCTTGATTTCACTTATTAACATAATTTTAATCTAACTCCTCTATTTAATTAAATAATATTCAATTATTTAGTTAAATTCACTTTATTCTCCTATTAATTGAATGATTAAGGTTATTTGATTAATTCATCATTTTCACACTAATAATCCTTTTTGAGTTGTAGTAGTTTTGTTGAAGCATGTTGTATGTCAGAAGTTCAGTATGGTTGCATACCTATCTATGTTGGTAGGACACAAAATCAAGAAATATATGTTATCAGGCGCTAAGGAGTGTTTGTGTGACTGTTGTATGCTTGCAATATCTTTCTTGCATCCATTTACTATTTCAGTAGTTGTACGGAAGTCTGTAACGAGATGTATTTTGGACAAAGAGATTTCTTTGGAAATACAATTATGGTTAGCATTTCTTTCAAAAATGGAGTTTGGCTCTGCAGTTTGAAAGGAGAGTACATGTCTATACATGTTCTATCTTATTCTTGAGTTTTCGAAGGAAATGTTCAACATGCAAAAATATTGAAGTGAAAGAAGGTTCTTTGTGCTTGTTTGTCAACCTATTAGTGTTCAAGGTCTGTTTGGTAAAGTTAGTTGTGTGCATAATTCAAATCTTGTGTGTGGTGTTAAGATAGGACTTGTTAAGGTTCTTGTGGTAATACACGACATCATGTTCTTTTGGTGGTAACTGAATTTATTTTTGGACTGGCCTATTACACATTTCATGTTATTTGAATTTAGGTCCACCCTATGTCATCCTAGTTATTTGCGAATTCTTGACCAACATGGAAGAATGTTGACACAATGTCATGTATATATTTATCTTTCGTGCAAATGCATAGTGTGAATGTTAAGTGTGTGCAAAGGGTATAAATTGAAGAAAGTGGTGAATATACAGAGAGACAATTGTGAATCCAGAGGAGTTGCATCTCAGTGCATGCATTAGTATCAGATAATTTGAATAAGTAGTGTAGAAGAGAGTTTGTAGCTTGAATAGAAGTGTATGAGATGTATTTAGCTACATTTGAAGGTTCGCAATATTTATCTTTGTAATTCAGTAGGATTGGTGTTCTAATTGTTGTATTGATTTATTTAGGGATTGGTGTCTCTGATAAGTTTTTTCCTACTTCAATGTGTAAAATTCACTTGTATATTTCTGCTTTGTGAGGATGGATTTGGACACTAGATCCAAGTAGCTATTCTCATCGCAGTTTTTCCCATCTAGGGTTTCCACATATATCTAGTGTTCTCATGTGTAGATGTGTGTGCTTATGGTGTTCCTTATTCATTAGTTTATGCTTTGATTCAAGTTTCATTTTTGATATGTGCATTTGAGTTAAGATTTTTAAATAGATTTGATCTACTGATTCACCCCCACTCTTAGTAGATTGTGTGCCCTTCAATTGGTATCAGAGCCAAGTTACTTTGAAGAAGATTAACAACTTAAGGTAGATCAAGGATGGCACACTCAGTTGATCAAGAAGGATTCTCTGTAAATAAAGCACCACTCTTTGATGGATCCAATTTTGCATCCTGGAAAGTTAGGATGGAGTCCTACTTGATGGCTCTTGGACTCGATATCTAGATGTTGGTGTTAGATGAATATCAAATTCTTGAAACTCCTCCAAGGGATCAAGCCAAAAAGAGTGCTTGTGAAATTAATACCAAGGCTAGAAAAGTTATTTTATGTGGATTGACTAACTCTAAATTTATGAAAGTGATGTAGTGAAAAACAAAAAGGAAATATGGGAAAAGTTATATACCATCTATGAAAGTGATGACAAAGTCAGAGGTGAAGCTGCAAACCAATAGATCCCAGTTTAAAATTTTGAAGATGAAAGAAGATGTGAATATTGGCATATTCTTGCTCGAGGTTGATGTAGTTGTCAACTCTATTCGAGGTCTTGGTGAGGAATTGAAAGAAAAGAATATTGTAAAAAAGGTACTCAGATCTCTCCCTAGAAGGTTTGATTCTAAAGCCTTTGGAATTAAAGAAGCTAAGGATCTGAATGCTTTGAAGATGATTGAACTACATGGAATTCTAACTACTTTTGAAATGATATTTGAAAGTGAGGATACTATTACGAAAGAGGTTACATTCATAGTATGTAAGAAGCAAACTAATCAACATTTTGATATTAGATCTAATCCAAAAGAAGCTAATTTTGTTAGAAAGCTACAAAGAGGCTCTGACAAGTACAAAGACAAGTTACCTTTTAAGTGTTTCAATTATGGTGAAGTAGGAAATTTAATGGATAAATTTCCACATAAGAACTCTAACAATGTTGAGCAAAAGTATGGAAATAAACCATTTCAAAGAAGGAACAAATATCATAAGAAACATCAGAGTTTCTACACTAATGAAGAAGAAGACTATTCCACTAATGAAGAAGATGAAGATATCTCCAAAGATGAAAAAGAAAAGGCAGTATTCATGGCTTTTGAAACTACTAAAGATGATGCATAAATGGATTCCAAAAATAATGAAGATGAAGTAGATCTTGTGGAATAATTGTTGTGTTGGAAAATAGATTAAAAGACTAAAGAAGAGAATTGAAAAATAAGTGAAGGCTAAGGAAAAATTATCTCAGGATATAGAGAAAGCAGAAAAGATGATAGCTGAATTGAAGACCTAGACAAAAGAAGTAAAAAGGATTAAAGAATTTCTAATCAAAAAATTGGTCAAGAGACAAGGATTGTGAGAGACTTGAAGCTGAAATTGTGACAATAAGAATGAAGCTTGAGAAAGTGAATCAACAACTACAAATGAAGTTTGGGAAGAGTACTAAAACCCTAGATCAGATATTGAGCAGTCAGAGATCTATGCATGTCAAAATAAAAATTGGTTTTGATGATCAAAAGAATAAGGTGATAGAATAGTTAGTGAAGCCTATTAATTCAAGTGTGGATGCGACTTATTCCAAAAGTACAGAGTTTGAAAGAGTCACTACAAGTGATGAAAGTAAAACATATTGTGATGGATTTATTCAAGTTCAAATGAAGAGAAGAAAACCCAAAAGACAAGGATACAACATTAAGTTCAATTAAATTCTTTTTTTGGTTATGTTTTAATAGCAATAATTTTATTCATAAGGCTATGGATTGTAGAATAGCTTCAGTAAGAAGAAATAACTTTGTCAGCAATAATGCATTTTCATTTTTATTCAATATGAATATCATTTGCTAAATCCAGTAACTTTGGACACATTGCTAGGAATTGCAAAATCAATTTTGTGAATTTCCCCTACCGAAAATAGGAAGAAAAGGATCAGAAAGTAGGAGTCATGAATCAAATAAAGTTTGGAAGAAGGTTCTAGAGGAGAAAATTTATAAGAAATCAATGATTGCTCAAACAACTTTACATGCTCAGAAGGAGAAGAATCTGTGGATCATAGACAGTGGATTCTCAAGACACATGACTAGAGATAAGAGTAGGTTCATGAATTTCAAGAAGTGTGAAGGTCTTGTAACCATTGGAAATAATTTAATTGCTAGAATCACCAGTACAGGTACTTTGAGTCTAGATGGTGGTAGGACTAGAACTCATGATGTTTTGTATGTTGAAGAACTAAAGCATAATATTTTAAGTGTAAGTTGGATATGTGACAAAGGTTATAAGCTATCATTTAGTGCTAAAGGTTGTGAAATCAAGAAATTAAATACTAGAGAACTGATTGTTGAAGGAAGCATGAAAAATAGTGACATATATCATCTTAGTGAGCTAAATGGACAAAACTATCTTACAATACAAAAAGAAGAAATTTGGCTTTGGCACATAAGGTTGGGTCACATTAATTTTGATGAAATTGTGAAATTAGTTCAAGAGGAATGGTTCAGGTGTAGACACTTAAAAATGTCATGAATGATATCATGCACTCGAATCAGATATACTAACATCATTTCATCCTAAAACCCATCCTCTTTTCACTTAATTGATTAAAATACACTAGCTATTTAATTAATTGCATTATTTTCATCTATTAATTTAATTGACCTAATTAGGTTAATTCACCCCCTCTTGCACTAACATTTTGCCCTATTAAATTGAAAAATCAAATTATTTAATTTATTCCCTAAAGTACTCTTATTTAATTAAATAACCCTAAGTTATTTAATTAAATATCATATCACTTCCCATTTTCATTAAATAAATAAGTTATTTAATAAATATCCTAATTCCCATAATTTGCATAATTGAAACTTTATTTAATTATCAAATTACTAATTAAATCTAATCCTCCCACTTGCAAGAGAATATTCCAAGGGAATATTTCTCCTTTGCACATTCCTCCAAAAGGGAATATTCCCATGGAATATTCCTTTGCAAAATTAAATTTGGTTTTAATTAACTAAATATTTGATTTTCCTCACCCATGAGAATATTCTTTGAGAATATTCTCTTTCTTCACTCATTTGAAAAAGGGAACATTCCTTTTTATAAAAAACTTTGAACACAAATTCTTGTGCAAGTTTTGAAACTATGTTTGTTTGGATGAATGTAAGCCCTTGATTAAAAGTCATATTTCCTCCTCAACCCTTTATGGGAATCCATGATTCATGCCTCTATCTTCCTTCCATTCTAACCATTGATTGATCCTTTTGATCCTAGCCATCAGTTTCATTTTGCCTATTCTATAAATAGAGCTCGCCTCTATTGAATAGGGATCCATCTTTTAAGAGCAAACTTATGTTGTTAAAATCACTCTCATCTTGCACTCATATTAGGTTAATTTCTTGCATCATATTAGCTTAGCTTCCATTAATGGCTTCCATGGTAACTTAGGTGCATGCATTTAACATATTTGGTAATTAGGGTTTTAATATTTTGAGCTTAAAATTCATTTAGAATAGCTTTGCATACACCCATATCAATCATCTTAGCATAGATCATGTTAAAATAGCTTTTATCATGGTAAAATAGCTTTAAATCATGTTTTCATACACATCTATCAATGGTTTCATCAATTCTCCTCAATAGAATCAATCGAAACAAGATCATTTATCCACGGGATTGGGAAAGGATTGCCATTCCACATCAATGTGACACCACTCCCCCAATAGGATAAGTTTCAATGGATTAGAATAGGTGTTTTTGAAGTTTTCGTATTTTAATATGGTAATTTTAATGGATTCTTGGACTGATGTTTAGTGGCTTAAATATGATTTGAATCCTCATGGATCAAGTGTAGTCAACCTCTACTAAGTCGTCAGCCACATTTTGGCGCTAGGAGGGCTTGGACTAATCAATCTGACAAATTTCTTGTCAAATCTTTGTTTTGCTTGTGTTTTCAGGTTCAGTGACACTATTGAAGATTCACTGACGCATTTGATAGCGTGTCGCTATATAGTGACAAATTTGATAGTGCATCGCTATACAATGATGCACTTGACTTTTTATTTTAGCAACACAATTAATTTAGCGATGCTTAATTGATTTCTTAACTGCACATTTAAATAGCAACACTAAGCTAATTTTTCATTGCACCATAGCTTTTTATTTAGCTTATATGCAATTGATATATCGATGCATTTGACGTCACTGTTTACTGTAGAGCGACGCATCTAATTTTTCAATATAGCAACGCAACTTCGATATAGCGACACTATTGATGAAATTCAGCGACGCGATTGATTTTAGCGTCATGATTTATTAGTAAACAAAATTGAACTTGAATTTTGACATGTGGTTTAATTTTTTTGAATTATCTAGTTGCTTACATGTCACTGACTTCTCAATTTTCTTTTTAGACTAACTGGTTTTACAGGTTTGAGCAATAAAGTTTGAAGTGAAGGAGCATATTACCATTTGAATATAATTGTAACAAGTGTTTTGACACTTATGGGATAACTATAACCCATTTATGATGCTTTATTTCACATTTTTAGGATCAAACTAGATTTCTTTTGGGTTTAAAATGAACGTTCAAATTAGTTAAAACTGAACCCTCACACAATTATGCTTGTTGGTTTAAAATTGAATAATACAATCCCAACACTTCAAATTGGTGTTTAAAATGAGCTCATATTGTTATTGTCGACTCAAGATATTAGTATGGGCTGATTACGCTTGATCCATGAAGAATCAAAGCATAACAAAGCCACTAATACTTAATCTAAACATGCATCAAAACAAAACATTCTAAATTATGGAAACGTTTAAAATGTCTACTCTAACCCATTTGAAACTTATCCCATTTTGGAATTGGTGTCGCGTTGATGTGAAATGACGACCTTTTCCCAATCTCCTGAGCAGTGAGCTTGTTTCAATAGATTCTATTGAAGAAAATTAATGAAACGATTGTGAGATGTGATTAAAAACATGATTTATGCTAAAATGAGTATGGTGCAAAAGCTAATCTAAATGATTTATGCTAAACTGATTCAGATATGCAATTCCTAACCTAATCTAAATGAGATTTAAACTAAAAAGATACAAACCCTAATTATCTAATTAGCTAAATAGATGCATTATGCAAGCCATTAATGGAAGCTAAGCTATTATGTAACTAATTTAAACTAAAATATGCTAAATGTATGCTAAATATGAGTGTGAGTGTAAGGGATTTCAACATTATAAGTTTTCTCTGAAAAAGATGGATCCATTTGTCTCCAAATAGTGCTTTATTTATAGGAAAGAAAATGAGAAATGAAGGGTTGAGATTGAAAAATCTAATCAATGGTCAAGGATGGAGGAAATAAGAGGCATGTATCATGGATTCTCATCAATGGGTGAGAATGCAAGATGAGATTTAATCAAGGGTTCTCATTCCTTCCAAACAAGCACACTTTTGACCTGTATAAGAGGTCAAAAGTTAACTTACACAAGAGTCACAAGCTAACTTGCATATGAAGCTAAGTGAGAATATTCCCTTTTTTAAATGATTGGAGGAGGGAGAATATAGAATATTCTCTTAGGTGAGAGAAAAGGATATTTTTGCAAATTAAAACAAAGTTTAATTGTGCAAAAGGGGAGGGAATATTCCCCTTTTGAAGGAATGTGCAAAGGAGGAATATTCCCTTGGAATATTTCGTTGCAAGTGGGGGGGAATTAGATTAGTTAGATAATTGCTAATAGGTGTAAGAGCAGGTTCATGTCATTACAAGTGAGCAGAATCAGGACCGACAATAGATTGTAGCTATTACTACTGAGAGGGATCAGACACAACAATAGGTACAGGTTGTCATAGCAGAGTGGGACCATGAGCGACAGCTTAGACAAACTGTTGAGATGCAACTAGCGCAGGAGGTTAGGTGGTGCCAGCAGCTCGAGATGATGATAGTTGCATCCCAAGGGTGGATAGTCTCTGCGAGATTATATAGAGAGGTTGTGCCTAAGGCAACCTACTACATGATGCACTATCATAGAGATGTCCCCGCAACACTTAGACAGTCAGATTACTCGTAAAGGACTAGGTCACATGCTAGAGCAGAGGATCAGCTAGAGAGATAGGCTAGAGAGGGGAGCAACCATCAGGGATAGCTCGATTGTACAAAGACACTTTTTGATTTATTGTCTGATTCTTTTATACAAATATACATTCATGGGCTCATTTTTTATAGCCTCGTGGATATTGTATTTATGATCAATATACATACACTGATTCATCTATTGTATCATGAAAGTCATTATTTTTTGATATATATGATACAGATACAGACTCAATATGATGTGATGTGTTCACTTTATTTCATGCCTATGATTGTATGGATGCATATGATGTGAGATGTGACATGCGTATATTTTATCATGTATGGATGCACTTTATTTATGTATGCTTATACGATATGAGATGATATGAGATGATATGTGATGATATGAGAGGTAATGGATGCAATGTTATATTGTTTTTCAGTATCTTTCATGATATGCCATGTGAAGGATGATATGATGTGTTTATGTGATGTGTATGCAAATGATATGGATGCATTTCTTTTTGTGTATTTTCTTATATAGTTTTAAGATGTGATGTATGCATGTGGATGTATGGATGAAAAATGCAGATGTTTATACTTATGATATGATAATGCGATGCATGTTTTATGATATGTGATGCAACGATTTAAGATGCTTAAAATAGAAAATCTATATTATTCATTCACAACTTAAATGATAATGATGATGTAGGTTGGATGTTTTATTATATGCTATGATTATGAGATGTATGCATATTGATGTTTTGTGGATGTGGGATGGATGCATGGATGATATTTTTGTTGATTGTCATGTACCAGGTTAGCACAGAGAGACGATAGAAGAACCAAGATGATCGACCATTGATTGTGATGATTGCTTCAAAAGATCCAACAAGTCTATGATCCACCGAGACTTTATTAGAGATGGTGATGAGAAACGCATGATGATGAGGGATGCATGATGATGATTTGCTCATTTCTCGAGATTGGGATTTTTCGTCGTTCCTTATTGTTTGATATAACACATAGACACGATGCATCAAGGTATTAATAACCAAGACGACGTTGTATCTAGTGTAATGGACTTTGACTCTACAAACAAATAGGATAGCTCTTGTTCACATCTTGACATACAAAAACCTCATTGGAATGTAAGTTAGAAGCCTAGAATATATTGGACCAAAGCATACGCAATAGTCAACAATGTACTCCAAACAACCTTCCTAAACACAACTAAGTATGCGCAAAGATTATTTTACAAGAATACCCACAAGCATAGGAAACGAAAGATAATGATCGATGCCTGATTCCTTTCTCTCTAAATATTTTTAGATAGACATCATCAAGAGGTCCTCGGAATGGGTCATTAAGATAAATCGTAAGAAAATATCAAAGACAAAACAATCAGTGTTATCTATATCTCTTTCCAGTTTATTTTAGCTAAGGTGATTTATGATACTGATGTCCATCGCAGGAAGGATATATCCTAGGACATATTGATCAGATGGTTGTTTGATGTAGGATGATGATGAGCTTTATGATAAGTCGTTGATATAAACTCCATTGACACATTTACCTATGATCTAGACTTTAGATTTTGACACTTAAGTTCTCACTTTACGACTTGCTATACATGTTTTCTATTTGTTTTTCCAAAGGTTGAAGGTGATGATTGATTTATTATGGGTGAAGGTTTATTGTGGGTGAAAGCGAGATGGGATGGGTGGTTTTTATTTTTTGGAATATTTCAATGTTTTTGGTATTTTGAAAATGTTCTGAGGTTATTTTTGGTCTTTTTGAAAGTTTATGGGAATGTTTTGGTTTTTGGTTATTTGGGGTTGTTTAGAGTTTTCTGAAGATATTTGAGGCTTTTTAGATCTTTTTGAATGTTTTCCAATGTTTTTGGACTTTCAAGTTTCAAATGTTTTTGGCTTTTGTTAGTTTTCCAAATGTTTAGAGATTTTCTGATATTTGAATGTTTTTGTGTTTTTTGATATTTGAATGTTTAGGGATTTTCCGATATTTGGATGTTAGGGATTTTCTAAGTTTTCTAACCAAGAACCTAACCTAAAGACCTATCCTAGGGGCCTCGAGGGCTGATCAAAGATAAGCCTTTCCTATGTTATACATGCAAAGACCACATAGTTCGACTGACTCGACTTATTCAAGATGAGATATGAACAGTTGATGGAATGTTAGTTTATTATGACAAACTCCTAAAGGACTGACCTAGGGTGTCTTGGGGGCACATCAATGATGGCATTTCCTACATTCAAGCTTAGAGATGATGTAGTTTGACACGGGTATTGTTTTTGGATTTTTGATGTTCAACCTTTTTAGTGTTTTTGATATTTTTTGGATGTTTTGAATTTTGACTTTACAATTCTTGTTTTGGATTTTAGCTGTAAAGGATTTTGCAAATGTTTTTGTATTTTTTGATTTTTTAAGTGTTTTTGGATTTTGATGAGCTTTTATGATTTTTTTTGGGATTTTTGATGAGATTTTGAGGTAAACTATACCTAGATCACAATGTCGATGTCACGTTGTGAGATAAAAGACATGGATCAAGAGTTATTTGAAAACAACAATGCAAGAACCTGCCCCTAGTGTCTAGCAATGATTCATATTGCAATGGATAAACCAAGATAGGTAATGTATACACAAAGAGTTTCAACAGAGTTTTATCATACTAGATATGGGCTATGGGACTTCATGAGATAAAATGGTAAAGATCTTGTCAAAAGCTTGCCATAAGTAGAGTTGAAGTATATGTTGAATCTTTGTCAAGATCAAGATAAAATGGAATATTTGGATAAATCTGGATTGGATGGATGGCCAGAACATTGGATTTATCATGACAAGGATGAGATGCTTCTATTTGAGAAGGATCATATAGACACTTGATTCTACTCATGATGCCTGTTTTCTAGGTTTTCATCATAGTACTTGCCCAAAGCGCCACCGTAGTGGTTTTCACTAGAGGACGATTTTTATTTTTACTATTTTCTTGATTTTTTATTTTTAATTTTATTTTTTGGAAGTTTTACCCTCATGTTGAACCACCTGGTGGTACTGATGTAGAGGCCACTGTCATAACATGCCAATGATATCCTACCTAAAGAAGCTTCTTTGCTAAGATATGAGCACTTGAATGCAACCTTGAAGAACTCTAATCTACCTTTTGGATACCAGAATTAACCTTGTCTATGTGCGCACATCATGATAAAGTGCCTTCAAAATCCTTATGATGAAGGGTAGTTGCCAACACATAGTCAATGCGACAATTGGATATAGTCAATGGAGTGTATGGTGTCATGCATGAAGGAATATGAGATGGATTGGTCGATAGTTTGGAACCTTTGACTCTCCAAACTTGAGAAGATGAGTGATGATGGATGGGGATGGAGGTTTTCATGGAATTGGGACCAACCACTAGATATACGTTGTTCCTTGCTTGAGAAGCTTGCTTTTGTATTTGAGGACTCTTTTGATGGATGCATTTCCCTTTTTTATTTTTCCCCCATAGTTTCTTTGACTAATGGAGTTTTTGAAGGATGATTTTCTTTATTTTTTTTCGGTATCCATTTGTACTTGATGTGTAATACACTATCTTTCCTACAATTAAATAAGAAAATCCAACCAACTACTTTCAACTGAAGGTGTAACTAACTTGTTTTGTATCTAGGGTTTTCTCTTTTCTTTTAATGGAAATAATTTCATAAGAAACTAAATTTTACATAATATTCAATACATCAACTAACATCTAGTCCATTTCAACTAAAAGAAAATGTCTAACTAAATTAACTGGAAAGAAACTTCTACTATTTTCCAATTTCATAAAAACAAACTAACTAAACTAACTTTTCATTTCTTTCAAATAGAATTGCACGAAATCATTTATGCTAAGTAATCATTGCAAATACTTTAAGAGAGAGAAAAGGGTTTCAAGAGTTTACAGTAAAGAAGCTAAAGCACTTGATTATGACATAGTCTTCATGGGAAAAGGAGTTATCATCAGGGGCTTTACTGCCCAACCGAAGACCTACTGGTCTCTCATGTTCCTTCAACTAAAAGAACCCTTCCCTTCATGAGGATGGTTAACAAGGATCAATCTGTCATCATGCCTCTAAGCCTAGTGTCAAATACTTGTATCTCCTCATCGAATCTTCTTTATGGGTACCTCCCAACTAGAAGATTACTCTGATCAGTGATACATCTGGTAATTGATGGTTGACAGATGTTGAATCTAGCATCGTACCTTGGCCAAGGATTTCATTTATATTACTAGCACTCCTCTGCCATCAACACTCTCACCCTTGCTTGACATGATTACTTTAGTCTCAAGTTTAATGTTTAATTGTCAATTTGGTTCTCTTTTCATATGTTTCAGGTTATATCTTAACTATTGAATGAATGTATTTGAAAATAAGAGGTTTACAAGCTCTTTATAAATATACTTATATGTTTAAGTTCGGGAGAATTTTGTACAATAGAAGAATGAGATCAGGTCAAGACTCGGTTCACTGATTAGACAGAGATTGATGGAAAAATAATAAAACATTTTTCCTGGGTCTCATGATTGGAACTTGCTCAGGTCATAACCCAACCGAAACCCATTACAAAAACTAGGCTAGTTCACAACAAAGAAAAGAAAAGAGCTCCACAATAATTTCAAGTTCCTCATCAGGTATGCAGTTCAGACCCATAATCAACTAAGGGAGAACAAAATATAAAAGATTGCATGAATGAATTTAGGTCGACTTTGATCCCGACTAATCACTTGGAAATAGATTTGTTCTCATAAGACTTGATAACAATTGGGCGAAGTCAACAAGAGGAAAATTAGTTTGATTACTTACACAGACATTGTCCATTCCATTAAAGGTATATATCGGTAAAGTGAAAAAAATAACATTTCAAATTAATCTTTCATTCATTGATTTAAAATCGATTACTAGCAGGGAAAATTAATAACTAGAAAAATGGTAACTAGAAAACGCGTTAGAATTGTACATCAATATAATTACGATGGAGGATTTGCTCGATGCTTTCTTGAGAATTTTAGTTGAAAACTGATATTACTATTCTTTCTCTGCAACTTCAAAAGCCAAGAAACGTGATGCTCCAACTGAGAAAGAGAAACAAGTATCGATGCCACTAACCAGTTGAGGATGAACAATGAAGGCACCAGACTCCAAAATACCGCTTCCACAAAGCTTTATCCAAATGGTTTTAAATTTATGAGATGCCAACAACGAAGAAGGAAATGAAATTAAGAAAGAGCTTTAGCCAATCGATAGATATAGGGGAAAAGAGACGTCCAAATGTAAGAAAGATGATTAGCATAGTGAGGACGAAAAAAATGGAATAGGAATAGAATCACAAAGGAAACAAAATACTTAAAGAAGCCACAAAAAATTAGCTCGACCACACACCAAGAGAGAAATCCAAAGATGTCGAGATGAGAAAAGTTGAAGAATGAAGGTCTAATTTCCTTAAGGATTTTTTGAGTTTCCCAATTATTTCCAAGAAACCTTTCATCTGCCCATTCTTGGGCATTTCTCCAACACGGTGGCGAGCTTCCAAAAACCCCGCCTCAAAGGCTCGACACCAACTAAAAATTTCATTTCAAATTTGAAGCAATAAACATTCGAAGCCAATATTAATATTTACCAAAGTTAAATTGATATACATTAATATTTAATTATATCATATATTAATTAATTGCTTTCTCCTTTAAAATTATAAAAGATATATATATATATATAAATTGACTTAGAGGATGAATAATTATTTTGAATTGCTTATGGCCAAGTTACAACTTAGATTCTTTGTCGTACACTGACTCGAGGTAGATAATCAAATTCATCCTTGTTATCATAACCTCTCCCTGATGACATCTCCTTTTCCGTTAGCGTCAGCAGTCCTGTATCCCCTAACTTGTATTATGGTTAGATCATTCTCAATGGCTATATAATATGCATTAAATTAAATCTCATGATCTAATTCAACTTCACATGAAAAATAAATTCACTTGCAAAATAAAAAAGTTCGTTAACATTAGAGTTACGATATAAAGAACAACTATTGCATTCTCAATGTCATAATCACATGAAAGCAGTTACTTGCAACAACTTGCATCAAAAAATGCAAAACCAAACTCATTGTATCAATGTAAGGGATGTGACATACTCCTCCCCTTAAGAATCATCATTCTCAATGATTGCTTATTCCAAATTTTAAACATAACATAAACATAAACATAAACATTAATATAGTGTTCTCAATTGTTCATCAAAAGATAAGGAAATTTCTGAAGGATTTCTTCATAATCCTCCCAAGTGGCATTTTCTTCAAATTACTAGTCCCACTGGGCCTTGCATTGCATAACCTCATGGTTACATAAACGCATCCTGTGCACCTCGAGTACTCTAAGCGGCTTGACTGTGATCACCCTTGGATCTTGCACCTACAAGGAATTCCAGTCAATTTGGTGATCAAAACCTACATAATATTTCTTAAGATAGGAAACATGAAATACATTATGTAATCTAGAAAGGGTTGGTGGTAGATAAATTATGTAAGCTACTGGGTTAATAACTTCCAGGACTTCAAATGGTCCCACATATCTTGGAGCTAGCTTCGAGGCTTTTTCGAATTTGATGGAGCTTTTTTGGGGTTTTATCCATAAGAGAACTTTATCCCCAGTTGCAAACTGCCTCAAAGTTCTTTTTGCATCCGCATAGCTCTTTTGTTGATCATTGGCTTCTTTTAACCTCTGCTTGATCAACTTGACTTGTTCTTCCATTTCTAAGAGCATTTCAGGATTGAGGACAATTATATCCTCCATTCTATCCCAATTGATTGGTGTTTTGCATTTTCTACCATATAAGGTTTCAAATGGTGCCATTTTGATAGCTAACTGGTAGGAGTTATTATAGGTGAACTCTACGAATGGTAAATATTCCTCCCATTTGTATTGCTGATCCATGCAGTACATTCTGAATAAATCTTCCAAAATCTGATTCACCCTTTTCATTTTTCCGTCGATTTCTGGATGATAAGCTGTGTTGATATTCAACTGAATTCCCAAAGCAGAGAATAGGGTTTTCCAAAATCTGGATGTCATTCTAGCATCCCTGTCAGAGATAATTTTCTCTAGTACTCTGTGTAACCAAAAAAAATCCTGCACAAATTTCTAAGCAATTATTGAAGCTCCATCTGTCAAATTCCCTAGTATAAAATGTGTTGTCTTGGTGATTTTTTCCACCACTACCAGTATTGCATTCTGCCTATTCCTGGTTATCGGTAATCCCTGGATAAAATCCATACTAATAACTTTCCATTTCCATTCGAGTACACTGTGAGGTTGTAATAACCCTACTGGATGTTGATGCTCTACCTTAACCTTCTGACATTCAAAACAACCTGCAACAAATTTGACGACATCCCTTTTCATTCCATTCCAAAAATATAGGGGTTTGACATCTGCCAACATTTTCGTTACCCCAGGGTGTCCTAAATAGGGTGTTGAGTGGGTTTCTTGCCATATTGTCTTCCTTAGCTCTAGAGAGTCGGGTATGTACATTCTACCCTTATACGTTAACAATTTGTCTATCTCAATCTAATATCCTTCATACTTAGGATCCTACGGATTTTCTTGGAGAGCTTCTCTCACTTGACGGTAAAATTCATCTTCGTTCATTTTCTACAACACCTGAGCTCTAAAACTAGTATTGACTGTCGTCATGGAAGTTATATGCCTTTGTTGGCTCAAAGCATCAACCACTCTATTTTGTTTTCCTTTGATGTAACTAATTTCAAAATCATAATCATATATTAATACCATCCACCTTCTTTGTTGGACATTTAAGTTAGGTTGAGTAAATAAGTACTTTAACCCTTGGTGATCTGACTTAAGTTCAATTTTTTTTCCCAACAAATAATTTTGCCACATCTATAAAGCATGCACGATAGTTGCTAATTCTTGATCATGAGGTGCATAATTTTTCTCATATTGTTTCAATTTCTGAGATTCGTATGCCACCACCTTCTCATCTTGCATCAATACTCCTCCTAAGTAATCTCCTAAAATATTTGTGATTACTACAAAATGAACGTTAGGGTCAGGTACAACCAAAATAGGTGTTGTAGTTAACTTCTCCTTCAATATATCAAAAGCCTTCTGACAGTTTGTAGTCCATTCAAACCTCTTTCCTTTTCTCTGAAGGGAGGTGATGGGGAGAGAAATTCTTGAAAAAAAATCCACAAATCTTCAATAATACCCAGCTAGACCTGTTGGCCTCCTACAATGATCTAACAACTAAGCCCTTACAGTTGTGATTCAGAGATTGGACATCTAAACTGAATAGCCATTCAATCATCATGAAGGTGCATTTAACTTGTGAACCTTGGGACGTGAACTTGAAATGGGTCAACACAGTATGTGCACTAAGGATCCAAAGTAGCCATATTCATTCTACAACTAAGAAAAACATAATGTTGAAGGTAAATTGCTTAGAAATAAATAATATAAGTGCAGAACATCAACCAACAACTATGCTAAGCTGAAATGCATGACAGAAACAAAAATCTGAGCAAAAAAATAGGAAACTACTATGTCTGCTTTGGCTGCAGGAATAGTCACATAATGGAATTCTAGTGGTTGCAGGAATAGTCAGTGCCAGATTCTTAACTAATTGTTGAACAGAAAGTAATAACTAAACTAAACTTAAACGAAAGGACAAAATTCTCACCAAATGGGCCCCCTTGGATGAGTATCCTCTAAAACTAATGTAAACTCAGATGCACTGACTTATAACTTCATCTTATTCATTGGAAAACATGAATACAATATAGCAGTGTAATTGTATTGTTGAAAACTAAGAATGCAAGTACATCATTAGATCGCGCAACCTTCTGAGAAGGAGCATCCAACTTTTATTTATAGCAAAAAAAGCTACTAACTAAAGAAGGCAATCAACTCCATGAATTGGGAGGATACAACTTTAGGGAAAGCAGAGAAAGTGGAGAGGCAGTTACACATGCATGGAATATGGTCAGACGTGCTTGCCTCAATGCAGATTTAGCACAACAATAACACCTATATTCGTTCAACAGCAATAAAGACCATTTGCAAGGCAGTTACAACTCAGTTTGCATGAGGAATCTCCCACCATCGATAGTCTTCCCTTCGTTGACCTTTGCATGACCACTTTGTTAATCGTTATGGTGAATGACCAGCTGGCAGAATCTTCTCAATTTGGTGGCCTTGAATCATATCTACATGGAAATATTAGTACACACAATAATCACATATCTATAGCTATCTTAAAGAACATTCATTAATCCACATGTAGAATTAACACAAATAGTCCATATAACATGTCAATGTTATTAAAGATTTGTAGAGATAAAATTAGGCCCAATTTATATGGTTTTGAGGAAATATCAACATTCATACATCAAGGTCCATGAAAACTTCAGCAAATAGATCATAAATTCTATCAAAATTAAACCATAAACTAGACTCATCATCGCCCCCAACCTAAGGTTTTGCTCGTCCTCCAGTAGGGGAATGGTTGTTTTTTTGCTTAGTAAAATCCCTAAAATTTGCAACCACCAACTGTCCTACATCAGTGTTTGTTGTGCATGAATCAGGATCCCAATAGAACCCTTGTTGTTTGTCCACTATGTTCCATCTTTGTCTCTTTGCAGCAATATCATAGTGGTAAAACCTGTAATTTGGCACGGTCCACATTAGGATGGGTGGCTGAAAAAATAGTGGAAACCAAAATTGTCCTTTTGTCCTTCCAATTTGTATATATCTATCAATTCTTTTAAGTGTTGCATCATAGTTCTATATGGAGTGGGGCTCAGCTTGTTTGAGCTCATCAGTTAGGTTGTTCCATCTTTGTGACAGGTATCTCTTCATAGTTTCCTCTTTTTATTTTTCCACCACCTCATATTCACTGTAAACTGCTTCTATCCAAGGCATAATCGTATTACCATAGCTAGGTTTGAGAAGCATTTTTTTCCAATCCCTGTAAATGTCCCTTAGATTTATTGATTCAGCCCTAATGGATAGAGGGATGTTGGATTCCATTTGCTTATAAGCCTCGTATTGTTGTCCCCAACTAATCTCATTCTGTACCCAGGACATAAATGCCCTTAATTGGACATCCCAACATACAACAGTGGATTCCAATCATGGTCTTGATTCACATCATAATTGTGCAAATAGAATTCACACAACAAATTCTTCATCTCACGGGAAGCAATCTGATAAGCATTGAAAAATTCAATAGGAGTTTCAATGGAAGGGTTCAAACCTAAGACAATCCTTACCAATTTAAAAGAAAGATATTTCTCCTTCAAATGAAAAGCATAGACCCTTCGAGGGGCCTTGCATTCTACTATCTGGGGTACCAAGGTTGTCATATCGTCCACCTTCTTCTTTAAAGTAGCAATTTTTGCATCCTTGTCTTCAATCTCCTCATCTTTCTTTTGAATTTCTTTCTTCAGCCTATGTTTCTCTTCTTTCCATTCCTTTTCTCTTCTTTGCATATCTTTCCATAAATTCATAGCTACCATGTGCATTGAAAAATCAGGGGGGTTATGTATTCCTACTAGCATTTCCTGGTACTGATGCTTTCTCTTCATATAGTACCAACTGCAGGGATTCAACTTGTTCAGTCAATTCTGGCTACAGGGCCTCTTGTTCCTGTTCTTGCTCATGTTGCAGGATCTCTTGCTGTAGGAAATATTGATTTTCCTCATACCCTTGATTCTCAACTTTTTCTGCAATATCAACAAGATCTACCAGTGTTATGTTTGCTGCTTTCTCAAATATGTCCTCTTCCTCGACATTCACCTGCCCCATTGGAGATTTTGTGTCCCCCTATGATATTTCTCTAGACTTAGGGATTTCCTATGGAGGCATATCAAAGGCTGGCCTAGCTGGTCTTGATTTCTTAGGAGGGCTTTCACATTTTTCTTGGGCCACAGGATGAACAGTGTCATCCTTCCACTTCCTAGAGCTTGGTACTTCTTTTCTATCGGCTGCTTTTTAGCTTTTCCTTTTCTTATTTCCACCTCTCTCTTTTGTGCCCTAGTTTTCATTAGGATGCTAAGAGGAACATCATCATCAGAATCTAGAGAGGATATTTCTTTGTCTGAGTACTTTGTCTCAGAGGAACTAATCTCTATGGTTTGTTCTGTTGCAGGAGGGTTTGCATTAGGGCCTGCGTCAGAGGTTGAAGCACCAGGAGTGGCTTCAGTCGCGCTCAATCTCTTGCTAGACCTACGGAGTTGAGGTAAAACCCTAGGTCTCAAATGCTTTGGTCTAATTTGATCAATATTTACAAATTCTTCCCAAGTCATCTCAGATACATCATGCATAGACTTCTCAACTAACAATTTAATCAAATAATGGTGGGAAATAGAATTGTCCCTACCTTTTTGAGTCTTAGCTACCATGATTGAAAGAAGCTGGTATAGCACATTCGACACATTCATCCTCCTTGCGTGCCTCATGTGATTCAAGAGTTTAAAGTGCATGAAATGTATATTTGACTGGCGTCCTTCATAGGTGATTTATTTTATAACAGAAACAACTACTTATTTCCATGGCTCAGGCAAAGAGGTTCTTTTTGCACCTTGTTTATCCACGCTCAATGGAGGGTCACCAGGTTCTGTAAATTCAGCCCTAGCTAGCCTGGCATCTCTAGAAGCAGGGTAATTTTCACCGTCGACAAACAACCCTGTAACCTATGCAATTCTTTCTTTAGTAGCCAATACTTCCATCCCTTTTACTGTGGCTTTTCCCTTAGACAATGTCTGGGAAAATTCTAATGCAATGTCTTCATTAAAACCATCCAACTTCAGGAAGTAATCTAACCAGCTGCAGTTTCTGAATTCATCTTGTGAAAGTGCATCCTATAGTAATACATCATGAACCATGGGTTCATTCCTAATTAATCCACCTCCCATTGTTCAGTTGTTTGCAATCAAACAATCGCTCTGCAAAGTTTTCCTTCCTGCAACACTGCCAAATTTCCAACGCCAATGTCGTTTGAATATTCCTTTTTTGTTTTACCCTTTTGGCGAAATAAGATTATGACAGGATCAATAATGGCAGTAAATGAGTAATAAAGGAAGGCTATGATGGAGAAAAATGGCAGTGGTGGTTGGTGTCACCTCACACATACGAGCTGTCATCTCACTCAGAATTCAAATTGGCTCAATTTAAACTTTGTTGACATAGACTAGTCTGGACTAACATGTGGGAAAAGTACTCACATATCCCCCCCAACCTAAATTTGAGCATGTTTCCTCACATGCGAGGTGGTAAGGATGATTTGATAGGGACAGGGATTAATGACATGCTATGGTAAGCATCCATATAAATTCACAACAAATAAATGAATGCACTAAAGACAATTAAGAGATAGAAATTAATGTGCACATACCTAGATTCGTGGAAGATTCGCTGCAAAGATCGTGGAGAAAGTATTGGTCACCTTTTAAGGAATAAGTTGAGCAATTTAATGAAAATGAGGTGGAATGAGGTGAAGTGGAATGAAGTGAAGTGATGGAAGAGAGAGAAAGGTGGAGATGGATGGGTGGATGGGTGGATGGGTGAAGAAGTGGACTCCCACAGAAGTGGAATTCTTTATTATGACAAGTACATACCTTAATTAGCCAGAAGGAGGGACACTAGGTCCACTTCCCTCGGTTGCAGGAAGCTCAGGTGTTACATGTTGAGTGAATTGTTGTAGGAACTCCTCTTTGGAATTTGGCTTGTGATATAATCTAAGGCGATGACCATTGACAAGAAATTTAAATTTGATTGGGTCAATAGTAGTGAGTTGAACAACACCATTGGGGTATACTCCAACAACCTCATATGGTCCTAGCCACCTTGTCTACAATTTTCTTGTATTATCCTAATACCTCGAATCATAGAGAAAGGCCCAATCTCCTGGTTGGAATTTATTGTCCTTGATGAATTTATCATGCCACTTGATTCTCTGATTTTGCACTACCTCTATGTGATGCAAGGATGCTTTCCTCATCTCATCCAAAGTATTCAACTGCATGATTCTTTCTCTTTGTGCCTCAGAGATATCCATCCCCAAGTCTACTGTAGTCATAAGAGTCTTATGTTCAAATTCAATGGGAATCATGGTTGTCTTTCCATACAATAACTCAAAAGGAGTGAAGCCTGTAGTTGTCTTCCAGGTTGTCCTATAGGCCTAGACAGCTTCTGGCAGCCTGTTTGCCGAATCCTTTTTATGAACAACCACTATTTTGGTTAGGATGGATTCAATCTCCTTGTTAGTCACCTCAACTTGGCCATTAGCCTCAGGGTGATAAGGAGTAGACTTCATGTGTCTTATGTTGTACTCATTGACCAATGTTGCAACAAGGGTTGATGTGAATTGAGCCCCTTGATCAGTCACTATCTCTCTTGGAACTCCATACCTTGTGAAAATCTCCTCATAAAGAAATTCAACAACCTTATTGTCTCTTGCATGCTTCATGGCCTTAACTTCTACCCACTTAGTTACATAATTAGTGCAAAGTAAGATATAAGACTTACCATTTGATGGAGGGTCAATGGGTCCTACAAAATCTAGTCCCCATTTTTTAAATGGAGTGATTAATACTTGAGGGAAAAGTGGCATCTCATCAGATTTGGTTGGTCTGCCCATCCTTTGGCATCGATCATATTTTCTTGTATACCTTCTTGCATCCTTGTGGAGTGTTGGCCAGTAATATCTTGTGTTCAAAATCTTCATTGTTGTCCTCTTGGATGCAAAATATCCTCCACATGGTTCATTGTGGCATGCATGCAAAATATCATATGTCTCATCTTCCCTCACTCATCTCCTCATGACATGGTCTGGTCTAGTATAAAACAAACATCCAACAATCCATGAAAAAGGAAAAGGTTTTTCAATGAGCACTCTTTTTCTCTTTTGGAGAGAAATGGGGAGGAACTATCCTTGTGACCAGATAGTTAGCTATGTCAACATACCAGGGTGTTTGCACACTAATGGAAAATAAGTGCTCATCAAAGAAAGAGTCATCTATGACCTGATTGTCTTCTGATGTAGTCAGCCTTGAAAGAAAATATGCAACAACATTGGCCTTCCCTTGTTTATCTACAATGGTTATGTCAAACTCCTACATCAACAATAACCATCTTGCCAGCCTACCTGTGATCAGGGGTTTATTCATGAAATATCTAATGGTTGCATGATTGGTGTGCACAAAGATTTGATAGCCTGTTATGTAGTGCCTAAAATTTTTTAGGGCATAGATCACTGCCAACATTTCTTTTTCTGTCACTGTATAGTTGAATTCGGCTCCTTGCAAGTTTTTGCTGAAAAAATAAAGGGAATTTTCAATAGCTCCTTCTTTCTGCCCTAAGATTACTCTTATAGCATAGTCTGATGCATTTGTATGGATGTGAAAATGAAGCTACCAATTAGGTCCTTTGAGTACAGGAGCATGAGTCAAGGCTTCTTTCAAATCTAAAAATGCTTTGTCACAGTCTTTTGTCCATTGAAATTCAACATCTTTGGTGAGAAGAGTATACAATGGTGCTACTATTTTTCTAAAATCCTTGATGAACAACCTATAATAGCTTGCATGTCCCAAGAAACTCCTAACATCTTTTTGTTTTATAGGTTTGGGCATATTTGTGATCACCTCAATCTTTGTAGGATCTACTTGAATTCCTTTGTGAGAGATGTAGTGGCCTAGAACTACACCTTCCTGCATCATCATGAAACACTTTTCATTGTTTAGAGATAGATTATGATCTTCACATCTATGTAGGACTCTCCTTAGATTTTCCAATGCTTGTTTGAAATCAGCACCATAGGTGGTAAAATCATCCATGTAAATTTCCATGCAATCATGAGAAATGTCTGAAAATATGCTAATGATTGCCCTCTAAAAAGTTGCAGGTGCATTGCGTAAGCCAAATGGGAGTCCTAAGTAGGAATAGTTCCCCCATGGATAGGTAAAGGTGGTCTTCTCTTGGTCCTCAAGTGCAATTTGGATCTGGTTATGGCCACTGAAGCCATCTAGAAAAGAAAAGTATTGCTTTCCTGCAAGTGAGTCCAAAACTTGATCTATGAAAGGTAAGGGAAAATGATCTTTTTTGGTGGTAGCATTGAGTTCCCTGTAATCAATGCAAACTCACCATTTCCCTCCTTTCTTGGGCACAATCACCAATGGAGACACCCATTGGCTATCTAAAATGGGGTAGATAAATCCTTCATCAAGCAATTTCTGTAGTTCCCCTTTTACAATTTCTCTCAGTGCAAGGTTGATTCTTCTTTGTGGCTATCTAACTAGGGTGCAACCATCTCTGATGTAAATTCTATGAGTGCAAAGCTCAGGTTCCAATCACTTCATATCATGATAGTCCCACGCAAATGCATGCTGGTGGGTCCTCAGTAAGTTTTCCAACAAGAACTATTGTTCTTCATTCAGTTTGCTGTTAATATTCAAATATTTTCCTTCTACAACCTATACTTGTGTAGTTAACTCTATCATAGTTGTTTCATTAATACATGGTACCTTGAATTCATATGGCAGCAATGTATCGGACATACCTATTGCTATAGGAAGTTCGGCTATAGGAAGAGTGGTTGCAGGAAGAACGTCTGTAGGAAGAGCGGTTGCAGGAAGAGCATGCAAAAGTGTCCTAATTGGAGCAACAGAATGAGAAGATGATGCTTCCTCCACTTCACAATGAGTATGAATGATGTTAGCCAATACTTCATCTTCATCTTGAAGCTGCATAAAAGAGCTTATGCCTGACATCATAAGTTGCACCATAGAATTAACTTCCTCGGCCTCTTCACCAACATGTGGCCATACAGGATTATCCTCATCATGGGATGGCTGAGCAGGAGGATAAAGAACAAAAATTTTGGTGCTCTTCCCATCATAAATGGTCATGTCTCATGTCCTGCATCCAATATATGCATTTTTTGTTGCTAACCATGGTCTTCCTAGAATGATAGGGTACCCACTGAGTGTGGCTTTAGGAAAAAAAATAATGAAATATGTTGGGTACTCCCATGAGTCCATAGTTACCACAAGGTCCTCCACTACACCATCAAGTTTAACGGTTGAACTATCAGCAAGATGCAAGATAGTAGGAGTAGGTATCATGCTTGTAACATTTAGTTGTTGCGGGATATCCTTGGTCATTACATTTATTGTTGTGCCCAAATCAATCAAAGCATTCTTTATTTGGATCCCATTTATAAAAAATCCTACCATAGGATTACCCTGGTCATTGTACTTAGGGATAGTCACTTTTCCAATCATGATTTCAGCTAGCTGCCCCACCACATGGACCGTAGTGGGATCTTTCTTTTTCCTACCTAACTTCTTCAGGCATGCTTCCTTGATTTCCTTGCCATAGATTGAAACTTTTTTATGGCCTAAAATAGGGGTATCTGGACACATATATGCTTCAACTGATCTATAATGTCAAAATTTGTGTCGTCCTTTTCTTCCTTCTCCTTGGAAACTTCCAATCTCTGAGGAAATGGTGGTTCTTGTTCAGTCTACTTGGCTGGGACTGGTTTAGGATTTTTAGGTACACTTGGCTGAATGGGATCATTTAGAGGTTCCTCTTCTTCCACAAGAATCTCAGTGATAATGGGTGTGGAAGGAGCTGGAAAAGTAGTTCTTGAACACAAGTGGATGTCACTCACACTCACAACATATGCAGGGAATTGAGTTGAATCAGCAGAGTATACAAGCTACTATTGTGGTTTGTTACTTGGATTGGGTGTGGGCTGAGCTGGTAGTTGAGTAGGTTTAGGTGGATTTGATCTTGAATTAGCAAGAGGGGGCATTATAGCAGGTTGTTGGGGCTGAGAAGGTGGCTGCATGTAGCTATTTTCCTAGTTTTTCCATTGTTGTCCTCCCCTCCATTGATTTGTTTGTTGCCAATTTTGTGGGGGTGGCTTCCAATTTCCTTGAAATTGCTGCCAATTCCCCTGAGGTTGTTGCCACTAGGGTGGAGAGTTGTGATTATTGGGCCAAGAATGTGGAGGGTTACCCCAAGGCTATGGTGTATAACCTCCATAATTGGATGGATATGAGGGTTCCCATTGGCTACCAAGTGAATAAGAATTGAAATATGGCCCAGCAAAAGAGAGTGGATTTGGTGGAATACCTTGTCTTGGAGCCCAAGGCCTCCTTTGTGCAACATAGTAGACTTGATCTTCTTCAATCTTAATTGGTTTGAACTCGGGTGGAATCTGCTTACTTTCACTATTAGCTACCATCTTGCATCTGCAGTCCTTCTTTTGTCTGCAATGGGGGCAATACTCTACCAACATTGCTTCTACCTCCTCTTGTTTCTTCTTGGCCTAAAGTGTATCCAGCTAAGTAGCTAGATTGTTTATAATGTCTTGCTTGAAGTCTGCCAACAAATGAGTAATCTCCATTCTTGAAACTCCACTGGTAGATGACTTACCCATAGAAGATTCGTAAGCTCTCCCTTTTTTTGAAGCTTCCCTAGAGTAGTTCTGGCATATCTTCTTGATATCCTCCCAAGGAACTTGGGAGATATCTCCTCCTCCCATCAAGTCCAAGGAATCAGTGTAGTTGTCATTAATTCTTCTCAGGAAAAGTAGCTTTTGTGAGTCTTCATTAAGTGTATGGTGTGGAGATTTTTGTAGGAAAAACAAAAACCTTGCAATTTAATCCTCCAAGCTATCATCTTCCTTTTGTTGCATTCTAGAAATGTCATCTCCTCTCATGTCACTACCCCTGCAATATTCCTTGTATTTCTCAAGGAATTTTGTCTTCATGTCTCCATATTATCTCTACCTAGGCTCATGAACCATCTTAATGCAAATTCTTTCAGAGTGGTTGGAAATAGCTTAAGCCTATGGGAATTGATGGTATATTCATAACTCCTATAGAGTATGTCAAACTCGAACAAGAAGGTATCGGGATCTTCTGTGACAAGTCCATAGAACTTAGGAAGGACTGAAGCAAGGATATTTTTTAGGTCTTCTACTTCACTCTAATGAGCAATGGAGAAAGGAAAAGCTAGTTGGTTAGGTCTATTTCTATTTGCATCACCCATACCTGCTTGATGTAGTTCCAAAGCAAAGGGATTCTCAAGGTGATTTTGGTCTTCAGAGGAAACTTCAGAGCTAGTCAAATTAGGAAATGCATCAGCAAACGGGTATGGATCTTCTTCTTCTTCTCTTCGTAGGTTCTGATATTCAACTAGTTGGAATGGATCAGGATTGTTAGGAAGGAATCTCCCATAAGCATCTCTTCTCCTTCCTCTATGCATGTGGTCTCAACTCACTGTCAACTAGCTCACACAAAGAAATGGTAAAGAATAAGGGGGGTCATTACTTCCTAAATGAGGGGTATACTAAGAACAACTTTTAGAAATACTACAACAAGAAAAACTATCAATGACTCCAATGAACTCCCTAGTTTGACACCATCCCCGACAACAACACCAAAAATGTTGGCCTCCTATAATGATCTAACAACTAAGCCCTTACAGTTGTGATTAAGAGATTGGACATCTAAATTGAATAGTCATTCAATAATCATGAAGGTGCATTTAACTTGTCAACCCAGGGACGTGAACTTGAAATGGGTCAGCAGAGTATGTGCACTAAGGATCCAAAGTAGCCATATTCATTCTACAACTAAGAAAAAAATAATGTTGAAGGTAAATTGCTTAGAAAGAAATAATATAAGTGTTGAACATCAACCAAAAACTATACTAAGTTGAAAAGCATTAAAAAAACAAAAAATTGAGCAAACAAACAGGAAACTACTCTATCTACTTTGGTTGTAGGAACAGTCATAGAATGGAATTCTAGTGGTTGCAAGAACAATTAGTGCCAGATTTGTAACTAATTGTTGAACAAAAAGTAATAACTAAACTAAACTTAAACTAAAGGACATAATTCTCACCAAGTGGGCCCCCTTGGATGAGTATCCTCTAAAACTAATGTAAACTCAAATGCACAAACTTATAACTTCATCTTATTCATTGGAAAACAAGTACAATAGAGTAGTGTAACTGTATTGCTAAAAACTAAGAATGCAAGTACATCATCAGATTGTGCAACCTTCTGAGAAGGAGCATCCAACTCTTATTTATAGGAAAATAAGCTACTAACTAAACAAGGCGGTCAACTCCATGAATTGGGAGGATGCCACTTTAGGGAAAGTAGAGAAAGTGGGGAGGCGGTTACACATGCATGGAATCTGGTCAGACGTGCTTGCCTCAACGTAGATTTAGCACAACAGTAATGCCTATATTGGCTCAACAGTAATAAAGACCATTTACAAGGAAGTTAGAACTCGGTTTGCATAAGGAATCTCCCGCTGTCGATAGTCTTCCCTTCATTGACCTTTGCATGACCACTTTGTTAACCGTTATGGTGAATGACTAGCTGGAAGAATCTTCTCAATTTAGTGGCCTCAAATCATATCTGCATGGCAATATTAGTAGGCACAATAATCACATGTCTATAACTATCTTAAAGAACATTCATTAATCCACATGTAGAATTAACACAAATAGTCCATATATCATGTCAATGTAATTAAAGATTTGTAGAGATAAAATTAGGCCCAATGTATATGGTTTTGAGGAAATAACAACATTCAAACATCAAGGTCCATGACAACTTCAGTAAATAGATCATAAATTCTATCAAAATTAAACCATAAACTAAACTCATCAAGACCCATGAAGCTCCTAACCTCATGCACATTCTTAGGTAACGACCATTCTACTATAGCCTTTATCTTTGCAGGGTCTATTGCTATACCCTCAACTGATATGATATGACCCAAATATTGTACCTCCTTATGGAAGAAAGTGCATTTCGACAATTTACCATAAATTTGGTGTTCTCTTAACCGTTGAAGAACTATTTGAAGATGCCAAAGATGTTTCTCCTCATTCTTGGAATAAATAAGAATATCATCAAGGAATACCAACACAAACTTTTCAAGACAATCATGAAAAATGTTGTTCATCAAATTCATAAATGTTGTTGGAGCATTGGTAAGTCCAAAAGGAAACAGTGTGAATTCATAGTGGTCGTACCTAGGTCTGAAAGTTGTTTTATGGATATCTTCTTCTTTCAATCTTAATTGGCGGTATCCCGATCTCAAATCTATTTTGGAAAATACCGCTGCCCCTTTCATCTGATAAAAAAGATCATCTATCCTTCGAAAGGGATATTTATTCCTGATGGTGAGTTTATTCAGCATGTGGTAATCAATGCATAATCAGAGTGTACCATCCTTCTTCTTAACAAATATCACTAGTGCACCCCAAGGTGATACACTAGGTCGAATTAACCCTTTATCTAGCAACTCTTGTAACTCTGCCTTCAACTCCATCAATTCTACTATAGTCATACGATACGAGGCCTTAGAGATCGGTTCAACTCCCGGAACCAAATCTATAGAGAAATCAAATACTCTTCTTGGCAGTAGCCTAGGTAGTTCCTCTAGAAAAATGACCTGAAATTCTCAGAGATAGGGATATTTCTCTACAAAAGTTTCCTTCTTAGGGTCAATTTCCATTTCCTCACTCTGATTCTGAGTTTGCATAATCATATCATCCAGAATTACACTTTCCTTAAATTCTCTAACTTCCTTCATCTTTACAGCATATATCTGGCAACCCTTCCTTTTATTTCTTTTCAATTGCATGGCAGAAATTTGTTGCATTCTAACTTCCTGTTGCACTCCTTGCAAAAATATTTTATTTGCAAAATCATCTAGACATTCCACTGTTTTTTCCATACAATCAATCTTTGCCTTATTCTCTTTTATCCAATTCATTCTGAGGATTACGTCATAGGAACCTAGGGGCACTATGCAAAGATTGACTTCAGTAGTGAAGCCTGGAATTTCTAACCTAGCCTCAAACAGACACTGCTCTACCCGAGCTCTCGTCTGATTGGCATATTCTACAGTCCAAGAGTTTTCCATAAATCTAGTTCTTTTTGAAAATTTACCGGGTAGTTTAGGTGAAATAAAACATTCAGTAGCCCCAGTGTCAATTAATATAGTTATTGGGTTCCCATAGAGCATACCTAGTGTTTCAATTGGAGTAACTTGATACTCTTCTTGACGGTTGTCTACATCTACATGAATCCTCTGTTGAAAAGTTGTATGTTGGGATGGTAATGGCCTTCGTTGTTGCTGCCCTTGTTGATTCTTGTTAGGCACTAATTTGTATAATGCTCACCTCTGCAATTAAAACATCCCCTAGGTGGTCCTTTCTTTTCTGGACCCTTGTTTGCATTGGATTCATCTTTTCGATTGTTGTTATTTCCCTTTTAATCCTTTTTGTTATCATACTGGTTATTCTTATTTCCCTTCCTCTTGAAGTTCTGATGAGACTATTTCCATTTGCCCTTACCATGGTTCTTATCTTTGATGGAATCATCCTTCTTCAGTCTATGTTCCTGACAAACTACCTTCTCGTATGCCTCATTATTGTGCAAGGTGCTAGAACATCTACCAGACCTCCAATGTGGTTATTTAGTCCCAAGATGAACTTTCAGACTTGAAAGGTTTCATCTTGTTGATATTGAGGTACATATTTCAGTAACCGAGTATATTTTTCCCAATATTCATTGATGGAAAAAGGCCCCTGCCTAAGATTCTCAAAATCCAAATTTTTTTTATCATAGAACAACTGTGGAAGCCATCGTTGTCTGAATATTCTTACAAATTGATCCCAAGTCACATCTTCCACCTCAAGACCCATTTCTGCTCTTTTGGTTTCCCACCACGTTGAAGCTTCCCCAACCAACTGGTAGGCTGCCCAAGTGGCCTTTGAGATGTTCAAGTAGTCTCTCAACTCAAATTATTTTTCTATCTCAGTTAGCTAAGCTTATGTGGCATCTCCAAATGCGAAGCCCTCAAACTTTGGAGGTTTAATCTTTTTCATATCCTTGGCCAATTCATTAGCCAATCGAATCCTTTTATTACTCAGGCTCATAGTTTTAGAACTTTCTTCCCGCTGGTCACTATGGGTCTTAGACCTTTCCTCATGCATATTAGTCTGTTGGTTCACTTTCCTTTCCAGATTTAACAATCGGTTTTGAGTATCACTCATTAAATTCAACAGTTGATCCAGTTTAGGCATTGGGTTATCATTATCTCGATCTCCTCTGAACCCATTTCCAGAAATCTCCATTCCAATGAGGTTCCTGGAGTTAGGTATTACTTATTAGTCTATGTTGAGTTTATTTCCATGGTTTAATCATCAAGACACATAAACAACATTTGCACAAAGATTTCAACACGATATGTTGTCAATTATTATAGATTTCATTCAATAAGGATTACAAAATATCTATCACTCCCTGTGATAGATTCAATTACAAAAGGATTAGAAATAACTATCACTCCCTATGATAGATTTGATTACAAAATGAATAGATATCACTCCTTGTGATAGATATAGTTACAAAAAGAATAACTATCACTCCCCGTGATAGATTTATTTACAAAATGATCATAAATAACTATCACTCCTATGATAGGTTTAATCACAAAATTTTATTACAAAAAGGAATCTATCACTTCCTGTGATATGTTTACATTGAAAAATTTTTAGGTGTCCATAACCAGAGGTTGGTTTCTATTTTCAAAAGGTTCAGGCAGCTCTTGTTTTCAATTTTTCTCAGGTTCACAGTGTTGGTTTGTTTCAATTCAGCAAGCATGGCTGCTTTAACGACTTCCTTACTGTAAGGTGTCCACTTCTTTCTTTCTCACTGAAGTCTTCTCAGGGATTTAGCCATGGTCTCTGAGTCCACAAGCATAGAGCATCTAGAATAATCATACTCAAGTATGATTTTCCATAGCCTTCTGGATATCGGATCTCAGACCTTCTTTCGAGGTGTTTTCCGTATCCACATCCTAGAAAAACACCAAGGGATAGTTTTTAGTTTTCTAGATTCACATGATGAGCCTGAGGTTCAGTGTCGAATCTGGTTGCTTTGATACCATATGTAATACACTATCTGTCCTACAGTTAAATAAGGAAATCCAACCAACTACTTTCAGTTGAAGGTGTAACTAACTTGTTTCGCATCTAGGGTTTTCTCTTTTCTTTTAACATAAATAATTTCATAAGAAACTAACTTTTACATAACATTCAATACATCAACTAACTTCTAGTCCATTTCAACTAAAAGAAAATGTCTAACTGAATTAACTGAAAAGAAACTTCTACTATTTTCCAATTTCAGAAAAACAAACTAACTTTTCATTTCTTTCAAATAGAATTGCATCAAATCATTTATGCTAAGTAATGATTGCAAATACTTTAAGAGAGAGAAAAGGGTTTCAAGAGTTTATAGTTAATAATTTGAAGCACTTGATCATGACACAGTCTTCATGGGAAAAGGAGTTATCATTAGGACTTTCATTCATTGATTTAAAATTGATTGCTAGCAGGGAAAATTAATAACTAGAAAAATGGTAACCATAAAACGCGTTAGAATTGTATATCAATATAATTACAATGGAGGATTTAATCGATGCTTTCCTGAGAATTTTAGTTGAAACCTAATATTACTATTCTTTCTCTGCAAGTTCAAAAGCCAAGAAACCTGACACTCCAACCGAGAAAGAGAACCAAGGACAGAAAACATGTATCAACGCCACTAACCGGTTGAGGATGAACAACAAAGGCACTAGACTCCAAAATAACGCTTCCAAATGTAAGAAAGACGATTAGCACAGTGAGGATGACAAAAATGGAATAGAATCACAAAGGCAACAAAAGACTTAAAGAAGCCACAAAAAATTAGCTCAACCACACACACTAAGAGAGAAAGCTAGAGATGTTGAGATGAGAAAAGTTGAAGAATGAAGGTCTAATTTCCTTAAGGAGTTTTTGATTTTCCCAACGATTTCCAAGAAACCTTTCATCTGCCATTCTTGGGAATTTCTCCAACACAGTGCCGAGCTTCCAGAAACCCCACCTCAAAGGCCTGACGCCAAATAAAATTTTCATTTCAAATTTGAATCAAGAAACATTCGAATCCAATATTAATATTTACCAAAGTTAAATTGATATACATTAATATTTAATTATATCATTTATTAATCAATTGCTTACTCCTTTAAAATTATAAAAGATATATATAAATTGACTTAGAGGATGAATAATTATTTTGAATTGCTTATGGCCAAGTTATGACTTAGATTCTTTGTCGTACACCGACTCGAGGTAGATAATCAAATTCATCCTTGTTATCATAACCTCTCCCTGATGACATCTCCTTTTCCGTCGGCGTCGGTAGTCCTACATCCACTAATAGGTATTATGGTTAGATTGTTCTTAATGGCTATATAATATACATTGATTAAATCTCATGATCTCATTCAACTTCACGTGAATAATAAATTCACTTGCAAAATAACAAAGTTTGTTAACATTACAGTTACGATATAAAGAACAACTATTGCATTCTCAATGTCATAACCACATGAAAGCAGTTACTTGCAATAACTTGCATCTGAAAATACATAACCAAACTCATAGTCTCAATGTAAGGTATGTGACATACTCCTCCCCTTAAGAATCATCATCCTCGATGATTTTTTATTCCAAATTTTAAACATAAACATAAACATTAATATAGTGTTCTCAACTGTTCATCAAAAGATAAGGAAATTTCTAAAGGATTTCTTCATAATCATCCCAAGTGGCATTTTTTTAGAGTATTGGTCCCACTGGACCTTGCATTGCATAACCTCACAGTTACGTAAGTGCATCCTGTACACTTCGAGCACTCTAAGCGGCTCGACTGTGATCACCCTTGGATCCCGCACCTGCAAGGAATTCCAGGCAATCTAGTGATCAAAACCTGCCTAATATTTCTTAAGATAGGAAACATGAAATACATTATGTAATCTAGTGAGGGCTGGTGGTAGAGAAATTTTGTAAGCTACTGGGTTAATAACTTCTAGGACTTCAAATGATCCCACATATCTCAGAGCTAGCTTTGAGGCTTTTCCGAATTTGATGGAGCTTTTCTAGAGTTTTACCCATAACAAAACTTTATCCCCAATTTCAAACTGCCTTGGAGTTCTTTTTGCATCTACATAGCTCTTCTATTAATCATTTGCTTCTTTTAACCTCTGCTTGATCAAATTGACTTGTTCTTCCATTTCTAAGAGCATTTCAAGACCGAGGACGATTTTATCCCAACTGATTGGTTTTTTAGATTTTCTATCGTATAAGGCTTCAAATGGTGCCATTTTGATAGCTAACTAGTAGGAGTTATTATAGGTGAACTCTACCAATGGTAAATATTCCTCCCATTTGTATTGCTAATCCATGCAGTACATTCTAAGTAAATCTTCCAAAATCTGATTCACCCTTTTCGTTTGTCCATCGGTTTCTAGATGATAAGTTGTGTTGATATTCAACTGAGTTCCCAAAGTAGAGAATAGGGTTTTCCAAAATCTAGATGTCATTCTAGCATCCCTGTCGGAGATAATTTTCTCCGGTACTTCGTGTAACTAAAAAATTTCCTACACAAATTTTTGAGTAATTATTGAAGCTCCATTCGTCCAATTCTCTGGTATAAAATGTGTTGTCTTGGTGAGTCTTTCCACCACTACCAGTATTGTGTTGTGCCTCTTCCTATTCATCGGTAATCCCTGGATAAAATCCATACTAATAACTTGCCATTTCCATTCAGGTACACTGTGAGGTTGTAATAACCCTGTTGGATGTTGATGCTCTACCTTAACCTTTTGACATTCAAAACAACCCACAACTAATCTGGCGGAATCCCTTTTCATTCCTTTCCAAAAATATAGGGGTTTGACATCTGCCTGTTGGATATTGCTGATATGTGGTTGTCATTGATTTCAACACTGTTGGCATTAATGTCCTTAAGGTTGTACATGTCAAGGATATTGAGAAAATTGTAATAAAATAAGTTGCAGATTGTTGGTGATGCAATGAAGTTCAGTATGATGGATAGATCAGTATATTGATGATAAGAGGTTGTGGATTAAAGGGTTTGTTGACAAGTACATCTAGTTTATCCACATGAAGTTTTAGAGGTTCGCATGAATATTTGATTGAGTTATGAGTATCTATGTTCTGACAATTGTTTTATTGCTTTAGTTGGTCTTCCTGAAAGAAGATAATGTGATTCAAGTAATTTGAGTTGTTGCAGATGCTTTGGTAGTGATTCATGATGCTTGCGGATGTTTCTAGATTGTGCTCTATCTATTTTGTTGGTTCACATTGATCGTTGGGCTCGCAATTGGTGATTTTCTTTTGTGTATTCATGTTTTTCATGATCATTGCTGATAGCGTGATTGTAGCATGTTGTGGATCTTCGAGGTATAATTTTTGAAGGTGTTCTAAATTTGAGGATATTGTTTTGGGTCCTTACTATGTTTTGACTGACATTGTTTGGTGTGCATTGATAATTTTTTATTGATTTGGGTTGATAGTTTGTACTCATTTTATATTTTTGGGCCGACATGTAGTTGTTCTAATCTCTAGTTGCAAATATATACGATCGGTGTTTTATACCATTTGAGGGTGTGGTGTGTGAAGTATGTTGAGTGTTGTGTGCAAATAATGTTCTAATCTTTTGAAGGCAGAAGAAAAGTGTGAAGAATATTTTATGTGCTTAACCAGAACTGTAATCAGGCATTAGCAAATGCTATTTTCTCAGTTCAAAATCTTCCGGATGTAGTTTGAATGTTACTTTAAGACAGTGAGTCTTCCTTTGGGAAGTAAGCCTTTTGTATTTGAGTAGTGAGCTCTAGGCAGTGTGCCTGAATACATGTGCATTCCCCATTTATAATTATTTTATACTTTTAACAGAGTATAATCTTATGGATTAACCTCCACCATGGTTTTTCTCCTAACAGGGTTTCCATGTAAAAAATCTCGGTGTTATGTGTGTTTTTGATGTGGTGATGGTTCATGCTTTCATGTTTATTTATCAGATCTGAGAATAAGTTTAAAAAGTATAATTTATGTGACAACTGATTCACCCCCCTCTTAGTTGTTTGCCCTTGTGTTTCCAACACTGCCAACATTTTCGTTACCCCAGGGTGTCCTGAATAGGGTGTTGAGTGGGTTTCTTGTGATATTTTCTTCCTTAACTCTACAGAGTTGGGTTATGTACATTGTACCCTTGTACCTTAATAATTTGTTTGTCTCAATCTGATATCCTTCATACTTAGGATCCTGAGGATTTTCCTAGAGAGCTTCTCTCACTTGACGGTAAAATTCATCTTCATTCATTTTCTGCAACACCTGAGCTCTAAAACTGGTATTGACTGTCGTCATGGAAGTTATATGCCTTTGTTGGCTCAAAGCATCAGCCACTCTATTTTATTTTCCTTTGATGTAACTAATTTCAAAATCATAATAAGATATTAATTCCATCCACCTTCTTTGTCGGGCATTTAAGTTAGGCTGAGTAAATAAGTACTTTAACCCTTGGTGATCTAACTTAAGTTCAAATGTTTTTCCCAACAGATAATGTCACCACATCTGTAAAGCGTGCACGATAGCTACTAATTCTAGATCATGAGGTGCATAATTTTGCTCATATTGTTTTAATTTACGGGATTTGTATGCCACCACCTTCTCATCTTGCATCAATACTCCTCCTAAGCTGTCTCCTGACGCATCCGTGATTACTACAAAATGACCATTAGGGTCGGGTACAACCAAAATAGGTGTTGTAGTTAACTTCTCCTTCAATATATCAAAAGCCTCCTGACATTTTGTATTCCATTCAAATCTCTTTCCTTTTCTCTGAAGGGAGGTGATAGGGTGAGCAATTCTTGAAAAGTTTTTCACAAATCTTCGATAATACCCAGCTAGACCCATGAAGCTCCTAACCTTGTGCACGTTAGGTACCAGCCATTCTTCTATAGCCTTTATCTTTGCAGGGTCTACTGCTATACCCTTAACTGATATGATATGACCCAAATATTGTACCTCCTTCTGGAAGAAAGTGCATTTCGACAATTTACCATAAAGCTGGTCTTCTCTTAACTGCTGAAGAACTATTCGAAGATGTCGAAGATGTTCCTCCTCATTCTTGGAATAAATAAGAATATCATCAAGGAATACCAACACAAAATGTTCAAGAAAATCGTGAAAAATGTTGTTCATCAAATTCATAAATTTCGTTGGAGCATTGGTAAGTCCAAAAGGAAACACTGTGAATTCATAGTGGTCGTACCTAGTTCTGAAAGTTGTTTTATGGATATCTTCCTCTTTCAATCTTAATTGGTGGTATCTCGATCTCAAATCTATTTTGGAAAATACCGCTAACCCTTTCATTTGATCAAAAAGATCATCTATCCTTGGCAAGGGATATTTATTCCTAATGGTGAGTTTATTCAGCATATGATAATCAATGCATAATTGGAGTGTACCATCCTTCTTAACAAATATCACTGGTGCACCCCAAGGTGATACACTAGGTCGAATTAACCCTTTTTCTAGCAACTCTTACAATTGTGCCTTCAAATTAATTAGTTCTACTGTAGTCATACGATACGAGGCCTTAGAGACTGGTTCAGCTCCTGGAACCAAATCTATAGAGAAATAAAATACTCTTCTTGGCAGTAGCCCAGGTAGTTCCTCTAGAAAAATGTCCTGCAATTCTCGAAGATAGGGATATTTCTCTGCAAAAGTTTCCTTCTTAGGGTCAATTTCCATTTCCTCACTCTGATTCTGGGTTTGCATAATCATATCATCTAGAATTACACTTTCCTTAAATTCTCTAACTTCCTCCATCTTTACAGCATATATCTGACAACCCTTCCTTTTATTTCTTTTCAATTGCATGGCAGAAATTTGTCGCGTTCTAACTTCGCGTTGCACTCCTTGCAAAAATATTTTATTTTCAAAATCACCTAGACATTCCACTGTCTTTTCCAGACAATCAATCTTGGCCTTATGCTCTTTTAGCCAATTCATTCTAAGGATTATGTCATAGGAACCCAAGGGAGCTACGTAAACATTAACTTCAATAGTGAAGCCTGGAAGTTCTAACCTAGCTTCAAACAGACATTGCTCTACCCGAGCTCTCATTTGATTGGCGTATTCTACAGTCCAAGAGTTTTTCATATATCCAGTTCTTTTTGGAAATTTATCGAGTAGTTTAGGTGAAATAAAACATTTAGTAGCCCTAGTGTCAATTGATATAGTTATTGGGTTCCCATAGAGCATACCTAGTGTTTCAATTGGAGTAACCTGATACTCAGCCTGACGGTTGTCTACAGCTTCATGAATCCTCTATTGAAAATTTGTCTGTTGGGATGGTAATGGACTTCATTGTTGCTGCCCTTGTTGATTCTTGTTAGGGAACTAATTTGCATAATGCTCACCTCCACAATTAAAACATCCCCCAAGTGTTCCTTTCTTTTCTAGACCTTTGCTTGCATTGGATTCATCCTTTCAGTTGTTGTTATTGCCCTTTTTATCCTTTTTGTTATCATACTGGTTATTCTTATTACCCTTCCTCTTGAAGTTTTGATGAGACTGTTTCCATTTTCCCTTACCATGGTTCTTATCTCTGATGGAATCATCCTTCTTCAGTCTTTGTTCTTGACGAACTGCCTTCTCGTATGCCTCATCCATTGTGCGAGGTGCTAGAACATCTACCGGACCTCCAATGTGATTATTCAGTCCCAAGATGAACTATTGGACTCGAAAGTTTTCATCTTGTTGATATTGAGGTACATATTTCAGTAATCGAGTATATTTTTCCCAATATTCATTGAGGGATAGAGGCCCTTGCCTAAGATTCTCAAAATCCAAAAGTTTCTGATCATAGAACAATTGTGGAAGCCATCGTTGTCTAAATATTCTTACAAATTGCTCCCAAGTCACATCTTCCACCTCAAGACCCATTTCTGCTCTTTTGGTTTCCCACCACGTCGTAGCTTCCCCAGCCAACTGGTAGGCTGCTCAAATGGCCTTGGAGGTGTTTGAGTAGTCTCTCAACTCAAAGTATTTTTCCATCTCAGTTAGCTAAGCTTCCATGGAATCTCCAGATGTGAAGCCCTCAAACTTCGAAGGTTTAATATTTTCATATCCTTGGCCAATTCATTATCCAATCGACTCCTTTTATTACTTAGGCTTATAGTTTTAGATCTTTCTTCCTGCTGGTCACTACGGGTCTCAGACCTTTCCTCATGCATATCAATCTGTCGGTTCACTTTCCTTTCCAGATTTAACAATCGATTTTGAGTATCACTCATTAAATTCAACAATTGATCTAGTTTGGCCATTGGATTATCATTATCTCGATCTCCTCTGAACCCATTTCCAAAATTCTCCATTCCAATGAGGTTCTTGGAGTTAGGTATTACTTATTAGTCTATTTTGAGTTTATTTCCATGGTTTAATCATCAAGACACATAAACAACGTTTTCACAAAGATTTCAACACGATGTGTTGTCAATTATTATAGATTTCATTCAATAAGGATTACAAAATATCTATCACTCCCTGTGATAGATTAAATTACAAAAGGATTATAAATAACTATCAATCCTTGTGATAGATTTGATTACAAAATGAATAGCTATCACTCTCTGTGATAGATCTAGTTACAAAAAGAATAACTATCACTTCCAGTGATAGATTTATTTACAAAATGATCATAAATAACTCACTCCTATGATAGGTTTAATTACAAAATTTTATTACAAAAAGGCATCTATCACTTCCTGTGATAGGTTTACATTGAAAATTGTTTAGGTTTCCATAACCAGAGGTTGGTTTCTATTTTCAAAAGGTTCAGGCAGCTTGTTTTCAATTTTGCTCAGGTTCATAGTGTTGGTTTGTTTCAATTCAACAAGGATGGCTACTTTAACGACTTCCTTACTGGAAGGTGTCCACTTCTTTCTTTCTCACCAAATTCTTCTCAGGGCTTCAACCATGGTCTCTGAGTCTGCAGGCATAGAGCATCTGGAATAATCATACTCAAGTATTATTTTCCATAGCCTTCTAGATACCATATCTCGGACCTTCTTTCGAGGTGTTTTCCATATCCACATCCTGGAAAAACACCAAGGGATAGTTTTTAGTTTTCTAGATTCACATGATGAGCCCGAGGTTCAGTGTAAAACCTGGTTGCTCTAATACCATATGTAATACACTATATGTCCTACAGTTAAATAAGGAAATCCAACCAACTACTTTCAGCTGAAGGTGTAACTAACTTGTTTCGCATCTAGGGTTTTCTCTTTTCTTTTAATGGAAAGAATTTCATAAGAAACTAACTTTTACATAACATTCAATACATAAACTAACTTCTAGTCTATTTCAACTGAAAGAAAATGTCTAATTGAATTAACTAAAAAGAAACTTCTACTATTTTCCAATTTCAAAAAAACTAACTAACTAAACTAACTTTTCATTTCTTTCAAATAGAATTGTATCAAATCATTTATGCTAAGTAATGATTGCAAATAGAGAGAGAAAAGAGTTTCAAGAGTTTATAGTTAAGAAGTTTAAGCACTTGATCATGACACAGTCTTCATGGGAAAAGGAGTTATCATCAATGGCTTTACTGCCCAACCGAAGACCTACTAGTCTCATGTGTTCCTTCAACTGAAAGAACTCGTCCCTTTGCGAGGATGGTTAACAAGGATCAATCTGTCATCATGCCTCTGAGCCTAGTGTCAAATACTTGTATCTCCTGATTGAATCTTCTCTATGGGTACCTCCCAATTAGAAGATTACTTTGATCAGTGATACATCTAGTAATTGATGGCTGACGAGTGTTGAATCTAGCATTGTACCTTGGCCAAGGATTTCATTTATATTACTGGAACTCTTGAGCCGTCAACACTCTCACCCTTGCTCAACACGATTACTTTAGTCTCAAGTTTAATGTTTATTTGTCAATTTGGTTCTCTTTTCATATGTTTCAGGTTATATCTTAACCATTGAATGAATGTATTTGAAAATAAGAGGTTTACAAGCTCTTTATAAATATACTTATATGTTTAAGTTCGGGAGAATTTCTTACAACAAAAGAGTGAGACTAGGTCAAGACTCAGTTCACTGATTAGATAGAGATTGATGGAAAAATAATAAAACATTTTTCCTGGGTTTCATGATTGGAACTTGCTCAGGTCATAACCCAAATGAAACCCATTACAAAAACAGGCCAGTTCACAACAAAGAAAAGAAAAGAGCTCCACAATAATTTCAAGTTCCTCATCAGGTATGCAATTCAAACCCACAATCGACTAAGGGAGAACAAAATATAAAAGATTGCATGAATGACTTCAGGTCAACTCTGATCCCGACTAATCAAGGAAATAGATTTGTTCTCATAAGACTTGATAACAATTGGGCGAAGTCAACAAGAGGAAAATTAGTTCGATTACTTACACAAACATCGTCCATTCCATTAAAGGTATATATTTGTAAAGTGAAAAAAATAACATTTTGAATTAATCTTTCATTCATTGATTTAAAATCGATTGCTAGCAGGGAAAATTAATAACTAGAAAAATGGTAACCAAAAAGTGTGTTAGAATTGTACATCAATATAATTACGATGGAAGATTTGCTCGATGCTTGCCTAAGAATTTTAGTTGAAACTTGATATTACTATTCTTTCTCTGCAACTTCAAAAGCCAAGAAACTCGACGCTCTAGCCGAGAAAGAGAACCAAGGATGGAAACAAGTATCAATGCCACTAACTAGTTGAGGATGAACAACAAAGGAACCAAAATCCAAAATATTGCTTCCAAAAAGCTTTATCTAGATGGTTTTAAATTTACGAGACGTGAACAACAAAGAAGGAAATGGAATTAAGAAAGATCTCGATCCAATCGATAGATACAGGGGAAAAGAGACGTCCAAATGTAAGAAATGTTGGCAATATAGGGGCAAACAACTGAGAGGGGGGGTGAATCATTTGTCATAGAAATTCAAAAATTATTCAACTTATTAACCTTATTCTGAGATCTGATAATTAACCATGAAAACATAAATCATCAACACATCAGAAACACACATAACACCAAGATTTTTTACACGGAAACCTTGTTGGGGGAAAAAACACAGTGGAGGTCAGTCCACAAGATTATACCCTATTAAAAGTATAATGAAAATGAAAGATGGGGAATTCACATGCATTCAGGCACACTGTCTAGAGCTCACTGCTCAATTATAAAGGAAGACACACTGTCTTACAAAGAGATTCGGATTAGAGCCATCGGGAATTTGAACTAAGAAAATAACATCTGCTAATGCCTGATTACAGTTCCAATTAAGCACATGAACACTTCTCCACTCTTCTTCACTCTTCTTCACACTCTGCTCTTCCTTTGAATGATTTAGAACATTATTCGCGCACACAGACATTTGGCATACATCAAATGAAATGAACAATCGCTTTTATATATCCGCAACAAGAAATTTCATCGCTGCAAGTCAGCCACAAAGAAATAATAAAATGAATATAAATTGTCGGCCCAAATCATTAAAGATTATCAATGCGAATCAACCAAGGTTGGACACAACTTAGTGGGGACCCAAAACAACATCTTCAGCATGAAAACACTTCAATTATTTTTTTCCTAGAAGATCCACAACACGCTACAAACACTATGTCTCCCAAGAACAAGAAAAACATGAACAAACAAGAGAAAATCTCAGATCACGAGCACAACAATCAATGCAGATGTGCAACAAAGATAGAGCGTGATCTAGAAACATCCACAAGCATCACGAATCACAAGAGAAGCATCTGCAACAACTGAACTAACTGAAATAGCATCATCTTCAATCAGGAACACCAACTGAAGAAACAGAAAAACTGTCATAATGAAAATATTCATGCGGATCTCTAAAACTCGACATGGATAAACTAGATACACTCAGCAACAAACCCTTTAGTCCACAACCTCTGATCAACAACGTACAGAAATAACCGGCATACTGAACTTCACTTCACCACTGACAACCTGCAACTCATTTATTACAATTTTCTCAATATCCTTGACATATACAGCTTCAAATGAATTTATGCTAATAGTGTTGACATCAATGACAATGATATATCAGCAACACAACCACAACTTCCAACAAGAAAGATGATTAGCATAGTGAGGATGGAAAAAATGAAATAGGAATAGAATCACAAAGGCAACAAAAGACTTAAAGAAGCCACAAAAAATTAGCTCGACCACACACATCAAGAGAGAAATCCAGAGATGTCGATATGAGAAAAGTTGAAGAATGAAGGTCTAATTTCCTTAAGGAGTTTTGAGTTTCCCAACGATTTCCAAGAAACCTTTCATCTGCCCATTCTTGGGCGTTTCTCCAACACGATGGCGAGCTTCCAGAAACCCCGCCTCAAAGGCCTGATGCCAACTAAAAATTTCATTTCAAATTTGAAGGAAGAAACATTCAAAGCCAATATTAATATTTAGAAAAGTTAAATTAATATACATTAATATTTAATTATATCATTTATTAATCAATTGCTTGCTCCTTTAAAATTATAAAAGATATATATATTTATAAATTGACTTAGAGGATGAATAATTATTTTGAATTGCTTATGGCCAAGTTATGACTTACATTCTTTGTCATACACCGACTCGAGGTAGATAATCAAATTGATCCTTGTTATCATAACCTCTCCCTGATGACATATCCTTTTCCACCAACGTCGGTAGTCCTGCATCCACTGACAAGTATTATGGTTAGATCATTCTCAACGGCTATATAATATGCATTAAATTAAATCTCATGATCTCATTCAACTTCACGTGAACAATAAATTCACTTGCAAAATAACAAAGTTTGTTAACATTATAGTTATGATATAAAGAAAAACTATTGCATTCTCAATGTCATAATCACATGAAAGCAGTTACTTGCAACAACTTGCATCTGAAAATACATAACCAAAATCATAGTCTCAATGTAAGGGATGTGACATAATGTGTCCTTTTTGCATTACTACTTCATTTTATTTGATGATCTTCACCTTGATTTTATAGGAATTCTTCTTTTTACGTTGGTCCTAATTTGCATATGAGATGATGGGTGAATGCCAACTCATGATACGACTAGTTGTAGTGTCAACTACATTTTCATCATAAGGATTCTTCATGCCCATATGTTGATGTTTTTTGTAGAAAAGATTTCCCCCGACGTTGAGAAGGTATTATCAATACCTAATCCTTTTCCCTGATAATGTATCCTCTGATCCATAGCCACTGAATATTCCTTGTCATGAACACATGATATTGCTACAAGTTCCTGCTATCTAGGAATATGAACTATTTTCTCTGATTCTATGACATTGTTATCTATTGATACTGCTTCAAAAGATGTTGATGTTGACTCAAAATATGTTGATAATGCACAATCATTGTAGGAATCAAGAATTTTAACCATTGCTTTCTCTTGTATAGAAATATCAAGAGTGGGAGACTCTTGTTTTGGATGAAGAATGTCTATATGTCCATCAGAAGGAAATATCTTGGGAGTGATATCGAGGACATCTCTGGAGTTTAAAATGGTTTTCAAGATGTCCCTTAGTTCTTGGTGAAACTCTAGGGATAGGGGTTCTTGATCTTGACTTGATTCGAAGTAACTTTCGTTATCCTCAAGGGCCTCCTCTTGACATGATCCTTGGGTGGATGATATATCATCAGAAAAAGACTCTTCACAACATTTTGTGGGTGTGGGTGCAATAAGGGATATTTCTTGCTCGTTTGGAATTTCTTCAACATGCCTAATCATTGAGTCATATGTGGGAGAGATCACAATCTGTTATCAACTTGATGTTATTACGGTATAAAATAGTGCTAAACACTTTTGATGGTTTTGGAATTTGTTTTAAAATAGTATATTGATACATGTCTGATTCCTCATGTTGTGATAAATAAATATGTCCCACTGTGGTATCATGAGTATTGTTTACGTTTTTTGAGGTTGATGACTTTCCTGAATCTTTTTCTTTCGTATGGTCAGGCATAGGATTTGTGTAAATTTTTCAGATTTTCATTCCCTGATTTTTTATCGACATGAATGTCTCCTTGTTCAATAAGATCTTCTATTAGATGTTTGAGTATAAAAAAAAATTGTGTTATGACCTTTGTATCGGTGAAATTCACAAAAATGATCGTCTCTATAGCTATGAGGTTTTACTTGTGGCTCTTGATAGTTTGAAAAATCTAGGAGTGTGATAAGATTAGACTGTATTAACCTCTTCAACACATCCTCCATAGGTTCCCCTAAGGAAGTGAATTATCGCTTGGGAGCACTGTTTGTTCTTTGTTGTCCCCGTTGAGTGTTTGCAGCATTAATTGTTGTTTGATTGTTTGACAGTGACATGTATGGTTGTTGTGTGTTCATGGTTTGGGTGTTTGCTTGCAATGTAGGGTCATTTGATTATTGAGACATATGCGATGGATTTTTAGTGTTGATGTTTTGAGTGGGTAGCAGGTTGTTGATGAGAGGTTGGGGGTTCCCTTGGTTCAACATTCCTTGTAAGATAGTGGATTGAGGTGGAGGAATGTAAGTTTGAGGTGTCATTTGATTTTGCATGGTGAGAGGGACCATGGTGAAAGATGATGATGCCATTAGATATTGTGATGGTAATGGCACATTCAGACCTTGTAACTGATTGAAAGGGTTCCCTTGTTATATTTGAGGTTGGATCAAGGTATTACCTTGGTTGATGGGATTCATAACCAAGGTGTTGTTTTGATTTGGGTTGATGATAGATGGGTTTGATTTGGATGGTGGATTGACTTGAGTAGCTAGGGTAACCACTTGTTTTGATGTGTCAATGGGGTTGTTGGAACTACTTGTCAAGGGTTGACTTTGCGTGAGAGCGTTAACTTGCCCTTGTTTTCCTATTTGAGGCACTTGGTTCACATTACTTTGTGTAACATTGGGAACACTTGGGCTATTTGGGGTGATGAATGAAGATGGTTGTGCTTGAAATGTTGAGGTTTTTGTGGCATCATGGAATGTAAGTGGTTTTCCAAAGGTTGGTGTCCAACTTGTGTTTTGGGGAAGGCTGGTGGTTAATGGAATGATCATTTTGTGAATACCCAAAGTTATGTTTATTCCTAGACATGAAGTGAGACCGAAGTTGGTTCCTAGCCTAGTTGCAAGACTAGATGTTAAAGGTTGACTTGGCACGAGGGATGGGTTGGTTGAATTGTAGATGAATTCAAGCCTTGTGTCAATGATTGTGCAACAAAAGATGGGGAAATTGGAGCCACATTTTCTAAGGCTTGATGTACCATGATTTCTTCCCTAGTAAGTCCAAATGGACTGTTCGTGATATCTTCTATCTCATATGGCCCTGATGGAGATGGGGGTTGTTATGATGGGGTAACTTGACTTCTTGGATCAAATTCTTGAGGATTGGGATCACTGATGGTAAATGAGATTTTGGTTTTCTCCATGATTCTCTTGTGTTATGATCTTGTTGTTACCATAAATTTTAGGTCACCTATGGGAGAGTTGTGTTGAGATTTTTAATGTTTGAACTCTCTAGTTGAATCAAATTTGGGTAGAAGGGATGTTCTAAGTCTTTTTGGAGCAATGGTGATAATCAAAGATGAAAATTTGAATGGTATGGGGGAAGTGATCTTTGCAAATGTTTTGGGACAACACTTTTGACTTAAGAGTTTGATGTTTGGATAAAGGATGTTTATGAACTTGAGAATCTTTAGGGTAGACTTGTGACCTTCAAGATAAACTAGTCCAAAGATGATAACTAAATCAACCAAATGCATGGAAAATGATTCATTTCACATACAAAAGTAGCTAAGTTAGGGGTTGGTTTGATTGATAGATGTCCAAGTCCAAAGTGTTGGTGTGTTCAAAATTTTTGCAAATTTTGGTGAAGTGAAGGATGAGTTTTGATGAAGGGGTGGATGAAATGTTTCACCCAATGTTCACCTAGAGTAAACCTTTGTTTTTCAAGACCAAGGTAGTGAGAAACATGCTATACCTCTAAAGTGATCAAACCCCAAGGACTCAATGATTTTGGAAATAAGACCCAATGATTTTGGTAAAGTGAAAACTCAATGATTTTGGTTAATGATACTCAATGATTTTGGACTCAATGTTTTGCAATGTTTTCCTTGTATGGTAGCGAGTGTAAGGTTGGGTTGTTCAATCAACACGATCGGACACCAAATGGTCATGTAGGGTTCAATTTTGTCAATTTATCTTGCTTAAGTGAGTTTCTTTTACCGCAAACACTTGTCTTGATTATGTTTTCAAACTAAATGTCTATGTCAAAAACATCATAAATTTCACAAGGTCCATTTTGTGAAAATCATGAGGTTGAAGCCATAGTTGCTTATGTTGACTTTGGGAAGTATGGATTGAGATATAAGATAAGATATTTAGAAATATCTAAGGATAAAAATCCTTAGGAAAAGCATTAATATCGAGGCTATTTCAAAAGGTATCCATACTTAGACCAAAGGGTTTGAAATTTTGATGAAGATTGTGAATGTTTGTTTGCAATGTTTTGGAACCAAGCAAATTATTAAACTGACTCACAAGAATTTACCATCCTAGGTTCAAAAGATGCTACTTACTGAATCCCTACTTGGATTTATCCAAACACTAAGATGATGTGAACAGTTAGAGATTTGGCGACACTAGCTCCCCTCCATGACACACGCTTCTTAGGACCACCAAATCTCAAAATCCTAAAGATCCAAAGATCCTAAGGATTTTTCTGTTTTAACAATGAATAGTACAAATGTGGGGCGGCTTCGAAACGACCGTTCCTGCACTAGTAAGCATAAAGGTTTTTGTCTTCTAAATAGTTGGTTCATAATAAGGGCTTTCATTCAAGGTGGCCATACACGCGGCAATATTAGCTCAAGATTATGGAGAATCGAGAGGCCTCTCAATCTCTTCCTAAGAAGATATTTTAACGTATCACATGGATACTAAGGGTGACACTTGTCGGTATGACACATCCACACCTGTTGTTTATGACTTTCATCACAAACACATTATTTATATAGCTGCTTGAAAGAGCTTGGCTTTAGCTTGTTTCCGCTTGGGTCGTTCCCTCCTTTCAAAGCGGGGAGGCAAGCCCTCTAAAGATAAATGATAGCAAGGAAGTGTGTTTGTAGTTAGATCATCCCAGTTTCCATGAAACAAGGAGAGAACACACACCTCCCCTTTTCCCTACACTAGCAAGGGGTTCATTTTTAATCCAAATTGAAAGATGAAGGTGATTATACAAAGTGTTAAGGAATTTTTTTGATTCTCAAGATCGCCAAGTGGTGTGAGAGAATTGCATATGCATTCAATAACAAAGATGTAAATAAAAACATAGCAAACACTCGTTAATTTTAACCCCTAAAGCTAAGATGAATTTATTTTATGCACCAAACGAAATGTTAAGTTGCAAAATAATCAATTTAATCAATTTCTATCTCAAACTCTGTTTGTTTTGACTTTTGCAAGATAGAGCGACGCCTAACTCAATTTCAGCGAAACACTTTGCAAGGAATCACCATATAGCAATGCTATCTCAATCTGAAATAGCGACACCTATTAAATACACCAGTGTTGATTAAAAAATGGCGAGGCTAATAATTTTTAGAGGTGTCAAAGATTTGTAAATGGTGATGCTCAACCAAATAGCGACAATATCATGCTCTCTATTTTCTTTGCAGAGTGACACCCAAATTCACCAGAGCGATGCTATCATGTACAGTGACACCCAACTCTGGTAAGAAATTTAACGATCCTTTTTCAGCATGTGTTTTAATTTTCTTGCTTCATCAAATTACTAACACGCTTCTAACATTGTTTTGGTTGTTAGACTAACAAGGTTTTGTAGGTTGGACAACACGAAGCTAGGGTGAAGAAGCATTCTCTTCTTAAGATTTTATGATTGTAACAAGCATTTGACACTTTGGGGCAATTATAACCCAATTTCTTATTCTTTTTTACTTTATACTCTAAGACCTCACTAAATTTCATTAAGGTTTAAAATGAATGCTCAACTGGGACTAAAATTAAACCCTAATCTCATCATTGTCTTTTGGGTTTAAAATTGAACAAGGCAACTTAACATTTAGTTTGGTCCATAAAATGAATTCATCTTAGCTTTAGTCAATAAAATGAATCAGTGTTTTCTTTGTTGTGACACACTTTAGTGTGTATCCAATCCCCTTGCGCTTCATGTGATCTTGGGTGAAGAGAAACACTCCAAGTGTACTTCACTGTTTGTGTGCACTCATAGTACATATTTAATCCCCTTGCACTTCATGTGATCTTGGGTGAAGAGAAATAATTAAGTACACTTTTATGCTTTGTGTCACCCTTAAGAGAGGACTTACTATGAGACACGCCCTGCAACGGGAAACTCATAGGAAAGTTCTTGCTAGCACGTTTACTAGCGGGCTATATTAAAGGTTGGGAAATCGTGAGAAAGCACCTTCTATCTTGGATTGTATAACATACTGCACCTAGTGCCATACCTTAAGTGGAATGTGAACAGTAGTAAGAGCCTTAAGTGGCAAAGAAGGTGTGTATACGGCTGGGTGTTCTCGGTTTGTTACTAAGAACCAAACTATTTAGTTACCAAAAACCCTTAATGCTTGTTGGTGCAAGAACAGTCATTCTGAAGTTGCCCCACATTTTTACTATTCATTGTTGAAATAGAAAAATCCTTAGGATCTTAGGATCTTCAGGATTTTGAGATTTGGTGGTCCCAAGAAGTGTGTGTCATGGAGGGGATTCAGTGTCGCCAAATCTCTAATTGTTCGCGATGTCTTAGTGTTTGAAGAAATCTGAGTGGGGACTCAACAAGTATGGCCATTTCAACCTAGGATTGTAAATGATTATGAGTCAGTTTAATACATTGCTTGGTTCCAAAATGTTACAAAACAAACATCCACTATCTTCCTCAAAATTTCAAACACTTTGGCTTAAATATGGATACCTTTTGAAATAGCCTTGATATTACTACTTGTCCTAAGGATTTCTATCCTTAGATATTTATAAATATCTTGACTTATTTCTCAATCCATATTTTACAAAGACAACATAGGAAATTATGGCTTCAACCTCATGATTCTCACAAAATGGACATTGTGAAAGTTATGATGTTTTTGACATAAACATTTAGTTTGAAAACTTAATCAAGACAAGTGTTTGTGGTAAAATAAATTCACTTAAGCAAGATAAATTGACAATTGAACCCCACATGACTATTTGGAGACCAATTTCTCTCGTTGAACAACCTGATCTTGAAGGTTTTATCATTCAACCAAACTTTGAACTCATTAACAAAGAACAAACTAATATCGTTAGTAGTTTGAGAAGCTTCACTTTTGAAAAAAAAAGAAACACCTACCCAGTGGAGAAACACAACAACCATTTTAGATGAAGAAGAGGAACAAGTTGATATTGAGGCTGGAAGGCCCACATTACAACCACCCACATGGCAATAAATATCCTCCTTTCTTCCATAAACTTAAAAAAAATTAAATGATCTCACGCAAAGTTAGGATCCCCAAAGTAAGGTCTACAAGTTGTCATTTCAAACTTAGGCACCTTAGTCCAAAATATCTCAAGAAATACCTTTTGTCACTTCACAATACCAGAACTAGGTTGGTATACAACTTCTATAAACATTCTTCAAGGAACAATCCAAACTTGTATTCCTTCTATTACAATCAAAACCCTGGTCTTTTCCAAAATTTTGAATTTCTCACATAATCATTAAGTCTTTAGGAGTTGAAAGCTTTATAGGTATAAAAAAATTCTCACTACCTTGGTCTTGTCAAACAAAGGTTCACTTTAGGTCAACATTGGGTCAAACATTTCATCCACCCCTTCATCAAAGTTTCATCTTTCACTTCACCAAACTTTGCAAAAATTTCAAATACATCAACACTTTTTAGCTTAGACATCAATCAACCCAAACCCTAAATTAACTACTTTGTATGTGAAATCTATCCTTTTCCATGCTCTTATTTTATTTAGTTATCATCCTTGAACGAGTATATATTGAAGGTCACGAGTCTACCCTAAATATTTCCAAGTTCATAAACATCCTTTATCCTAACATCAAAACATCAAACTTAAGTCAAAAGTGTTGTCCCATAACATTTGTAAAGATCACTCTCCACATCACCCATATTTTCATCCCCCACTATCATCATTGCTCCAAAAATACTTAGAGCATCCCTTTTACCTAGATTTGAGTCAACTAGAGAGTTCAAAAATTATAAATCACAACACAACTCTCCCAAAGGTGACACAAAATTTATGGAAAATATGAGATCACAACACAAGAGAATCATGGAGAAAATCAAAGTCCAATTTACCTCAAGTGATCCAAATCCTTTAGAATTTTATCTGAGAAGTCAAGTTACCCCATCACAACAACCTTCATCACCATCAGGACCATAGGAGATAGAATACATCACAAAAAATCCATTTTAACTCACTAGGGAGGAAATCATGGAACATCAAGCCTTTGAAAACGTAGCTCTTATCTCCCCATAATTTTTTGCACAAAATTTGACACAAGGCTTCACAACTCCATCACTAGGGCTACATCAAACCTACATTCCCAGTCTTGCGACAAGCCTTGCTAAGGACTTTGGCCATACCCTTCCATTTGAAAGCAACACACTTGTGGGTACCCTTGAAACCAACCCTCCATCTCACACGACCACTTGGACACCTACCTTTGGTGCTCCTCCTATTCTCAAAGATCCCAAAAAACCATAAAAACCTCTTGACCTTCATTACTCCACAATAACCTCCACATATCGAGGACATCCCTCTTCATCCATACCTATGAGTACCACAAATGTGACCACCATCACTCCAAGCAGTGTGGACCAAGTATCTCAAAGCAGCACGTAAGGGCATGTTAGTACCATACCACAAAGTTAACCCTTAATGCAGATAGGGGCATCTTCACCCAATCCTCCAATTGGTTCGTATATACCATTGGTGTCGTAAAACACATCCATCCCATCCCTTATCAACCCATCTCAAAACAATCCCTTGGTAACAAACCCTATCAACATAGGTAATACATCGTCTGCATCCCTAACACAAGAGAATGCTCAAGACATGGGACAAGGAAACATTTTTAATCAATGGACTCAAGGTCATATTGTGTCATTCCCATTACACAATCTAATGGCACCATCCTCATCTCTTCCCACAGTCCCCTTTACCATGCAAAATCAAACGGGATCTCAAACGTACATTCCTCCACCTTAATCCGCTATTTTGCAAGGAATGTTGAACCAAGGGAACCCCCAACCTCTCATCACCAATCCACTACCCAGTCACAACATCATCACTCAAAATACATCACAAATGTCCCAACAACCACCTGATCCTACATTGCAAGCACATGCCTTAGCCTTACAACAAGCACATCAAGTCTATCAACAAGCCCTACAACAACAACAACAATAAGCATCCCTAGCATCCCAACAACAATAGCAAGCAACCTTAGCAGCACAAAAACAACAAACATCCTTAGCAGCATAGCAAAAACATCAAGCACATCAAGCAGCCTTAGCACAACAACAACATCAAGCCCATCAACAAGCTTTAGTAGCACAATAACAACAATAGGCCCAACAACAAGCCCTTGTGGTGCAACAACAATAGTAAGCTCAACAACAAGCCTTACTATCTCAATAGTATGCCCAACAACAACAACAACAAAGTTCCTATTACAACCCTTATTCGAACATCATAAAAAAAAACGCATTAGGAACACATACATCAATACCCCAATCACCTTCACAGAATCCTACACCACCACACACTCCATATAACACATCCTCATATCAAAATCCCATGTATATCTCATCCATTATCCCACCATATGCTCCTCCACCAAACCCACAACACAATATAGCACCACAATTTAAGGCATTGTCACAAGAAATCCAGGACCTTCAGATGGGCAAGACAAAGAATCTTGATACATAGAACCTATGTCCTTATCCATTTGACCAAAATATAGCAATGGTACCATTCCCTCTCGGCTATGAAATCCCCAAATTTGATAAATACAAAGGGAGAGGAAGTCCTATGGACCATGTCAAAGAGTTTAATGTCATGTGTATGGAGGTGGCTTACAATGATTCATATTTAATGTGCCTCTTCCCCTAAAGTTTAATAGGTCCTGCCATGGATTGGTTTTCTCATCTACCTCCTGGTATCAAAACCTTTCAAGAAATTACTAATAAATTCATTGATCACTTCTCCTTTAATCTTGACATGGACGTAAGTCTAGAGGAATTGTACACTCTTAGGAAAAATAAAGGAGAAACTTTCACTAATTTCTTACAATGGTGGAGACAAAGAGCTAGTAAGAGAAAGTGGCCTCTTCTTGATGAACAACAAGTGGGAATCATCATAGAAAATCTAGATCCATATCTATCATTCCACTTGAAAATGTAGTGCATCACATCTTATTACGAGCTTGTCCCTAGAGCCATTAACATCAAGAGAGCTCTAATCTCATAGGTAAACACTCAAGCTTACAAAAACAACCACCCATCAACTAGTTCAAACTACAAGCCTTGTGTCTAGGCTAAGAACAAGAACATAACTAATGATGGTGTGGTGGATTCTAAGGTAGTCCTAAGTTCCCCTAGGCTAAACAACACTCACATTTCTAACATCCAACCAACTGTGCAACAAACAACACCCCCGCAAAACAATCAAATAAATAACACTTAAATGAAGAGGTGAACCCCTAACAAGAACAACTATCCTAAATGAAAATACACATAGTTATCTGAACCTATTGAAACCATCATGAAAAATTTGCTAGATTCAAATTTGATCACTCTTCCCAACTTTGAAAACTACCAAGAACCACAAGAGAAACCATCCTGGTACAATGAGAATGACCTTTGTGACTTTCACAAGATTAAAGGACACAAAACAACAAACTGCATGAGGCTCAAAAACATTATCCAAGACCTCATAGAGAATTACACCATATCTGTTGAGGTACCAGTCGAGAATCAAGATCTTAAGATATATAATAACCCTATTCCAGATCATAAAAAAATGAACAACACTAGGAAAGCTAAGGATTACACAAATGTGTAGCATACCTATTCCAACATAGTTTCTTCATGTGATAGCATCATCACTGTCGTCATCATCAAAGGGCATAATGTAGAGTGTGGAGTCACCACATGATGTGGTAAAGTCGCTATCCAAGGAGTCCCACCCCAATCTAGGGCACAACCTACTCAGCCAACAACAAGCACTAGCAACTATAATCTCTTAGAGCAACTTAAAAAGACCCCTGCACAGATATCAATCTTAGAACTGTTGAAGCTATCCCCTGCACATAGGGAAATCTTGGAGAAAGCTTTATCAGAGTCATCTGTTCCTGAGGATATTGATACAAATTAGTTTCAAGCTATGGTAGGCCATATCGCTAATCACCTTCTCAGAGCAAGACCTACTGTCACAACCATCTCATAACCGTGCTTTACACATTGAGGTTATCATTCATAAGAACAAGGTCAAAAGAGTCTAAGTAGATGGAGGTGATTGATTGAACATTTGCACCCTTTAGTTGATCAAAAATTTGGGCTATTCAGAAGATACTATTGAAAATACAAAGAGTACCGCCATCAGGGCATATGATGACTAAGAACAGGTATCACAAGGCATCATCACATTACCCATCCAAGTGGGGCCCCTCATTGTAGAAACTACATGTCAAATTTTAGACCTTGACCTTCCCTACAACATACTACTTGGTCGACCCTGGATCCATGCCCTAAAAGTTGTAGCCTCGAATTATCATCAATGTGTGAAGTTTCCTATTGAGGGCAGAGAGATTACTATCCATGGAGATCCTAAGCCTTTTTACTATTGCAAAAATCTTGAGTCCAATTTCTATAAGATACCCCAAATACCCAAGAATGATGAAGGGCCTACACCTTCTACCTCATTTGCTGACCAGTAATCCCTTGCATCTACCTCTAAAACAAAGGCATTTATTGTGCAGAACATACCTCATATCAAAGCAGTGATCTAGGATGATGGTTGCGGGAACTATAAGCTAATGAAGAACACATTTTTCTTATGAGAGCTACCTATTTCTCCTCAATCTCATTGGAAACCCACATCTAGCAACAAAGAGCCCAAAACTATCAAGTTGGCAGCTACTACCTTCACCAAGTGGGGGGATTTGAATCAAGATGTCAATGAGGACAATATCTCTAAACTCCTCTATCAGGATGAACGACCTATCAACAAAGGCTTGAAACTAATGAAGGGAATAGGATATAACAAGAATGAGAATGAGAAGCTAGGATAGAATGATAATGGTTTACTAGAACCCATCATTCCTGAGAAAAAACTAAAGAATCTTGGCCTAGGTTGTACTACTAGCAAGGTCACCCTTATTAGAAAAGGTACTCATGCTAAACGAGTTGAGGCTTCCTCTTGGTTACCTCCATCATGTGATATGACCTTAGATGACTTCCCCCTTGATGTTGCTGACATATTTGAAAACAAATCCCTCTTCATGATATCCATTGCATCCTTTGCTCCAAGCAATCAACCAACTAAAATATGCCTAGTATACCCACAACTCATTGACATGGACCAACAAGGACCACCAATTCTTGATTTATTCAAAAATGATGAAGTGATCTCAGAATTCATGGGACTTCGTGACAACTTACCATGGGTAGATCACAAAGTAGGTTTTGACATAAAGCTAGATATAGAGGCATACTATGGGGAGACAATTGAATCCTTTAGTCGCAAAATTGATGAAATGTAACTAACATGCAGATCTTTAAGTGAAAACCACACTATGGCACTTTCTAATCCTAAAATAGTAAAAACAAATGATGCATTTGAAGGTGAAAACCTCTCTAAGGTGCCCAAGGATGGGGGATTCAATCTCTCCCTTAGTACAATACATCTGGAGAAGTCAGCAGTACTAGCAGAAAAGGCCACACTAGTCAATGTGGGTATCGAAGAAGCACCTAAGATCACTTTCTATGTCAAATCCTTGTTGGTCGAAGAATAGAAGAACCTAGCAACATTCTTGAAAGAGCACAAAGCTAAATTTTCATGGTCATACACTGATATGTCAGGGATACATCCAAAAGTGGTTGTGCATGAATAAGCCATCTATCCTGAAGCCAAGCTAGTCAAGAAAAAATTAAGGAAGATGCACTCTCAGATAGCACTCTTGGTCAAACTCGAGTTACAAAAGCTTCTTGACGTTGGATTTATCCAACCAATAGATTATCCTGAGTGGGTTTCAAACCTGGTACTAGTCTCAAAACCCACTAGGGGCATTAGAATCTGTATAGATTTTAGAGGCTTGAACAAAGCATGCCTAAAGGATGATTTCCCTCTTCCTAACATCGACATCATAGTCGACTTAACAGCTAGGCATGAAATGCTATCACTCATGGATGGTTTTTTAGGCTACAATCAAATCATGATCGCCAAGGAGGATCAACACAAAACTATATTCACTTGTCCATGGGGAACCTATTGCTGGAACATGATGTCGTTTGGGCTAAAGAATGCAAGAGCAACCTATCAGAGAGCAATGACCCTCATCTTTCACAACATGATCCACAAAAAAGTTGAAGACTATGTGGATGATATTTTGGAAAAATCAAAGAAAAGAAATGAGCACATACAAGTCTTAGGACCCATCTTTGACAGGCTAGAAGAATACAAAGGATAAATCCAAAAAAGTGTGTCTTTGGGGTTACATCAGGGAAACTCCTCGGTTATATTTTCTTGCAAAGAGGGATAGAAATTGATCCAGCAAAGGTAAAATCCATCCTAGACATTGAACCACCGCAAACACTGAAGCAGATGAGAGGGTTACACGGAAGATTGCAGTCCATCAATAGGTTCATAGCTCAACTATCAGATAAAATCCACCCCTTTGTGCATCTTCTCCATAAAGGAATAACTTACAAGTGGGATGAGAAGTGTGATAAAGCTTTCCAGCAGATCAAAGACTATCTACTAACACCTCCAGTGCTCATACCGCCAATACCAAACAAACCATTGATCCTATATATCTTAGCAACATCAGCAGCACTAGGGGCTCTTCTGGCACAACATGATGAAAACGGAAAGGAAAGAGCTATCTACTAAATTAGTAGGACTTTGGTAGGATATGAAATGAACTATTCACCCATTGAGAAAGCATGCTTAGCAGTATTTTTTGCTTCACAAAAGTTCAAGCACTACATGCTATCACATCAAATCAAACTTATTGCCAAGATCGACCCATTGAAATACCTGTTATCCAAAGCAACTCTCACAGGGCGAATGGCCAAATGGGTAATGATCTTAACAGAGTTTGACATAGAGTATGTAGAGAGCAAGGAAATCAAAGGAAAAATGATCATAGACCAACTAGTAGAGGCACCTATTAATCCAGAGAACCCTTTAATATTTGAGTTCCCTGATGAATCAATGTTCTTTGTCATTCTCATGGCTCAATGGAAGATGTACTTTGATGGATCATTCACCCAACATGGATTAGGAGCAGGTATTATTTTAATCACCCCTCAAGGTGATTGCATTCCAAAGTCAAATCGGCTATCGTTCCCATGTACTAACAACATTATTGAGTATGAAGCCCTAATCATAGGTCCAAGGATAGCAGTCTAGTGGCAAGTACAAGAGATGAAAGTCTATGGAGACTCAGAGCTGGTTATCAACCAAGTCAATAATGACTATCAAACTAAGGATGATAAACTCACTCCTTACAAAAATATGGTGGAAAGTCTCAAGGACCTTTTCATTGACATAACTTTTGAGCAGATTCCTCGCATGAAAAATAGAGTAGCAGATGCTATGTCAACAATCAGATCATTATTAGACATGTCGAACAATTTCCTCTAATGTGAATTCTTGGTAGAACAACTTCTTGTACCAACTTTCAAAATCCTCGAATCTAAATTCATGTGTGTCATTGTTGGTCATGGATCATGTGGTACAATGAAATCTTTACCTACCTAAGTAGAGGAACCCTCCCATTTGATATCACCTCGAATCTTAAAAATACCTTTGTTAAAAAGGCATCCTGATTTGTGATCCTAGGTGATACCCTTTACCGCTAAAGCATCAAAGGGATGTTGCTATGATGTCTTAACCAAGAGGAAGCCTTGACTACTTTAACAAAAGTACACGATGGCATATGCAGTTCCTATTCTAGCGGTATCACTTTAGCTAAGAAACTGTTGAGGATGGGGTACTATTGGCCAAAGATGGAAAGGGAAGCTCATCAGTATGTGCAGAAGTGTGTCTAGTGCCAACAACATGGAGATCTGATTCATGCTCCAGCTCATAAATTGCAACCAATGATCACACCTTGTCCTTTCTCGCTGTGGGGACTTGACCTCATAGTTAAAATCACTCCAACCTTATCCAATGGCCACAAGTTTATCATAACAACCACTGAGTATTTTACCAAGTGGTTTGAATCCATTCCTATGACCTACATAGCAGGGTAGAAAATTGCTAAATTTATCTTGAATTACCTAATCTGTCATTATAGTGTTCCACAAACCCTCATCTCAGATAATGGAACCCCCTTTAAGAATCAGTATGTGAAAGAGTTGTGTCAAAGATTCAACATCTAACACCGATTCTCTACCCCATATTATCCCCAGGGCAATGGTCAAGATGAGGCTACAAATAAGACCATTCTAAAGATCCTGAATAAAATGGTCAATGACGCTAACTGTGACTGGCATCTACAACTAAATCCCACTCTTTGGACTTATTGAACCAGTATCCACATGCCAACAGGTTCAACCCTTTTCTCCCTAGTCTATGGATCAGAAGCTATCCTACCTATTGAAGTTAAGCTCCCATCACTACGAGTATCACTACAGAACCTAATTATCGATGAAGAATACGAAGTATCTCGGTTGAATGAGATAAAAATCTTGGACAAGTGTCATCTTGACGCCCTCAATCACTTGCAAGTATATCAAAATTGACTGAAATGGAGCTATAACAAGAAGATTAAATGTCAGTCTTTCTAGGTAGGGGATCTTGTCCTCAAGAAAAATTAGAAGAACCTTCTAGATCAGGACAACAAAGGAAAGTTTGATCCAAACTGGTTGGGTTCCTTTGTCATCACAACAAGCTATGGATCAGGAGCATACCAATTTTCAACACCTGAAGGAGAACCCTTGCAAGAACCAACTAACAACTTGCATCTTAAAAAAAATTATGCCTAGTCTTGAAGGGTATAAATCTAAAAATACAAAAAATGATAAAAATCCAAAAAAATTTGAGAAAAAGGATTGAAAAAGTAAAGAAAAATAATCATCCTCTAGTGAAAACCACTTTGATGGCGCTTTGGGCAAGAACCTTGGTGAAAACCTAGCAAACAGGTGCCTTAAGTAAATAAAGCACCTCCATCTATTCTTTGGCTCTTTATCCTATCATTATTTGCATCATTCCATCCATTTATTGCTTCTTTCATTTCATTCATCCATCACCTTATCCAAGTCCTTATCATAGCTTGATGTTGTGAAGTATCGTAATCCCTTTAGTACTACTTTGCATATTCCAAGGGTCAGCTTGTCCTGCCTACATTGAGGCAGTCTAGCATGTCACGTTGGGGGAAATTCATTATGGATCATATTAGGTTCTTGTATATCTTAGGGTTATCAGAAATCTCATTGAAATCACCAAAAACATTTGTAAAATGTTCATCAGAAAATCCAAAAAACATCCAAATCCTGTATAGCTAAAATCCAAGAACATTCAAAAAATTATAAAGGCAAAATCCAAAACATATCAAAAACTCTAAAAAGTCGAACATCAAAATTTAAAAAAATAGTACCCATGTCAAACTATGTCATCTCTGAGCTTGAACGTAGGCAAGGCTATCATTGATGTACCCCCGAGACACCCTAGGTCAGTCCTTTAGGAGTCCTTCATAATAAACCAGCATTCCATCAACTATTCATATCTCATCTTCAATAAGTCGAGTCAGTCGAACTACGTGGTCTCTATGTGTATAACGTAGGCAAGGCTTATCTTTGATCAGCCCCTAGGATGGGTCTTTTAGGTTAGGTTCTTGGTTGGAAAACTTTGAAAACCCCTAAACATCCAAATATTGAAAAACTCCTAAACATTCAAAAAATGAAAAAAACCTTAAACATTTGTAAATTATCAGAAAACCCCTAAACATTCAAATAACAGAAAATCCCAAAAACAATTGAAAACTCGTGAAATCCAAAAAACATTGGAAAATATTCAAAACAGCCTAAACAACCTCAAATATCTTTAGAAAACCCTAAATAGCCTCAAATAACCGAAAACCAAAACATTCGCATAAACTTTCAAAAAGACCTAAATAGCCTCAAAATATTTTCAAAATACAAAAAAATTGAAATATTCCAAAAAATCCAAAACCACCTATCCCATCTCACTTTCACTCACATTAAACCTTCACCCATAATAAATCAATTGTCACCTTCAACGTTTGGCAAAAGAAATAGAAAATAGGTATAGCAAGTAGTAAAGTGAGAACTTAAGTGTCAAAATCTAAAATCTAGATCATAGGTAAATGTGTCAATAGATTTTATATCAACAACTTATCATAAAGCTCATCATCATCCTTCATCAAACAACCATCTGATCAACATGTCCTAGGATGTATCCTTCTTGTGATAGACATCAGTATTAGAAATCACCTTAACTAAAATAAACTAGCAAGAGATATAGATAACACTGACTATTTGTCTTTGATCTTTTCTTACGATTTATCTTAATGACCCATTCTGAGGACCCCTTGATGATGTCTATTTAAAATATTTAGAGAGAAAGGAATTGGGAATTGATCATTATCTTTCATTTGTTGTGCTTGTTGGTACTCTTGTAAAATAATCTTGGCACATACTTGCTTAGTTGTGTGTAGGAAGGTTGTTTGGAGTACGTTGTTGACTATTATGTATGCTTTGGTCTAATATATTCTAGGCTTCTAACTTACATTCCAACGAGGTTTTTGTATGTCAAGATGTGAACATGAACTATCCTATTTGTTTGTAGAGTCAAAGTACATTACACTAGATATAGTGTCTTGGTTATTAATACCTTGATGCATCATGTCTATGTGTTATATCAAAAAATAAGGAATGATGGAAAATCCCAATCTCGAGAAATGAGAAAATCATCATCATGCATTTCTCATCACCATCTCTGATAAAGTCTCGGTGGATCATAGACTTGTTGGATATTTTGAAGCAATCATCACAATCAATGGTCGATCATCTTGGTTCATCTATCTTCTCTTCGTACTAACCTGGTATCATGACAATAAACAAAAACATCATCCATGCATCCATCCTGCATCCACAAAACATCAGCATGCATACATCTCATAATCATAGCATATCATAAAACATCCATCCTGTATCCACAAAACATCAACGTGCATACATCTCATAATCATAGCATATTATAAAACATCCATCCTGCACCATCATTATCATTTTAGTTGTGAATGAATAATATAGATTTGTTATTTTAAGCATCTTAAATCGTTGCATCACATATCATAAAATATGCATCACATTATCATATCATAAGTATAAACATCTACATTTTCTATCCATACATCCACATGCATACATCACATCTTAAAATTGTATAAGAAAATACACAAAAATAAATGCATCCATATCATTTGCATATGCATCACATAAACATATCATATCATCCTTCACATGGAATATCATGAAAAGATACTGAAAAATAATATAACTATGTGTGTGAAATGTGGGAATTGTTAGTAAATCAACACAAACACCAATGAGAAGTATTATATTAGAGATTTAATCAATAAAACTGAATCAAATTGAAACAAAATTAAATTCCTAAAAACGTTCCATTGTTCTCTATTCTCAAGGATTTATTAAACTATATTGGCTCTCAGATTTTGTATATGCACTATGGTTGTTAAAAAGACAACTTGAGAAACGAGATGCTATTCAAAATGCAAGAAATCTAAGTGATGAAAGCCATGATGCTATGATAATGGAGATATTGATAAATGGATAGTGTTGTTAAACTATGTGATACAAATGCTATGACAAGAAGCTAAAATGATTTTGTATATGCTCAAATGAACATTGATATGATGAACTAAAATGCAACTATAAAGCAAAACATGATTCTAAGTTAACATGATGCTACAATGCAAACTTGTTAAAATGCTAAACAATGCTAACTCTAAACTCCAAATGCTCCAATGCTCCAAAGCTATTCTTGCATAATAACTCTACTCAAATATGGGATGCCAAATACTATAGCAAAGGGTTGTATTTATAGGATTTTCCAAGCATCTTGTGATGTGGCAACAATTGATGGTCCAGATTCAAACATGAGGGATGAACGGTGGATATGGAGAGAATCAAGAAGGATGTTCCCTTGACCAAAGACAACATGCCAAATGGATGAAGGAATCAAGTGTGTGAGAAAAAGACCATGTGTTCAAAGTTTGTTGAAGATAATTCTAATTTAAAAATTAGAATTATTTAATTTCATGTGACCTTGGTGAGGTGGCATGAAAAGTTGTAGACATGTGCTTGAATTCCAAATTTGGGATTAGTGAAAATTAATTAAATAAAACAAACTATAGAAATTTGTTTATTTAATTAAATTAAAGGAATGCGATTTTAGATTTGAAGAATTAGAAGATATGAACTATATAAATAAATAGAGAATTTATTTATAAGTAGATGAAATATTAATTAAATAACTAGTATTTAATTAATTAAATGTCTTGACCGATTTTAGGTGTATACATTTTGCCCCTCTTTGAAGTAATGTGTTTACACGTTGCTTCAAAGAAAAATTTGATATTGATGCCAAGAAGAAAAAAAATTGACGCCCCAGACGCTGATTTTTAGGTGATGATGGATATATGCCCCCTCGGGAGATAAATCGGCGAATTTTTGAACTTTTAGGATTTTTTGAAATTTTTGAAATTTTTGATGATTTGATGATGATCTCAAAATTTTGTGATTCAGAATCGATTTATCTCCCAAAAATGATGTTAAAGTCACCTAGTGATAATTTGATGAATTAAAGCCACTTTAAAAATAAAAATAAAACAACCCCATAAAAATGCCACTTAATTAACCTTAAAAGGTTAAAAAGTGGGATTAGAAGTTCATTTGAGCATTTGTGATTTTGAAAATTTGAGAGTGATTAGCAATTTAGCAATTTGGAGCAGAATGGTAATCCCTTTCTAGACACACCGGTTCAAGTAGGTCAAGCATCACAACCGCCCGGCGGCATACGGTCCTCCGGTATGTACCCCAAAAACTTCCCTCATAATTTGTGCATTTGATTTTCTCTCCATTTTCTCATTTAAATTTGGCTTGTGTTATTTTACCGCATAGGGTCGCTGCAATAGCGCATAGAACGATTGTTCTAGAGCATCAACAACTTTAGCACATAGGTTCGCCGCAATAGCGCATAAAACGACTATTCTAGAACATCAACAACTTTAGCGCATAGGATTAGAACTATAGCACATAGGATAAATACATTAGCACATAGGTTGCCCGCAATAGTGCATTCATGAGCTGTTTTAGCATATTCGTGAACTCAGCGCATAGAGGAATTGATTTAGCGCATCGATTAGATGATACAACGCATGGAGTGAATTGGCACATTGAGACCCTGTTTTGACGCATATATCAAATGAAATGGCACATATGATAGTTCAGCACATAGAACCTTTGTTTCAGTGCATTGATGAATTTTCTGGCGCATAGGGTTTTTCATTGCATAGAAAGACTATTTTAGCGCATTAGTGAAATTTTAGACCAAATTGATGATTTTTGTGATTAGACTCTGTGAGTTCGATGATGTTTGATCACATCAACCTTTGTGTTGATGATGGTTGATGATGTTGATAGATTGGATTTCCATTGATCTTATGATAGGTGAGATTCAATGATTGATACTAATAATTGACCTCATGATAAGCGAGGATCAATTGATTGATTGATAAACGTCATGATAGGCGAGGTTGAATTGATTGATTGATAAACCTCATGATAGGTGAGGTTAAATTGATTGATCAACCTCATGATAGGTGAGGCTAAATAGATTGATTGATGCTTACGAGATTTGTTTAAATTCTCACCAGAGCTAATTAGATTAATAGGTTACTTGATTTTTGATTGATTGATTAGCTTATTGATATCGATTGATTGATTAGCTGATTTATGATTTTGTGATGATAAGAGTCATTGATGAGTCTATATATTAGAGAGCATTTTCCAAGGACGTGGGATTTGATTCCACACTTGACGTCGCCTGATGTAGCCATGATTGCATGATGTGGATTATCGTCTCTTATTGATATGCCCCAGATTAGGATCAACAAGGGGTTGCTAACAACTTTGGCGGAGAGGTGGCATAGTGAGCATAACACCTTCCATTTTCCCACTGGTGAGATCACTGTTACCCTAGAGGACGTATATCAAATTTTGTGGATAATCGTGGTAGGAGAGCTCGTCTTGTATGATTCACAGGAGCAGGGCGAGACTGATGCACTGCGTAGAGTGTTTGAGGATGAGCATATATGTGTCTACGAGATTCCCTGGAGGGATATGGTTGACGCTTACGCCACTTTGCCTTCTATTCTTGTCAGATTTATTAGAGGGTTCCTTTGTCTTGATCGCAAGTCAAAGGGACTGTCAGTTGGATGGGGCAGGACTCTTGAGAGCATGATTGCTTAGGGTACCAGATATGCTTGGGGATGTTGCATGCTTGCACATATGTACCATGATTTGCACAAGGTGGTCTACCTTTGAGGGGCCAGTTTATCATCGGGGGTCACATTGCTTGAGGTCTGGGCCTGGGAGCATATAACAGTCAGTTGGCCAGTTGGAGATAGACATCGACCTGCCATGAGGCCATGCGTTCACATTTATGTTGGTCGACTTGCTCAGCCTAGACTGGGAAAACTAGAGTACTGGAGGAGAGTGTTTGATGATCTTGATTCTGTGGTATGGTGGACCTATCTGGATTACAAGTAGTGGTCAGAGGATGACATAAAGATGCCATTTTTGTGTCAGTCCATGTACCTAATTAGGCGAACCCGATTCATTATTGAGAGATTCTTGCTGTTGCGGCTACTGAGGTAGTATGGCAGAGTTCAGGGCATGCCCCAAGGAGTGGCCCATTATGCACGGTGATGGAAGGATGCTACAGAGTGGGGACCGATTTTGTCTTATGATGCAGCCATGCAACACTTCTAGGGATTACAGGTCGTCATTTGGGAGGTGCGTCCAGAGATCACCGATGCACCAATATCAGAGGAGTATGCATAGTATATGTTCACACATCCATTCCCTCAGATCACCATTCTGGATGAGCTAGTTCCATTGTTAGCAGAGGAGGGGGCAGGGGGGTCATGAGCGCAGGCGGCGGAGAGAGGAGGGGGGAGGAGGAGGAGGAGGATAGCAGTGATGATAGTGATGATGATGAGAGTGATGGGGGAGGTGATGATGAGGGTGATGGGGGAGGAGATGAGGGTGGAGGAGGACCAGGTCCAGATATTGGAGAGATGAGAGTGCCTCACAAGAGGCGATGTGTGGAGGTTCAGCTACCTTCACCACAACAACAGACATAGATTGTGGCTTTACAGGTGTAGGTTGAGACACTGTAGGGTTAGCTAGAGTAGGCTCAGGCTTTGTTAGCGCAAGTCCAGGGGCAGGTTCAAATATTGATGACTGAGAGGGATGCTGCTAGATAGCAGGTTCAATAGTTATAGGCTCAGCTCGCCTAGGTCCAGGCTCAAGGTCAAGGATAGGTACAGATGCAAGGGCAGATTACCACACTTACTGCTGAGAGGGATACCTTGAGACAACAGGTGGATCAGGCCAAGGGTGTCTTTGAGAGATAACAACAAGTTGCAGTGGTTGTTGGTTCATTAGATTATTTCAGAGAGGTACATTGTACTACTCAGGAGGCAGATTTTTATAGGACCATATATCATGATGCAGTCCCTCCCGAGCAGCGAGAGATTTTTGCACAATCTCGATCAAGGAGGTCCCGATCTTGAACCGCGAACATGGGTGTTACGCAGTCGCTTCCTGGAGATAGGAGAGATCTTGGTGCAGGTCCGTCAGGTGGAGGAGGTACTGGTCCATCCGGTGGGGGAGGCCCTGGTCATGTGATGCCAGCACTATCTAGGGGGAGCACGACATAGCTCCAATTTGTAATTTTTTGATGTACTTTGGACATGTATATACTAATTCATTTGGGACATTGATGATGTACCTCTTGATTTTAGATATTATGATACACTGCCATTTTTGATATTGATGTATCTCTTTATACCTTTGGGTATCCTTGTACACTTTGACATTATGATTTTGAGGTTATATGATATGTGGCGATGATTATGATCATGATGATTATGATGGATGCATTTAATTTCTATTTGATGATGATGGATCATGATTGTGATGGATGCATTTGATTTCTATTATTTATGCTATTTGATGTTCTATATGATAATGATATGATATGTTATGGATGCCAATGATGATGCAACTGATATGTTATGATTCTACGATGCTTTATGAATGATGTCGATATGATGTATGTGATGGATCCTAGTATGCCAATGAAATGTGATGCATTTTATGTTTTTGTACCTTTCTAATGCAAATAAATGATGCAATGAATGTATGTATGGAATGATCGCATGAGGGTGCATAGTTCTATGTGTGTATGATGTTTATATGATGATGCTTATGTGATGATGATTATGGGATGTATGCAATGATGGCATCTTAATGCATGCAGTGATGATTATGTGATGTATGTAATGATGATATGATAATTCATGATTAATTATTCTATATGCTTTATGGGTGATGCCTATGCTATGTGAGATGGATTTCAATTATGTAAATGATGTGTGATGATATGTGTTGCTTATACTGATTATGTATGGATGTAATGATAATGGGATGGCATATGGATGATGTTTTGTAAGATGAATTATGATTATGTGATGCAAATGATTATGCTTAACTGATTTTGCAAGACTTCAAAACCTCTAGGGTCAAAAGCTTAAATGAGTGAATCTATCCAACTTCCAAGAGTTGTGGGAAGGTTGCCATCAGTTGATTATTTGTTAAGTTAAGCTTCACAAAACCTGACATATTTCCCAACTTTCTTGGAAATCTGAAGAGACTCACTCATTTAAGCTTAGTGGACCACTTTCTTCATGCAACTATATGAAATGATTTTGATTATGTAAATGAGATGTGATGCACGTCTTTTTGTGTTTTTTTATGCAAATATTATGATGTGATGCATGGATGGATGAATGATGTGATAATTTTTTCTAATGTATGCAAATGATGATGCAACTAATATGTTTTCTATATGAGAATGATGTGTTTTTGGTAATGTCAAGTGTACTCAATCCATTATTGTCAGAGATAATATCATTGTGGAATTGTTGCAGCTTTGGAAACCCTATAGATACAGATGAAAGCTAACATGGATGCAATCTAACTTAACCATGCAAATCTAATATGCAAATGTTGTCATTTGTAACAGCCGATTTGCCATGTTTTTTATCATCATTGAGCCTTTAAAATGTTGAAAGTGAGTACAAACATCGATGGTATATTTAATGATGACCTAAGTACTACTTCCATGATTTTTGGTATTTCAAGTTAACACAAGCATCTAAGTATAATTAAACCGAGATGACCTGAGTATTGCTTGCATAAATAGACAAGAGTTAAAAAATTTCCTATGCAAATTTGGAATGTCATTAGTGATACTTTGTAGAGCATGTCTCGTGACAATTTGCACAGTAATAATGATCAACTCACAGACAACAGACAAAGAAAAATCATACTCCTTCCTGGATCCTCTAGTTCAATACATCATCGAGGTGCTCCAGAGATATGACAACAAAAATCAAATTTCAACAGTTGAACATTTGTGCCACAGTGATAAATCCATGATTCAGAAGGAACATCATCCATTTGAAGTGTGCTTTTGGTTTGATTGATTTGGTTGTTTGATATCGATGGTTGATGTGTTCATATTTGTGTGATTGATGTTCAATGTTGAGTTGCACTATGATCATTGTTTTGGGTTGTGTTGTACTACTGTTGTTTTTCTGTTGGTTCAATCTCAAATTTTATTGCCCCCAATGAGTTCAGGATTTTGCCCCCAGTCTAGGGTGAGACACGACCGCGATGCCAGGATATGTACATGAAGCTTTCTAATGATTGGAAGATTGATGATGAAAGAGAATGGAAAAATCAAATGGTCAACATGCTCAAATAGATGGAAAATCTAACCTATCACAAACAGTGCCTGTTGCTAGGTTTTCACTACTTGTTTTTATTGCACTTTTTCAGCTTTTATGATTTTTTTTTTTTTTAAATTCACTTTTTTTGTATTTTTTGATTTTTTGATTTTATTTTTTGGATTTTTGATCTTTTTTTATTTTTTTTGTTGTTGCCAAGATGCCTATTTGTCAGGTTTTCATCAAGGCAGCCATTTTTTTCAGGACATTTTCTGATGTTTTTGTATTTTTTTAGGACTCTTTCCAATGCACTGGATGATTCAGGTGTAGAACCTTTTGAGATGCAAGTTGTTGAGGGGTTCATCAAACAAATCCCCTTCCGGTGTGGACAATTGATATGCTTCTGATCTAAAGACTGACACAATAACAAAGGGACCTAGCTAGTTTGGTTCAAATTTCCCCTTCTTCTCTCGATCTTGCTGGTTATGGGGGTTCTCTTTCAGGACTAAATCACCCATCTAAAATTTTCTAGGCTTTACTCTGTGATTGTAACTTTTGGATATCCTCTACTGATAGGCTTTCAGGTGATCCACTGCATGTTGATGACGCTCATCTAATAGTTCCAATTCTTGTAACCTAGACACTCTATAATCCTCATATGAAATGATCCCCTTTAGTGACACTCAAAGTGATGGTAGCTCAACCTCAATAGGTAGAATGGACTTTGATACATAGACTAGGGCATATGGTGTTGCTCCTGTCAGGGTGTGGGTATTGGTTCTGTAAGCCCATAAAGCAAGGTTCAGTTGAACATGCCAATCACATCCAGCCTCGTTGATGATTTTTAGGATTGTCTTGTCTGAGGCCTCTACTTGGCCATTTCCTTGGGGATAGTATGGTGTAGAAAATCGATGTTGTCTATGAAACCTCTCACAGAGTTCTTGGACATCCTAATTTTTGAATGGTTTGTCATTGTTTGTGATAATGGATTGAGGGATTCCATTCTGACATATGATATAATTCACGGTGAATGATGAGATTTGCTTTCTTGTGATGGTGGTTAGGGGAACCGCTTCAATCCACTTTGTGAAGTATTCATGGCTGTGATGATAAACTTGTGTTCATTGGATGAAGATGGATGAATCTTGCCTACGAGGTCCAATCCCCACTGACAAAAAGTCCATGTTGATGCGAAAGGTTGCAACTCTTGTGCCGGTGCATGTATCAAGTTTCCATGGATTTGACATTTTGTGCACCTTTTGACATATTGGAATGACTCCATATTTGGCCAAAAATACCCCAAATGTAGGATTTTCTTAGCTAAAGTTAGGCCACTTGAATGTGTGCCACATATACCATCATGGACCTCACGTAAACTGGTTTCAGCTTTGTTATGTTCTAGACACCGAAGGAGAGTACCATCAAGACCTTTTTGATAAAGCACATCGGCTATTAGGGTGTGTCGAGCTACTTGTCGGATGAAATTTTGTTTTTGGTTCCGGGATAAATCGAGTGGGAGGGTATTGTCTTTCAGATAGGTGTAGATTTTCCTATAGGTAGAAGCGTCAGCCTCAGCTAGATGGTAGATGACTTGGGCTTCGGGGTTGTCATAGGATGGGTTGAATAGTTGTTCCACCATGAATTCATAATGAGCTCATTTTTCAAGAATTTGTAAGAGAGAAGCAATGGTAGCCATGGCATCAGCAACTTTGTTGTCGCCTCTAGGAATCTGCTCAAATTTTATCTCCACAAAGTAATTTTTGAAGTTATCAACCATTCTTTTATAAGGCATTAATTTGTCATCTTTTGTTTGGTAATCATCGTTCACCTGGTTAATGACTAGCTGAGAATCACCATAGACATGTAACTTTGTGATCTTCCACTCAACTACTACTTTGATTCCAATGATCAATGCTTTGTATTCGGATGTGTTATTGGTGCAAGGAAACATCAGTCTGTAGGATTTGGGAATGGTATATCCTTTTGGTGAGATAAGCAAGATTCCTGTGCCTGATCCATGTTGTGTATAAGAGCCATCAAAGTACAACATCCATTGTTGTGTAGATATTGTAAGGACATCAGCATACAAAAATTCAATATTCATTGGATGACTTTCTTACAATGGTGCTTCAGCTAGTTGATCTGCTATGGCTTTACCCTTGATGGCTTTTTTGTCCATGTACTAGATGTCAAACTCACTCAATATCATGACCCACTTGGCTAGTCTCATGTTAGGGCAGCTTTGTTGAGTAAGTACTTTAATGGATCAATTTTAGTGATGATTTTGATGGTGTGAGTCAACATGTAATGTCTGAGTTGTTGGGTAGCAAATACTACTTCCAAACAGGCTTTCTCAATGAAGGTGTAATTGATCTCATAACCATTCAAGGTCCTATTGATATAATAAATTGCCCTTTCCTTTCGTGCATAATCTTCATGTGCCAATAAAGCTCCCAAAGATATCTCAATTGTTGCAATGTAGAGTATCAAAGGCTTTCCTTCGATTGGTGGTACTAGTATTGGTGGTGACATTAGATATTGCTTGAGTTGATTGAAAGCAGCTTCACATTTCTCATCCCACTTGAAAGAGACATTCTTGTGTAGTAAATGGTTGAAAGGGTGAGTTTTTTCAGCCAGTTGCATGATGAACCTCCTGATGGATTAAAATCTTCCTTGCAAAGATCTGAGTTGACTGATGTTTTTAGGAGGAGGCATCTCCATGATGGCTTTAACTTTTGCAGGATCCACCTCAATACCTTTAGTCGATACAATATACCCCAAAATCTTAGCCGATGTTACGTCGAATACACATTTCTTGGGGTTCAACCTCACATTAATTTCTCAAGTCTAGTGAAGATTTTGTCTAAAATTTCTAGATGTCCCTCTCTAGTGAATGATTTTTCCAATAAGTCATTTACATAGTCTTCCATAAAAGTTTGCATCATGTCATGGAAGATGGTGGTCATTTCTCTCTGATATGTGGCTCTAGCATTTTTCAACCCAAAAGGCATTACATTCCAGTAGAAAGTGCCCCAAGGACATGTGAAGGTTATTTTATCTTGATCTTTAGGTGTTATCTTTATCTGATTATACCCTGAAAAGACATCTATAAGTGATAACATTTTGTGTCCAATAGTCAAGTCTACGATGATGTTGATGTTAGGTAGAGGTAAATGATCTTTTGGGCAAGCTTTGTTAAGATCCCTAAATTTTGTACATATGCTAATGTTTTTATCTGGTTTTGAGACTAGCACAATATTTGATATCCACTTGACATAGTCAGTAGGTCTGATAAATCCCATGTCCAGTAGCTTCTTTAATTCAGCTTTTACCAAGAGGGTGATATGAGAGTGCATTTTTCTCAACTTTTGCTTTACTGGTTTTACGCCAGGGGGTAGTGATAAATGATGCATGATGAGTTTTGGATCTATTCCTGGCATGTCAACATAAGACCAAGCAAAGTTAATTTTCCTTTCTTCAAATAATTTAGTGAAACTAGGTTTTTCCTCCTCTGTCATAGACACCGCTAGATGCAGGGTCTTCATTGTTTCATTTGTACCAACATTGATAGACTATGTAGGCTCAATCAGCACTAATTATCTCTCCTGATAGTGCTCGAGGAGAGTGTCAAATCTTCCATCTCTCGATGCCTCGGAGAGGTTTTCACCTTGAGATACGCTCTTCGTTTTTACTTTTTTTGGATCTAATAGTGCCATTAAATGGTTTTCACCATTAGATCTACTTTTAGTATTCATTTTGTAGCTGGAAGATTTGGCACTCCCCTTGTCTAAAGTTTCGTTATGAGATTCAATGATGGAACATGTTTCAGGGTTATCAGAATAGAGGAAGTTAATGATGGTGTCATCATTCAGAAATGTGGGTAGATCAAACAACTCATATTGGTCCCAGTCAATCAATTCGGGGTGTACTAATGGCATGGAATCGTCAGATTGGCTAAGGTCAGAATAGGTAAGCATCATGATGGCAATGTCGTCAGAATGTCCAATGGCAATATCAAGGTCTAAGATGTTACTCTCTTCCAAAGTATCTATCTCGCTAGAAGAATGATCATCTTCACTTGAGTCATCGATATTCTGTGATCCAATTTCAAGTGGTCGATAACTCGAGCTATGTCCCTTCGTACATGTTGGTGTATACTTTTGTACCACATCAATTTCCTTATCATGACAAGACTCTTTAGAGAGGGAATCCCATTCAGATTCATTGGAGTCTGTTTCAGAACTATCTCTCAATTGAAGGATTCTCTTGACAACTTGTTGTCTATTTTCTTTTTTTGCTTCTTCCCTGTACCCTAGTCTCGTCTTGTCCTTAGAATTCATTGTGATGGGTTGTATCGATTCTATGATGTTGTATTTTCTTTTACCAATAGGACCTTTTCCCTCATATCCCATCTTTTCTGAGATTGTCTTTCCTTTGCCATACTGCTTTGTTAGTACATTTGAAGTGAATGCTTGTGATTGCTCTTCATCCTTGTACAACCAATTCAAAACCTCCTTGTCTTTTGATTCATCTATTAAGGTGCCTACTCTTACAAAATTTCCATCAAAGAGTGTGGTTGGTTGTGATGATTGTTGTCTTGATGTTGATGGTTGTCCATATGACTTAGGAGAAGATGAGAGTTGTGATAAACACAAGGATTGCTCAAATGAGTATTCCCCCATGCCTTTATCTTTCAATTGGATCTTTTCAACTTATTTTGATAAGGCATTGAGTTGACTTTCATGATTCGATGGAGTAGACTCACTGATACTCTCATCTTTTGATTGGTCCTTTTTCTCCACCCACTTTGACAAGGCATTTAGTTGTTTTTCACTATTGGATGAACCAGGAGTTGTAGCTTCCCTGTTGTGTGGCACAAAATTGTCTTGGGTTGTTTTGAGTGTGTTGTAGTATTGGGGGTTGTTGGAATCAGTAGCAATAGTGATCTCTTGTTTGTTAAAAGGAAATTTCAAACACTAGTGATATGTAGATGGTACAGCTTGCATCTCATGGATCCACAAATGTCCCAAGAGTATGTTGTATGTCAATTATTTGTCCAACACTTGGCATACTATATCTTTGACAACTAGTCCTACTTGAATTGGTAGGACAATTAATCCTTGGGAGGATCTTTCTTCATCATCATATGCTTTTATTGTGATTTTCCTTCTAGGATCGATAGCATTTTCAAAATATCCGAGTGCATGGACAAGTTTTAGAGTGCAGATATTTAACTTAGCTCCTCCATCTATTAGAACACGTTTTACATGGTGTTTGTGGATTAAGACCTCAATGTGGAGAGCATCATTGTGCAGACGAGTGATGGATACATCATCATGTTCATAAAATGATAGGCAGTGTGGTGCAGTCAAATGTCCCACCATAGTCTGAAATTGGAAAACTTCCAGATTGTTCAATACCGCGGTGGCGACTAGAGCTTGTTCTCATATTTCCTTGTGAGCAGGTGAAATATTGAGAAGCTCTACTATGGATATTTGAGTGGGTATCTTCTGCAACTAATCAACGATGTTATATTGAGTTGCAGGGACAACAGTAGTTTCTTTGGATGTGGAAGGGGTAGCTCCTTTCAATGTTACCTTGGCTTGTCCTCTTGTGATTGTATTGATCAGTGAATTATCTTATTTCTCTTTGATTTTGATGACATTAATGTGATTGTCATTCATAGTGATATTGTTGATCAAATCTATTGGCACAAGGTCATTGATTTGATGTGAGGTAGTGTCGATATCGTGTTGATGATTTCCAGTTGCAATGATGTTTTGTTCATGTTTAATGATGTTGTCATTTATTGGGTCATCAATTGCAATAAGATCTGGTTTTTCATGGGTTTGATCATCAACCACCTCAATATGGAGAATAGTGGTGTCATAAACATAGTTCATATTTTTTCCTTTGGTATTTGATGATGAGGACTCCCCCTTTTCATAGTTCGGTAGAGGGTTCTTGAACACTCCATGATCATTGTTTGTTTGGAGTCCTTCTACAAATATGGTCTTTTTGTCAATCAAGTCTTGTATCAATTGTTTCAATTGCATGCAGTCATTGGTTTTATGCCCTTTGTTTCGATGAAAGTTGCAGAAATGTGCATCATTCCACCATGGAGGCTTAACTTGTGGCTCCCAATTTCTTACCTCTAGTAATGTTATGACTTTAGCTTCAAGAAGTTCCTTTAATGTTGATTTTGATGATTGTCCCAAAGGTGTGAACCTTCTTCAATTGGAGGATGTGCGATATGATGGTGTTCTTGATCCAGCATTACCTTGATTGTTACTTTGGTTGACATTTTGGTTGTTGTTTTGGTTGTTGGGTGGATTATTGTTTTGATTAGTTTTGGTGGCAATTGTTGTCAAGTTGAATATAGGTTTTGTATTTTGGTTTTCAACTATGCCATCATTATTACCCATGTTCTTGTTTCATTGCCAAAACTTCGGTTTGTCACCGTTGTTATAGTTGTTAGAGGAGTTTGATGCGTTGTTGTCATTGTAAATTTTTATGACTCCTCTTTTGACCAAAGCTTCTTCAATTTTAATCCCATTTTCAATCAATTTTTTGAATGTGGGTGTACATTTTAATTCCAATTTGTAGCTCATCTCGTCATTTAGGTTATCAATAAAGATTTCCATCTTTTCTTTTTCAGGTACGAGACGAGAATATCTTGCGAATAACCTTCTCAATTTTTGCAAAAACACAAGGAACGATTCACCCTTTTTTTGTTTCAAGTTGCAAAGGTCCTTCATCGTTATGTCATGTTGAATGTTATAAGAATAGTGAATGATGATTTTTTTACCAATTCTTCAAAGGTTTTGATTAGTGGTGCGAGTTTGGAAAACCATTCAAAGCATTGTCCACATAGACTTCTTGGGAACAACCTCATCAAATAAGTTTCTTCATGAGAAAATTCAAGACTTATGGTTCTAAATTCCCTCACATGATCAATTGGATCGGTTTTCCCATTGTATTTGTCATACTTCGGGAATTTGCAATGTTTGGGAAAAGGGATTATATGGATATCTTGATCAAAAGGATATGGACAAATGTCTTGGATCAAGTATCATTTTGAGGTTCCCCTTTGCACGTCAATGTTGTTGAAGGTTCTTCATTTGATGAGTTAGGGAAACCACTTGTTTTGGATCATTTTCAAGCTTTTTGGGAGGTGATTTCAATTGATTCACATCAAAATCATTAGGAAATTTGACACCTTGTTTAGCTAGCATAAGGAGGTATTTTTCCCCATTTCTTTCAAAAATATTTTCTATGCACTTGTGGAAATTTGGATCTTGTTCAACATTTTGGATATCTTCCTTAGTTATTTCTTCCCCTTCATTGTTGTGGATTCCATGGAAAGGATTTTCTTCGGCTTCAGCCATGGTGTTTTGCGTTTCACTATTTTGAGTTTCGGTGTTTTGAGTTTCGATGTTTGGAGTTTCGACGCTTTGAGTCCCATTGTTTTGTGTTTCCAGTTATTTTTCCTTGAGTTTTTGCTTTTGTAATCTTATTTGGACAGGCATACAAGTGTTATACTTTGACTAGACTTTGATCTTTGTTTGGAATAGTGCCAAGGATTACAACTAAGTCTAATAGAATGACAAATTCTATTGATGAGACTATGTTTAATTTGATTGTACGTCTTCATTTCGTGATGAAAGGATGATAAATCCTGATAATGAAACTAGGATTAACAATCAAAGATATGATAAGTTTGATGATTTAGGCACTTTGAGATGTTTAGATCTAGGTTTATAATGGAGAATTCCACTTGTAGAGGTCAATTTTAACAAGTTTAGACTCTGTGGTATGTGAGGAATGATTCTTGATTGAAAAAGATTCTGAATTTTTGGCTTAAACTGCGAAACAGGGGATAAATTTAACTCTTGGGTTTTGCATTTAATGGATGCGCTAAAATAGAGCTCGTATGCACTAAAAGATTTGATAGATGCATTAAAACAGAGGATGGATGCACCATAAAATTGTCCAGATGCACTATAAGATTTCCTAAACACGCTGGAACAAAGGGTCGATGCGCTAAAATATGCAGTGGATGCACTATAACAGAGAGTGAATGCATTGGAAGATTGCACAAATGCGTTATAAGAATGCTTGCATGCGCTATAACAGAAGATGGATACATTGTAAGATTGCACGTATGTGCTATAATATTGACTACATGTGCTAAAATAGAGGGTCTATGTGCTAAAAGACTACACAAACGTGCTATAAAACTAACTGGATGCACTGGAACAGAGGACAAATGCATTATTCTGGAAAATTTCAATATTTTTGGTAGTCTGTCTTGTTTTTAATCCATGAATCTGGATGTTACCAAGGTGTAATTTTTTGAACAATGGATTTTGCTTGGTTTTTAACTTGTAAATTGCAAGAATCAAGCATTCAAATGGATGATTTTTGAATCAAGGTTTTCACTTCCATTGTGTGATGTTTTGTTTGAAATTTGTTTGAAAACACATTGGTAAAACACATCAAACATGTACAACATAAGGCTATGTAGGACATTATTAATTGGATTCCCACTTGGATTTTACTCTGGTTGCGCCTACTTTTAGCGAATGATTAGATGCTTGACCCCGCTGGCTCCCTTCCACGACACTCACTTCTCGAGGCAACCAAGCATCAATACCCATGAATCTCCCATGGCATACTTCTCATCTCTACTAAAAGCCACAAAAATGTGGGACTGCTTCAGAACAATTGTTCTTGCACCAGTAAATAGAATAAGGATTTTGGCCTTCTAAACAAGAGGTTCTAGTATAGGCATTTCGTTTGTGGCGAATCATCCATATTGCAAGAGACCATTGTTTCCCTTCTTTTTGGAACAATCCTTGTGATACTTGAACTTTCCTCAAGTACCCTTATAAAAGAAAATAAAAGAGAATGGGTCTGGCTTTTTGGTCACCCAATTAAGGGGAGAGCATATGCCTACCATTCATCAAGCATGGAAGACATGGTGTTCTTTAACCTTCTAATTAAGCTAGATGCCTATCTTAATCAAAAGAAAGCATTAAATAACTCCAACCACTGCATAAATCATCAGTAGTTTGATAAGATTGTCTTTGACCAGCGTATAAAAGTACCTGCAAGCAGAAAACACCAATTAGTTCTCATATTTTTAAAAAATTATAGATTTAAATAGATGCACTAAAACAATCATCCAATGTGCTAAAATATCATTCCAATGTGCTAAAACAACTACTCTATGTGCTAAAATAACTCATGTATGTGCTAAAAGAACTGATGAAAGTGCTAAAAAGAAGTAATGAATGCACTAAAGTATTGACTGAAAGCACTGAAAGACTCCCTGAATACGCTAAAACATTTGTTGGATGATCCAAAAGAAATGTTGTATGCACCGAAACAGACCCCGGATGTGTTGAAAGAGTTGTCGTATGCACTGAAACAGAATTCGTATGCGCTGAAAGAGTTGTCGTATGCACCAAAAGAACTCACGGTTGCGCTAAAACATCATGTACAACCTGTTAAAAAAAAAATCCAAAAAATTGTTAAAAATGGGGTCTGGCTCCACGGTGGGCGCCAATTTATGTGTGTGTGAAATGTGGGAATTGTTAGTAAATCAACAGAAACACCAATGAGATGTATTATATTAGAGATTTAATCAATAAAACTGAATCAAATTGAAACAAGATTAAATTCCTAAAAACGCTCCATTGTTCTTTATTCTCAAGGATTTATTAAACCATATTGGTTCTCAAATTTTGTATATGCACTATGGTTGTTAAAATGACAACTTGAGAAATGAGATGCTATTCAAAATGCAAGAAATCTAAGTGATGAAAGCCATGATGCTATGATAATGGAGATATTGATAAATGGATAATGTTGTTAGACTATGTGATACAAATGTTGTGAAAAGAAGCTAAAATGATTTTGCATATGCTCAAATGACCATTGATATGATGAACTAAAATGCAACTATAAAGTAAAACATGAGATAAAATGCAACTATAAAGCAAAACATGATTCTAAGTTAACATGATACTACAATGCAAACTTGTTAAAATGTTAAACAATGCTAACTATAAACTCCAAATGCTCCAATTCTCCAAAGCTATTCATGCATGATAACTCTACTCAAATGTGGTATGCCAAATACTATAGCAAAGGGTTGTATTTATAGGATTTTCCAAGCATCTTGTGATTTGGCAACGATCAACGGTCCAGATTCAAACATGAGGGATGAATGGTGGAGATGGAGAGAATCAAGAAGGATGTTCCCTTGACCAAAGACAACATGCCAAATGGATGAAGGAATCAAGTGTGTGAGAAAAATACCATGTGTTCAAAGTTTGTTGAAGATAATTCTAATTTAAAAATTAGAATTATCTTCAACAAACTTTGAAATTAGAATTATCTTCAACAAACTTTGAACACGTGGTATTTTTCTCACACACTTGATTCCTTCATCCATTTGGCATGTTGTCTTTGGTCAAGGGAGCATCCTTCTTGATTCTCTCCATCTCCAGTGTTCATCCCTCGTGTTTGAATCTGGACCGTCAATCGTTGCCACATCACAAGATGCTTGGAAAATCCTATAAATACAATCCTTTGCTATAGTATTTGGCATCCCACATTTGAGTAGATTTATCGTGTAGGAATAGCTTTAGAGCATTGGAGCATTTGGAGTTTATAGTTAGCATTGTTTAGAATTTTAACAAGTTTGTATTGTAGTATCATGTTAACTTAGAATCATGTTTTCTTTTATAGTTGCATTTTATCTCATGTTTTACTTTATATTTACATTTTAGTTCATCACATCTATGGTCATTTGAGCATATGCAGAATTATTTTAGCTTCTTTTCATGGCATTTGTATCACATAATCTATCATTATCCATTTGTCCATATTTCCATTATCATAGCATCATGGATTTCATCACATAGTTTCATGTAGGAACTTAGTTTTCTTACATTTTGAATAGCATCTCATTTTTCAAGTTGTCATTTTAACAACCATAATGCATATACAAAATTTGAGAGCCATTATGGTTTAATAAATCCTTGAGAATAGAGAACAATGAATGTTTTTGAAGATTTGTTTAACTGCAATTTAGAGTAGTTTTTATGATTCAAATCTTTAATATAATACGTCTCATTGGTGTTTGTGTGTGTTAGTATTGACTTGCTAACTCTCCCACATTTCACACACACATCATTCCTAAAGCATCATAGAATCATAACACATCAGTTGCATCCATAGCATATCATATCATAATCATGTAAAACATCACATAGCATAAATAATGGAAATCACATGCATCCATCATAATCAACATGAAAGACAATACCCTCCCACCCGATTTATCCCGGAACCAAAAACAAAATTTCATCCGACAAGCAGTCGACACACCCTAATAGCCGATGTGCTTTATCGACAAGGTCTTGATGGTACTCTCCTTCGGTGTTTAGAACGTAATGAAGCTGAAACTGCTTTACATGAGGTCCATGACAGTATATGTGGCACACATTCAAGTGGCCTAACTTTAGCTAAGAAACTCCTGTGTTTGGGGTATTATTGGCCAAATATGGAGAAGGATACATTCCAATATGTCAAAAGGTGCACAAAATGTCAAATCCATGGAAACTTGATACATGCACCAGCACAAGAGTTGCAACCTTTCACATCAACATGGCCTCATGTTTTGCTTTATAGTTGCATTTTAAATCATGTTTTGCTTTATAGTTGCATTTTATTTCATGTCTTGCTTTATAGTTGCATTTTAGATTATCATATCAATGGTCATTTGAGCATATGCAGAATCATTTTAACTTCTTATCACAACATTTGTATCACATAGTCTAGCAACATTATCCATATCTTCATTATCACAGCATCATGGTTTTCATCACATAGTTTCATGTAGGAGCTTAGATTTCTTGCATTTAGAACAACATCTTGTTTCTCAAGTTGTCATTTTAAAAACCATAGTGCATATACAAAATATGAGAGCCAATATGGTTTAATGAATCCTTGAGAATAGATAACAATGGAACGTTTTTATGAATTTAATCTTGTTTCAATTTGATTCAGTTTTATTGATTAAATCTCTAATATAATATGTCTCATTGGTGTTGGTGTTGATTTACTAACAATTCCCACATTTCACACCCACATAAATTGGTGTCATAGAGTTATTATGTAGGAATAGATTTGGAGCATTGGAGCATTTGGAGTTTAGAGTTAGCATTGTTTAGCATTTTAACAAGTTTGCATTGTAGCATCATGTTAACTTAGAATCATTTTTTTCTTTATAGTTGCATTTTAAATCAATACTAAAGCACAAATTGGAGCATATGATATAGCTTTGGAGAGCATTTGGAGTTTATAGTTAGCATTGTAATGCTAATAAAGCTATTCCAAATTATTTTATTTATTTTAAAATGCTAAACAATGCTAACTATAAACTCCAAATGCTCCAATGCTCCAAATGCTCCAATGATCCTATTTTGAAGAATTAGAAGATATGAACTATATAAATAAATTGAGAATTTATTTATAAGTAGATGAAATATTAATTAAATAACTAGTATTTAATTAATTAAATGTCTTGACCAATTTTAGGTGTATACAATAACATTGCATCCATTACCTCTCATATCATCACATATCATCTCATATCATCACATATTGCATAAGCATACATAAATAAAGTGCATCCATACATGATAAAATATACACATCTCACATCATATGCATCCATACGATCATAGGCATGAAATAAATTGAACACATCACATCATATCGAATCCATATCCGTATCATATATATCAAAAAATAATGATTGTTATGGTACAATATCTAAATCAATGTATGTATATCGATCATAAATACAATATCCACGAGGCTATCAAAAATGAGCCCATGAATGTATATCCATATAAAAGAATTGGGCAATAAATCAAAAAGTTTTTGTACAATCGAGCTAGCCCTGGTTGTTGCTCCCCTCTCCATCTTGTCTCTTTAGTTGATCTTCTGCTCTAGCATGTGCCTCGGTCCTCTGGGAGTAATCTGGTTGTCTAAGCATCGTGGGGACATCTCTGTGATAGTGCATACTGTAGTAGGCTTCCTCAATTACAACCTCTTTATATAATCTTGCTAAGATTGGCTGCCCCTGGGATGTAGCTATCATTGTCTCGAGCTGCTAGTGCCGCTTGACCTCCTATGCTAGCTACATCTCGGCAGTTTGTCAAAGTTGTTGTTCATGGTCCTGCTCTATTGTGACAGCCTGTACCTACTGCCATGTCTGATCCCTCTCAGTAGTAATAGCTACAATTTGTCATCAGGCCTGATCCCGCTCACCTATAATGACCTGAACCTACTGCTACAGTTACTGAACCTGCAAATCTTATGGTTTTGGCCCTGGTGGTGGTGGCTAAACTAGCTAATACTGCACTGGTTGTTGTTGAACAAGAGGCTATTGTGGAGGTTGTTGTCCCACTGGTGATGCCCCAGGGATCTACCTATCCTATCTATCTTGACCATCATGTCCCATGCCTCTTCCCACTCCCCTCCCTCTAGGTCTCCCTCATGGAGGAGCACCTACTGGATCTATCAACCTACGGGAGGTGAACCATGCATCATATGTAGGCTTTGTTTAAGCATCCGCCTGTCCCTAGTCATAAGCCCATGGCTAAGCAACCAACTATCAAAATCCCTCAACAACCTCAAGGGCTAGGATCGTAGGTCCCCATGTGGGTACCTCTCATGTTGATCTAGCAAAGAGGGCTCTATATTGGTCATGTAGCCTATCCTGCTAGTCACCAAACTATCGAGCCACCCTATCTAGCAGATACCACTCTATGATAGTATGCTCTTGACCCTACATATATCAGGTCTATCTAGCATAGAAGAGTTGCTAAATATCATCAAAACATAATGGCATTTGAAGCCAGGAACTGGTACATTTTGACCCAAATTTCAACGGACGTTCATTGGAATTTTGACGACCATTCGTCAGTATTATTTTCTCTGAATTTCTATGATATTTGAAATGTCAAAATTCCAACCCAGCCTTGTACCAGTGAGGGCCTCCATTTGAACACTATGATTTCATCAAGCACCTGATGCTAGTATGGGATCCCAAGCTACCTAGTGTGTTTTAAACTAATGGAACCTCTGTATTACCAGACCATCTGATCATCTGGCTCTACATCAGCTATCTGCATGATCGATCAAAGCACAGCGATGTGCTCCCAATCCCAAATGTGTAGCAAGGTAACCCCTCTGCCGATCGCTTTGCCATCACAATAGAAAAAATCATGTATATCATAATACAATGAGGCCAACATCATTGGCCCCCATGCAAATAGTGTCCTCTTATAGAGCATCCTATGCCAAGCAAGGCCCCATCCTGGGTTGAATCCTCGGCTCCATCAATCTGGAGCAACCAAGCCAGAGATAATAGTTGCAATGATCAATCTAAATGCGGGCACTCGAAGTCGATCTGTGAAGTGACTAGAATGATGTCCTCCATCTCCATCACCTTGTGGCAAGCATTGTAATTGGCATCAAAGTCATATATCACATGCTCACCATGTATTGGAAAATGCAGTATCTGCCATACATCATCTAGTGTCATTGTCACCTCACCTATGGGAAGGTGGAACGATGAAGTCTCACTGTCCCATCACTCGTGCAACATGATCATCATATCCAAGTGTGTATGGATGATAGGCATGTATGCAATGTACCATAGACCAATCTCCCCCAGGTGCTCTTGTCGCAACTCAGATAAATCACCAAGTCTCTCTAAAACTACGAGTCGTTGCTTGTAGGACATCAAAGGTGGAATGACCTCCTACACCCACAAAGTGCACGACATCAAAACTCAAAAAAATTTGACTTAGTTTAGAATTTTTGGCTCCAAAATGACAATAGCATCGCTATTTACGATAGCATAGCTATAATTCAAATTCTAAACTACGACACCCAAGGTATTTCAAATTACAAATTGCAAATCATGTCGCCAGAAACATATGCATTGTGATTTAAACTAAATGGAAACCCTAACCCTAATTTTCAAATCAAGAAGTGTGTCACTATAAAAATATGCATCGTAATTTAAAATTGGAAACCCTAATTCTAAATTGCGAACTGCGTCACTAAAATTAATTTTAGCATCGCCAATTCTAAAATTAATGTCGCTATATAGTGACACCACCAAAGTTTACAATTCAAAAAGTAATAAATGCACCAAAAAGTCAAATTTCAAATCAAGTTTTGAGTTACATACTAGTGGTCTTGAGCTTGGAAGCCTTTGGAACTCTCGAACCCAGTCGAAAATGTGTCGTGGGAGCTCTCATCGTGCCATTTCATCAAAGGGTCAGAGCTCAATTTGCAAGAATTCCTTAAGGTGTGAATACACAAATGAATTGAAAGTGACCCTTCTCGGCCCATTTATACATCAAAATTAGGTTTTTTGCCCTAATTTAAGCTTGAAGATAGGGTTTATCATCATTTTCACCAATTTTGCCAAACTAGAGCTTATTTTGCATCATTTTTATGTTTTTGGCATATTTATTGCATCGTGAAGCCTTTTTGAACCCCTGGAGAAACCTTTTTCCTTTGTCGAGAAATCAACCCAAAATTCAAATATTTCTGCCCGATTTCTCGAGGGGGGTAGGGAACCAGATTATTCCTTTTGCTAGGGCAGTAGTGGGGAATCTAAAAAATTAGAAATTTTTTATTTTTTGATTTAAGTAGCAGTTTTAATCCGAAGAGCATCAGTCTTTGAACCAAAGTAGCAAGTACCTCGCTTCAAAGAGGGGGAAAATGTAGACACTGAAAAATGTCCTGAATCATATCATACACTCGAATCAAGTATACTAACATCATTTCCTCTTGAAACCCATCCTCTTTTCGCTTAATTAAATAAATTAGCCTAGCTATTTAATTAATTGCATCATTTACATCTATTAACCTAATTAATTTAATTAGGTTAATTCCCCCTTTCACGCTAACATTTCATCTCATTAAATTAAATAAATCAAACTATTTAATTTAATTTCATAAGTCTTCTTATTTAATTAAATAACCCTAAGTTATTTAATTAAATGTCATTTGACCTTTCCCCCTTTCATTAAATCATTTAATTTAATGAATATCACTTTATTCTTCTAAATCCCCTAAATTGCATCATTAAACCCTTGTTCAATTAGCAATTATCTAACTAATCTAATTCCCCCCCCACTTGCAAGGGAATATTTCTCCTTTGTACATTCCTCCAAAAGGGAATATTCCCTCCCCTTTACACAATTAAACTTTGTTTTAATTTGCAAAATATCATTTTCTCTCACCCAAGAGAATATTCTCCCTCCTCCAATCATTTAAAAAGGGAATATTCTCACTTAGCTTCATATGCAAGTTAGCTTGTGACTTCTTGTGCAAGTTAACTTTTGACCTCTTGTATAGGTGAAAAGTGTGCTTGTTTGGAAGGAATGAGAACCCTTGATTAAATCCCATCTTGCATTCTCACCCGTTGATGAGAATCCATGATCCATGCCTCTTATTTCCTCCATCCTTGACCATTGGTTAGCTTTTTCAATCTCAACCCTTCATTTCTCTTTTGATTTCCTATAAATAAGGCACTATTTTGAGACAAATGGATCCATCTTTTTCAGAGAAAACTTATGTTGTTGAAATCACTCACACTCACACTCATATTTAACACACATGTAGTATATTTTAGTTTAAATTAGTTGCATAATAGCTTAGCTTCCATAATGCATCCATTTAGTGAAATAGATAATTAGGGTTTGTATCTTTTTAGTTTAAATCTCATTTAGATTAGGTTAGCAATTGCATATCTGAATCAGTTTAGCATAAATCATTTAGATTAGCTTTTGCATCATACTCATTTTAGTATAAATCATGTTTTTAATCAAGTCTCACAATCATTTCATCGATTCTCTTCAATAGAATCGATTGAAACTGGCTCATTGATCATGGGATTGGGAAAGGGTCATTGTTTCACATCAATGTGACACCAATTCCAAAATGGGATAAGTTTCAAATCGGTTAGAGTAGACATTTTAAACGTTTCCATAATTTAGAATGCTTTGTTTTAATAAATGTTTAGTTTAACTTCAATTCAATTAATCCTGTTTAGATTGATTATTAGTGGCTTTGTTATGCTTTGATTCTTCATGGATCAAGTGTAATCAGCCCATACTAATATCCTCAGTCAACAATAACAAAATGAGTTCATTTTAAACACCAATTTGAAGTGTTGGGATTGTATTGTTCAATTTTAAACCAACAAGCATAATGATGTGAGGGTTCAGTTTTAAACAATTTGAACTTTCATTTTAAACCCAAAAGAAACCTAGTTTGGTCCTTAAAATGTGAAATAAAGCATCATAAATGAGTTATAATTATCCCATAAGTGTCGAAACACTTGTTACAATTATATTCAAATGGTAATATACTCCTTCACTTCAAAATTTATCACTCAAACCTATAAAACCAATTAGTCTAAAAATAAAAATGAGAAGTCGGTGACATGTAAGCAACTAGATAAGTGAAAAAAATTAAACCACATGTCAAAATTTAGGTTCAATTTTGTTTAATAATAAATCATGATGTTGAAATCAATCGCATCGTTGAATTTCATCAATAGCGTCGCTATATCGAAGTTGTGTTGTTGTATTGAAAAATTAGATGCGTCCCTCTATAGTAAATAGTGACGTCAAATGCAGTGATATATCAATTGTGTCGCTAAATAAAAATTTATAATGTGATGAAAAATTAGCTTATTGTTTCTATTTAAATGTGCAGTGACGAAACCAATTAAGCATTGCTAAATTAATTATGTGTTGCCAAAATAAAAAGCCAAGTGCATCATTGTATAGTGATGCACTATCAAATGGATCACTATATAGTGACACACTATCAATTGCATCGGTGAATCTTCAATAGTGTTGTTGAACCTGAAAACACAAGCAAAACAAAGATTTAACAAGAAATTTGTTAGATTGATTAGTTCAAGCCCTCCTTCTAGCACCAAAATGTGATTGATGACTTAGTATAGGTTGACTACACTTGATCCATGAGGATTCGACGCACATTTAAGCCACTAAACATTAGTCCAATAAGATCATTCAATGCAAAACTAAACTAAGCATCCATTAAAACTACCATATTAAAATATGAAAGCTTCAAAAACACCTATTCTAATCCATTGAAACTTATCCTATTGGGGGAGTGGTGTCACATTGATGTGGAATGGATGATTATGCTTGATCCATGAAGAATCGAAGCATAATGAAGCCACTAATACTCAATCTAAACAGGATCAATCGAATTGAAGTTAAACTAAACATTCATTAAAACAAAACATTCTAAATTATGGAAACGTTTAAAATGTATACTCTAACCCATTTGAAACTTATCCCATTTTGGAATTAGTGTCGCATTGATGTGAAACGACGACCCTTTCCCAATCCCATGATTAGTAAGCTTGTTTCAATTGATTCTATTGAAGAGAATCGATGAAACGGTTGTGAGATGTGATTAAAAACATGATTTATGCTAAAATGGGTATGATGCAAAATCTAATCTAAATGATTTATGTTAAATTGATTCAAATATGCAATTTCTAACCTAATCTAAATGAGATTTAAACTAAAAAGATACAAACCCTAATTATCTAATTAGCTAAATGGATGCATTATGGAAGTCATTAATGGAAGCTAAGCTATTATGCAACTAGTTTAAACTAAAATATGTTCTAAATATGAGTGTGAGTGTGAGTGATTTCAAGAGCATAAGTTTTCTTTGAAAAAGATGGATCCATTTATCTCCAAATAGTGCTTTATTTATAGGAAAGCAAATGAGAAATGAAGGGTTGAGATTGAAAAATCTAATCAACGGTCAAGGATGGAGGAAATAAGAGGCATGGATCATGGATTCTCATCAACAGGTGAGAATGCAAGATGAGATTTAATAAAGGGTTCTCATTCCTTCCAAACAAGCACACTTTTGACTTTTACAAGAGGTCAAAAGTTAACTTGCACAAGAAGTCACAAGCTAACTTGCATATGAAGCTAAGTGAGAATATTCCCTTTTTAAATGATTGGAGGGAGAATATTCTTTATAATATTCTCATGGGTGAGAGAAAAGGATATTTTACGAATTAAAACAAAGTTTAATTGTGCAAAAGGGGAGGGAATATTTCCCTTTTGGAGGAATGTGCAAAGAAGAAATATTCTCTTAGAATATTCCCTTGCAAGTGGGGGGGAAATAGATTAGTTAGATAATTGCTAATTGAACAAGGGTTGAATGATGCAATTTAGGGGATTTAGAAGAATAAAGTGATATTCATTAAATTAAATGATTTAATGAAGGGGGAAAGGTGAAAGGACATTTAATTAAATAAATTAGGATTATTTAATTAAATAAGAAGACTTAGGAAATTAAATTAAATAGATTAATTTATTTAATTTAATGAGATGAAATGTTAGCGTGAATTGGAGGAATTAACCTGATTAAATTAATTAGGTTAATAGATGCAAATGATGCAATTAATTAAATAGCTAGGCTAATTTAATTAATTAAGCAAAAAGAGGATGGGTTTCAAGAGGAAATGATGTTAGTATACCTTATTTGAGTGTTTGATATGATTCGGGACATTTTTCAGTGTCTATAGTTATGGTCATTAAAATCCTTGTTTGTAGTGGCTAACCAAGTCCAAATCCAAAACGTATTTTAAAGTAGTGCATTGGAGTAGCACGGCTCCAAGAAGTTCCTTACTGTGTGGGGGAAAATCATTAGATGTTAAACAAGAAAAAATTGCTTGAAACGAGAATCTAAGCTAAGATCAAACACATTAATCTAAGATCTAATCCTACACATACGAAATGAAACTGAGTTATTTGGACACACATTAAGAAATCTATGATTACTAAATTGAATGTAAACAAAAAGCACAGTGTTACCATCTCGTATTGGAGTGTATTCCCCTGATGTTGGATTGTTCTTATCACCGCAAAGCCTCCATAGTTCGTGAAAATCTTGATGAATGATGCTTGATGTTGGTTGACCGAAAGTATTTTGAAGCTCTATCAATGGTGATCTCGACAACACTTCGTTGCATAAGGTATGTTGATTCTCCAATCCTTTTTTGTGAGGAAAGGGGTTTTTTATATAGAAAATGAGATTTTGAATCGACGATCAGGATTCAACAATGTTGGATCAAGATCAACGGTCAAAAGGTGTTGAGAGGTTTTAGACATGAGAAGATTGTGCAAAGTTAATTGCACAATTTGTGTGATTGAGGAATAGATTGGATAGTTAGGGTTTAGATTGATCAGTCAGGATTTAGATGGTTGAGTTAGGAATTTGATGGCTTAGTTAGAAAATTAGATTGCTCAGTTAGCAAGCATAATTTGCTCAATCAGAAAGTGGGTGAGGAATATGAATTAATTGATTTAATTAATTAATTCCTTTTTGGAGTTGAACGTGCAAATCAAGTTTGAATTTTGCAAACAAAGTTGCACTAATTTGATTTGATTTTTGATAAATGATTTGAATAGTTTGATTTAATTATTCAAATTTTGGAGGGAAAGTGTCATAATTAAATTATTATGATTTAATAATTTAATCAACTTAGGGGAATAAGGTGTTTTAGCGACATAATTAAATTATTGATGTTGTTTGACTAATTAGGACGAAATAAGATTAGATTAGGACTTTATTAAATAAATGTAATTCATTTAATTTGTCGAAATGATGAAATGTGAATTAATCAAATAATGTTGTATTATCCAATTAATAGTAGAATTAGAGTTTTAGGACTTCGTTAAATAAATGAGATTTATTTAATTTATCAAAAATGATGAAAAAGTGAATTAATCAAATAATGTTGTATTATTCAATTAATAGAGGAAAATAAAGTTTCTCGACCTTATTAAATAAATGAAATTTATTTAATTTGTTGAGAATGATGAAAAAGTGAATTAATTAAATAATGTTGTATTATTCAATTAACTGTAGAAATTAGGGTTTTGGATGTTGTCGATGTGAAAATGTAGTGCTATTTGATGATAATGATGTCGAGATGTTATGAGTTGATTCAAGATGATTTCGAGATGTTCCAAGATGTTTCGGGATGATTCTAAGATGTTCTGAGATGTTTCAAGATAAATTTGAGATGTTTCGAGACGTTCTGGGAATGTTCTTAGACTTTACAAGAATGTTCTGAGATGTTCTGAGATGTTCTAGGAATGTTCAAAGATGTTTCAGGAATGTGATAGGCATTAAGTCAATTTTACATGTCTCCATTTTTCCCCTCTTTGATACAAAGTACCGGTTGCTTTGTTTCAAAGATTCTATTTTTGAGATCAAGTTTTTGAAAAAAAATTATGCCCCACCGTGCCTCAACATTCAATGGAATGATGGTAGGACTCTATGCTGCCCCCTCGAGAGGTTGGCTGAAAATGTCAAGTTTTGAGGTCAAGCTCATGACTCTATTCTATTTCAGTTTTGTTATGTTGAGACTGTAGAATTAGTTCTATAGGTCCCTTGATCCTCGTTTCGATGTTTCTAAGAGATTCTAATTTGAAAGTAGGAAGGTTCCCTAAGTAAAATTAGGGTTTCCTAGGTGAAATTAGGGTTTCTTTGAGGTTTAATATAGGCAATTAGTCCTCTAGTTAGCTCATTTGTGCTTTCATCTTTATGCTAAATCTTGTCTCTGGATTTCCCATTTTGTTAGTTGTCGAGGAGCAATGTCGAGATTTGACGGAGCCCCACATTGTTCTAACCTAGTTCAGGAGTTTGGACGGCCCTCAGCCATCGGTGGCCCAGTATGTACCTTGTCGCTTCTTTTTTTTCGTCTTGCTACATTCTCATTATGCGTGTACCAAGTTGTAGACACTGAAAAAATGTCCTAAGGCTATGAGCGTCATTTTTCTTGGTCGTCATCTTTTGATAATTGAATAATTTTAATTATTCAATTATGTTCGATCATATTCCTCCATTAATTAAATAATTTTTAATTATTTAATTAATTCACCTTCTAATCTCTATTCTATCCTGATCAATTAAAATTATTTAATTGCGTCACTAATATACCCCTTTCTTCAATAATTAAATAAATCATTATTTATTTAATTATTTGTCCTTCATCTATAGTCAGATAATAATAATTATTATTTGACCTTTTATTCTTCTATAATTAAATAATTGTCAAAATTATTTAATTATGTGTCATTCCTCTCTTTTGAATAAATAATTCAAATCAATTATCCATGTCCATTTCTCTATTTAATTAAATTGATTAATTTAATTAAATCTCCTTTTTCATTTTCTCCAAATAAATAATTTGAATAAATAATTTATTTTCCACTTGTCCATTTCCTCCATTTTCTTCCATTTTCGAATAAATAATTTAAAATAAATTATCTATGCACCTCTTATAGTCAAAGATTCCTTGTCATTAACTCCTGTCATAACTTTCATTTCTATCATAGCCGTCAGGCGTCATAGTCGTCAACGTCATACCTGTCATGATTCCTCCAAGAATGGCATATTCTTGGTGCATCAATTCTGGACCATTAATCTTGGCATCTTTTTGGACACTCGATCTCAACCATCCATTTTGTAACCTCCCTCTCATGCATCCTCATTCGTTGATCTTGGAATCCTTCTAGAGGATTAATCTGGACTGTCCATTCGAATGGTTGTCTATAAAAGCAACCTTCCTCCTCCATTTTTGTAACACCCCGCCGTGTGAACCCCAAAGGACAATTAAACCATAATTACTGCACAATTTTTTTTTTTTAAAGTAAACATAACATACATGTAATACACATTAAGTCATGACATGAATTACATTTAAGCAGATTCACTAACACATACATCCCTTGGGGTACACGAGGAGTCATTACGAGACTTAGATCCACACAACGACAATAAAGAATAAAAGCCAAAGATATAATCCATAACAAAATAAACATTATCAAATGTAACACATACATGATAATCATTGATAAGAAACCATCTGAGTACATAAATACAACATATGCATGATTAACTTAACACATTGATTAACAACCACCGTGGCCAAGATCCACACAAGGTTTAACGTTACATTACAATACAATGTTCTAGAGGTACAATGATACAAAAGTGTTCCCAATATGAATGGAAACCATACAACAAGAATCATGATACAAATGAATAGATGAATACACAGTATCATAACTGGCTCCAAGACAAATACAACTCTGGAGTCACCGCAACTGCACCAATCTGCACCTCTCGATCCTTGACTAGGGACCCAATGGGGTGCTTAGCACGTTCCACTCGACCATGTGGGTCCAAAGACCCACCCCCCGTGCTAAGGAGCTGACAAGAAAGAGTCTTCAACCAAGAACATCCAAACACAGAACCACAAGACTCAACAACATACAAAGGTATCATAAAACTCAAGGATTACAATGACATAATCAACAACATCCAAGAGTCATTAAAATAACTTAAAATCATAAATCTCATCACATAAATCAAAGCAATGACCAATAAACAAGTAACCAAACGATGATCATGAAACACTTCCAAATCAACTGAATTAATAACCATAATACAAATCCAAATTGCAAATAAATAATACAATAACATCATATCACAGTACCAAAAGAGTACAAGGTCATAAGTCAAATATCAATGAGATCATACAAAACCACAAAGTACACCAAAGATGTATCAAGGCAATACTCCATAAATCAATATAAGTCCATTCAACCACAATCTAAACCAACTCCCATAACATACTTCCAAAGGAACTCAATAAAGTAAACACATGGGCAACTAGGGGAGAGTGTCATCGCATAGTCCTACATGGGTTGTCTTGTGCTCTTCCTCCCAACTGGAGGCGCTGGTCCCATCTATGGCTGTCATGTGCCCTTCCTCCCAACTGGAGGTGTCGGTCCATAGGGTGACTAATGCGGAGCCGTAAACCTCTCGTGAAGACGAGGTCACGACCTTGCTGACCATGGCCTTCTCAGCCTTCCATTAGTCTGTGGAAGCACTAATGAAGACGAGGCATCCATTTTTTTAAAATCTTATAATGACATTACTACCCAACCCTCCTAAGTTAATTATTAGGTTTTCACTTGATTAATAACTCACTCGTGGGTTATCCTGTGCCCTTCCCCTTAAGCGAGGCGCCGGCCCCCACGAGGAGCCACTCTCCCTAGAGACCCACCAAAACCATCAAGAACCCGAGGTGGTACCATCACAATCATGCACACTGAAATACAACAATAATAATACGCAAGGTAAAACCCATCTCGCCAATAAATTTCATAACCAAAAACCTCACAACACAGTACACCCCAATCATAAAACATATCATAACAGAAGCTCATGCTAGAAAGATATAAAACCAGCAAGATCACAATCCTCTGGAAGACTAAGGTGCTAACACAAAAAGGGTTCCCACATCAATGAACTCACAATGTCCCAAACCCAACAAGCCTACAAGACTCAACTTCAAGAATAAAAATAAAAAGATAACTTATTTAATTCCATAATAAATTCCATTCCCAAAATATTCACACTAAAACAAGAATTAAATAATCAATGCTGTCATATATTCATAAATTGACTTTTTACTAAATTATCCTCTCAAAGTTTGTAATTTAACAAATCAATAATAATAATAAAAAAGATTTCTTTCTATTTTATTATTTCCACTATAACCAAATTCTGTTTTATTTAAACCAAAAAAAGAAACAGAATGTTTACTGACAAAATTAAATAATTAATGCAACAGTTAAATCAGTGGAATCTGAATAAATGAGTTAATAAATATATATACAAATATAAATATATATATATATACATACATATATATATATTTATAAAAGTAGATTCGCACAGTAAATATAAATAGAATTCTCATTTTACAAAATTAAACATATACAAATTCGAATGGGAAATTTTAACCCATAAACATGCATGGGACAAACGCCCGGCCATGGACAGTCCGCAGACTGTCACACGGTACAGGGTAGGCGGGGTGGTGGGTACGGCCGAGGCCGAACCACCACCACCACTCAGCCACACTTTTATAATACCAAAACAAAATATTAATAACAGTGCCGATGGGAAAATAACGAGGTTCAACGAATTTAATTTTCATTCAATATTTACATATGTATAAATGTATATGTGTATATATATATTTATATATATATACTGGAATCTGAAAATTTTGAAATCAGGGAAAAATAAACACTGTACTCTGTACAAAAGAAATGTTTTATAACATATATGCATAAACAAGAATATCCCAATCCCAAAAATTCATTGAAGGAAATTGTAACTTATACAGGTATATATATACTTTTTTTTTTCTTTTAAAACAAAACTACAGTAAAACTGTACATTTCCGGATTTCAATCAAATTTCTTTTTTTATAAACAACAGTCCAGTACCCAACAAAAATTCCTTTTTAACAAATAACCTTCCCGATCCCCAATTAATTTTTCATTGATTAAACAATAATCCAATAGATTTTCTTCCCACAAACATTTGATTTCCAACCCTAGATGAAAATTTCATACACAGAGAAACAATTTCTATTTTATTTGATGCTACAGAAAATAAATAATTAAAAATGAGAAAGAACCTGGCGTCCTGAGCCTGTAGGAGATCTGTGGAAGCTTATCCTTTTGCAGTGCTAATCCTTCGCTGCCGATTGTTTCCAGCAATAGACCCGAATCCTCCCTCAGACTGCACCTTCTTCTTTAATAAAATTCTCCATAATAATAGAAAGAAAATAACAGAAAGATGTATGCACAATTTCTCCTGAATCAGAAAAATAGAATGCCAATGACAGAAAATGGGTGAATCCCCCTTTCTCTCCCCCTCCATAAGCTAAATGAAGCTATTATCTATTTTTCATATTCTACAGTTCTCTTCTACTTCCAAAAGCTCTATGGGTGTAGTTTCTTTCTAGCTTTTCTTGTTTTAAAACACTTCAGCTTCTTATCTCCTTAACCATTTAAATTTCTTATTATAATAATTATCTTTTCAAGATTATTTTGTTCATAATTATTATTAACTTCAATTTAACACAACAATTTAAATCAATTTATCTAATAATATCACTTTTACTTTTAATGAATTAGTTTAATTTGATCATTTGTTCTAAATCATTTGATTTAATTTAATTGATTATTATTTTAATTTCTAATTATACTTTAAATAACCTTGCAATTTCACTTATGATTTAATTAATTATTTAAACATGACTACTAACATTTGATATTTTTCACACAAACAAATAACATAGTAATCAATGAAGCACACACAAATACTCACACACAAGTCCAGAACAACCGACACGGAGGGGCATTACAATTTTCAACTTAACAACTAATTGTCTCCAACTTTCGACTTACTATTTTGCAAGTATTTGCACATGTGAAGCAACAAATCTGAGGGAAAAGATTGCAAAAAGGAGGAATAGGAGAGCAAGGGAAGTGATTCAAGATTCAAGCATGGGGAGTTTTTTATTTCATGTTCTTATTTTCTCATGCTTTCATTGTTTTCTCTTGTTTTGGTGTGGTTAATGGTCTAGAGGTGTTGGTTGTCACTTTTTCTAGGCTAGGAACTTAGAAACCCTATCTTACATTGGTGAACTCAATGCGAACATTGTTTTTTGCAAATTTTTGTATGGATTTTACTTGTTTTTGCAGCTATTGGGTATGGAACAACGCAATTGTAAAGCGCAGCGACGCATTTGTAGAGAAGTGACACATTTGATAAACGCAACGACGCACTCATCCAGAAATGACGCATCTGCAGGAGGCACCCGTGGGCGTGAGAATTTAAATTCAAAAAAGTGGTGCATTTTCCATTGTGTGATGCAATGCAACAATGTAATTGTTGAAAGAAGTGACACATTTTTTTGCTAGGTAAAAAGTTCTAGTTTTGGTATCTTTTTCATCTTTCTTTTTATTTTTGCGAGTAGAATAGAGTTTTTTGGTTATTGATCTTCTGTTTGCAATGTGTGGCTTTAGGTTGGGACTCCCAAAATTGCTTCTTTTTGGAGCAACAAAAAAAATTGAGTCCTTTAGTTTTTAGTCTTATTTAAGTTTTAGTTTAGTTTAATCTTTTTACTTTCATTTTTAGCTTAGTTGTTAGATTCTAGTTTTAGTTTTATACTAACCCCCTTTTTGGTGCTAACTTGGAGTTTATGTATCTTTTTTGTTGGTCCAAGATCTTTCTTTGAGACTACTAACAAGTGGTTTTGTAGATTCAAATGTCCAAGAATTATATTTTGAAACCACTTCTTTGCTCGTCATAGATTAGAAAACACTTTGTTTGGTGCTCTAAAAAGAACGATTGTATTTCTCACAGAGATTTAATTAGAGGGTAAAAGAACCACATGTCTTAGTTTTTGAAGGATGATAGGTATTATGCTCTCACCTTGTGCAAACTCGATGATCAAAAAGCTAGACCCATCTGATTTTGTGTTTACCCATTAGAGGGCCTACCTTAATGGGGAAAAGTACTCACCCTAAGGGAATGACCCAAGCGGTAATGGGCTAAAGCCAAGTCCTTCTAAACCACTATATAAATTTGTGATTGCAAGGAAAGTTTTCAATCAACGAGAAGCAGTACGTGATAGCCCTCCCCCAGTATCTTTATGATGTGAAAAGCCCTTGTTCTAAGGGTTGGGAGGCATCTTGAGGGAGTTTATTAGAGCACCCCCTAAACCAAATTCCCTTACTAGACACCTATTGTTTGTAGCAACCAAAATATTTCTATTTTCTAGTGCAGGAGGTCAAACCTCTGAAGCCGTCCCACATTCTCACAGTTCACTATAGAGATAGAAAATTTCAGGAAGTGATGACCGAAGAATTCAGAACTTGGTATCCCCATAGAAGTGAGTTTCATGGAGAGGAGCCAATGCTACCAAGTTCCTATGCTATCCGCTTTGAATAAGCCTGGTTGGAGAAATCCAAGTGGGAATTCAGTGAATATTGTCCTTGCCAACCTTAGGATTGTGCTTGTATTCTTTAAAAATAAAACATTTTCACATAAAACTAGTCCTAAACAAAGTGCTTGATACGGTTTGTTATGTTTTCCATCATATCTCATCATAAATAGTCAAAAACTTAGATCAAAACCATTGCAAAACATCAAAACTGTTAAAAACAATGCTCTAGAACCGCAACTATCAAACACAGACCCACAACTGTTACTGTGAGCTACAACTGTCAGATGAAAGACCACAATTGTCTACTTGAAACACATTTTCCAGAAATAGAGCTGCATCTAACAACCCGTGCCACAACTGTGAAACGCATCTGCTAAAAATTGAACCATAATTGTCTGCTAAACAAAATTTCCTAAAATTTGTGTCCAAAATCTCATAAAAACAAGTCTACAATGACCTTTGTCTGATAAACTAGAGACCTACAAGTTTTTCCAACTCATTTTAGCATCCCCATTAGGAAAACATTGCATTATAGGTTGCATTCCTTCACCCCTTGCATTGCACAAACTATACTTTGATTTTTAGGTTGCATCTAAGCCTTCAAATTTTGAACATAGGGAGACCTTTGAGCTTTTGGAAATTCTTGGTTACTTATTCCATTTTTCATTTTTCATTGTCCTTGTCATTGTCACTTTATGAATTTGAGTTTTGGTCTTGTGTCTTGGTCTTTTTTGTCCTCTTATGGTCAATGACATTTGGAATTTGTTGCCTTGGGTTCACATTAGCTTGAGTGCCACCCTTTGTTTAAAATTTTAGGTTTCCTTTGCATTACATTACCCTCATTTAGACTCATATTACTTAGGTTGCACCCTTATTCCAAAAATACAAAAAAATAGCTCACTTTACCTTTTGCATCCATTAGTTTCATTATCGTTGCACCCTTATTCCAAAAACACCAAAAACATAGCCCAATTTCACTTAACCTTAGTTGCATTATTACCTTAGTCCTCAATTAGCATCATCTAGTCACCTTGAACATTAATCAATATTTAGTATCCTTTAGCATTCATTATCACCCACCCTTGCATTTTCATATCCTAAAGTCCAAAAATCCAAAAACATAGCATAGTTTCATTGTCATCTTGCATTATCCCCCAACTTGCAAAAGTCTCACATGGTTGAAACAAGGTCACAAGCCAAACAAAAGGACATGGATTTCCTAAGCGACCCTTTTCTTGACAATGTCATAGATTCAAATCAATCTACACCTCACAACAACACGTCACAAAGAGAAGAGAGTGACCCTTGGGAAGACCTAAACCTTGAATAGTTCAACAAGAGATTGACCCCTCAAGAGATTGAAAGGGCTTATCAAGATCCTATAGTTTTGAGTATAGTTGACCAACTTGTTGGTGCCAATCCAAAAAAAAAATCCATTCATTAGCCAAAAAGGGTGCCAAGTTACCTCAAGGTTTTGATGTATCAACCATCATAGAACAAGAAACTAAAAATCCATTTGGCATGCCTTCATCACAACAAATGAAAATCATACCCCTTGAGACAACTAAATACATGGCTACTACCACCATGACACATTCCAAACATCCCAACTCATACCACTACACAAGGTCAAACTTTCACATTTGGTACTTCCTCAAACACCATGGGTAAAACTTTCATGAATCCCCTCTTTCAAAACACAAATCAAGATTCCACATCACAAGGTCCTACACCTTTGATACAAAATCTAAACCAAGGTCACACACCCTTGACCAAAAATGCAAACCAAAGTTCTTTACCCACATCCAAAACACAAACCAAGGGCCCTCATTCCAATTCCAAAGTACACCTTCATTAAATCAACCTCCACCAAATAACCCTAGGAAGGTGCACATTATCTCACGAAGGGTCCCAAATCAAAACCACAATCAAGCATCTACTACCAACCAAGGGTCTATTCCATCACTTCAAAATACAAACCAAGGACCCCTTCCATCATTCCAAAACTCCACTCAAGGACCAATACCATCACATCAAAACATCAATCAAGGGCCTACACTTTCATATCAAAATGTAAATCAAGGTTCCATACCCTCACTTGCAAATCAAGGATTCAATTTCCAAAACCAAAACATGAATCAAGGGTCCATACCACAATTCCAAAGTACCATACCAAATACAAACCGCACCTTAGGAACAAATCCAAACACCAATTTCATTCCAAATCAAAACAACCCACATCTATATGACAATCAAGGTCCCATATCACAAATCATCAATCTAAATCCAAATCCAACATACAACCTCAATGCCAACACTAGGACATCTCACCAAAACAATGCAACACCATCCCTTACAGATTATTTGATACAACACAGGCAGATCCTTGAACAACAAATGACCTATTAGGGTTAGAAGGAAAATATCTAACAATTAAATGTTTATTTGATCAATAAAACAAAGGAATTAAAACACAAAAAAATTAACACAGAGAATTTAACGTGGTTCACCCAATCCGAGCTACATCCACAAAACTACAGTCATCCAATGATTTTATTATCCAGTGTAAAACTTATTACAATCTTGTGAATAATCGCCTTTTTCATCATACTATAACTCCCATCACAACCCCTTATAACAAGCTTAGAAGCTTCCAGATTAGGGTTCTACAAAGTCAGTTTTTTTTCTTTCTTTTTTGGTGACGATGCGAGGATACATGAAGAGTGTATAGTATAGCATGATCAGTCACAACATACCAACAATCTCCCACTTGGAGACTAATCCTAGACAACATTGTTGCACTTACAACTCCCACTGGAAATAAGCACCTTGGACCCTGTTGCTCTGTTATACTTGAATTCAACCTTGAAAGGCCAACTAAAGCTAAAGAGAAGCTCAAATTCTCCCTTGTCACTGCCTTCGTAAACATATCCGCTGGATTGGCATCTGTATGTATCTTTTCCAGCTTGACCTATCCATCCTCCAACATTGACCGAATGAAATGATATCTCAATTGTATGTGTTTGGTTTTAGAGTGCAAGGCAAAATTCTTTGCAAGATGTATAGCACTCTGGCTGTCTATAAACAAGTAATCTTTAGCCTGTTGTTTTCCCAACTCTTCCATGAAAAGTTGCAGCCATATCATCTCCTTTGTCGCCTCTATTGTAGTAGCATACTCTGCCTCCATGGTGGATAAAGCAACCACCTTTTGCAACCGAGAAATCCAACTCACTATTGTCCCACCAATTGTAAATGCATAGCCTATGGTACTCTGCCTGGTATCTATATCCCCAACCAAATATAAGTCAACATAGCCTTTTAAATCAATATTAGAGCCCCCAAAACATAAACATTTATTGGATGTACCTCTCAAATACCTGAGAATTCATTTTACCGCATTCCAATGCTCAACTCCAAGATGACTCATATACCTACTAACAACTACAACATGTGCAATATCCAGTCTCGTGCATACCATGACATACATTAAACTGCCTACAGTTGAAGCATATGGTACCTTGGACATTTTTTCTTCCTCCTCTTGTGTCTTTGGACACATATCATTATTCAATTTGACATGATTGGGCAAAGGTGTGTTGATAGCTTTTGCATTTTCCATATGAAGTCTTTGCAACACCTTTTCAACATAATTAGCCTGAGATAGAAACAATTTTATGTTTTTCCTATCTCTTGTAATCTTCATACCAAGGATTTGTTTTGTTTCCCCCAAATCCTTCATAGAAAATGAATTTTCTAACTGTTGTTTTAACTCCTATTTGTGGTCCATGTTCGACCCCACTACAAGCATATCATCAACATATAAACATTATTTTTCATCATCCAACCTCTTAAAATAAACGCAATGGTCTGAATTACATCGACTGTAGCCATGCTCAACCATAAAGCTATCAAATTTAATATACCATTGCCGAGGTGCTTGCTTCAAGCCATATAAAATTTTCTTCAATCTGCACACCAATTTCTCCTGACCTTTGACCTCAAATCCTTGTGGTTGTTCCATGTATATTTCCTCTTCCAAATCACCATGGAGAAAGGTTGTTGTAACATCAAGTTGTTCTAAATGAAAATCTTCAGTAGCCATAATACTTAAAACAATACAAATAGAAGTCATTTTAACAACTGGAGAAAATATTTCATCAAAATCAGAACCCTTTTTCTGTGCAAATCCCTTTACAACTAATTTGGCTTTAAATATTTGCTTACCTCCATCATCCTCTTTCAGTCTATAAACCTATTTATTTGGTAAAGCCTTTTTTACCTGTAGGCAACTTGCATAATTCCCAAGTCTGATTTTTCAACAAGGAGTCCATTTCTTCTTCCATTTAATGCTCCCACTGAACCTTGGTATCCACCTGCATAGCTTCATCATAACATTTTGGTTCACTAGCATCAGTTAATAAAATAGAATACAAAAAGGGAGAAAATATTTTGGGAGGTCTACTTATCCTTGAAGATCATCTAAAATTCACTGGAGTTTGTGGTATTTGTTGTTGTTGTTTTTGTGGAGCATGAGGAACCACTGGAACATTGCTATTCGGTGTATCATCCAACACTACATAATCATTTTCTTTCTTCTCATGTTGTTGCAACTGATCTTTGTACAATACTTTCTCATTGAATATGACATCCCTACTTCTCACAATTTTTTGATTTTCAAAATCCCAAAGCCTATAACCAAATTCATCAATGCCATATCCAAAAAATATACATTTCTTTGATTTTGTATCAAGCTTGGTTCTATTTTCAGAATCTACATGTGCAAATGCTTCACAACCGAAGATCTTGAGAAAAGAATAGCTCACCTTCTTACCTATCCATGCTTCCTCTGGAATACCACAACCCAAAGGATTAGAGGGACCTCTATTGATTAAATAAACAACAGTGTTTACAGCCTCTGCCCACATGTTTAAAGGCAACCCAGAATGCAATCTCATAGTGTGTGCACGCTCCATTGTTGTTTTGTTCATGCGCTCAGCCACTCCATTTTCCTATGGAGTCCTTGGAACCATTTTCTACCTACGAATACCATTTGAGGAACAATAATCTTCAAACTCTTTGCTGCAATACTCACCTCCATTATTAGATCTGAGACATTTTAACTTTTTACCCATCTCATTCTCAACCAAGCTTCTCCATTTTTTAAAAGTTTCAAATACATCAAATTTCTGCCTAAGGAAATAAATCCATTCCTTCCTAGTTTCATCATCAATGAATGTAACATAATACTGAAAGCCACCAAGAGAAGATACCTGAGCTAGTCCCCATACATCTGTATGCACAAGCTCCAATTTCTCATCTTTCTTTTGCTTCCCATCCTTGAGAAAACTAACTCTCTTTTGTTTTCCATACACACAACTTTCACAATAATCCATATTAACACATTTCAGACTTGGTAAAACATTCTTTGAATGAAGTAATTTCATACCTTTTGCACTCATATGCCCAAGTCTATTATGCCACAATGTTGATTCAGAATCCATAGCAACTGTCTGATTTTTTGCCTACTGAACTGCAGTAGTTGTTCCTAAATATTGATTTTTATCTGCAATAGCTAAAGTAGAAGGAACAGTATGACTTGTACAAAGATATAAGGTTCCTACTTTCACACATTTTTCTACCACTAAGGCACCTTTTGTAACCTTCAAATTTTTATCACTAAATGTAAAAACAAAACCTTCATCATCTAGTTGCCCTGCTGAAATTAAATTTATTTTTAACTGTGGAATGTGCCTTACCTCATGTAGTAGCCAATTATTCCCATTTTGCAACTTAATCTTGATTCTTCCCTTTCCAACAATCTGACAAGGTTCATTATCTCCCAAATAAACCAGCCCAAAATCCCCTTAGACATAATCAAGAAAATAACTTCTATGGGGAGTAGCATGAAATGAAGCCCCTAAATCTAACACCCAAGAATCATCAGTATTATCAAGGGAAAGAATCAAAGCATCCTCATCAAATTTATTACTTACCACATTTGCCTCTTTATTGCCTTCTTTTTTATCTCCTCTTTTTTTGAGACCGACAATCTTTCCTTAAATGACCCAGCTTACCACAGTACCAGCAATCCCTCTTGTCTCTAGATTGGGACCTTTTGTCCTTTGAATTTCCTCATGACTTCCCATGACTTCCAGAATTGTTTCCTCTCTCTTTTTTTCTACCCCTACTTTTTACATTCAAAACACTTCCTGATGTGGATGTTCCACCTGAGTTTTTCCTACGAATTTCCTCACTCAAAATAACACCAACAACATCATCAAATTTCAATGTATTCGAACTAGAAATAAAATTGCTAATAGCCATTACCAAGCTATTCCAACTTTCTGGAAAAGAACACAGAATCAAAAGAGCCCTAACTTCTTCATCAAAGTTTACATTTACAAAATTTAATTGACTGGTAATCATATTAAACTCATTTAAATGATCAACAACTGACCCACCTTCTACCATTTTCATATTATATAAACACTTCATAAGAAATACCTTATTCGAAGCGGAAGGATTTTCATATAACTTCTCCAGGATTTCCATCAACTCTTGAGTTGTCTTTGTTGTTTTAATATTGAATGCCACTGATTGTGCCAGGCATAAACAAATGGCTCCCAGTGCCTTTTTGTCTAGAAGATTTCATTCCTCATTACTCATTGTTGTCAGTTTCTTGGTTATTCCTTCCAACTGCCTCCATAAATCCTTCTGATAGAGATAATATTCCATTTACATCTTCCATAACTGATATTTCTTCCCATTTAATTTATCTACCTTCAATTTACCCTCGTCCACCATTGCTCCCACTTAACCATGAGACCTTCTTGCAAAGGATAATTGAAAACAACCTGACTCTGATACCACTTGTTAGGGTTAGAAGGTAGATATCTAACAATTGAATGCGTGTTTGATCAATAAAATATAGGAATCAAAACACATACAAAAAAATTAACACAGAGAATTTAACGTGGTTCACCCAATCCAGGCTACATCCACAAAACTGCAGCCATCCAATGATTTTATTATCCAGTGCAAAAATTATTACAATCTTGCAAATAATTGCCTTTTTCATCATACCATAACTCCCATCCCAACCCATTATAACAAGCTTAGAAGCTTCCAAATCAGGGTTCTACAAAGTCGGTTTTTTTTCTTTTTTTCGGCATTTTTCCTTTTTCGGTGACCACACAAGGATACATGAAGAGTGTACAGTATAGCATGATTAGTTGCCACATACCAACATGACCAACATGCAATTGGGAACCAACAAGAATACATACTCTATGGAGGATTTGTGCCCTTTTCCATTTGATCAAAATCTATACATGCCACCCTTTCCCTCGCATTTCACAACACCACCTTTGCCTAAATATAAGGGGACAAGGGATCTAGTAGAACACATCTGTGAATTCAACGCATCATGTATGGAATTTTCATATGACCCCACCTATTTGATGAGGTTATTCTTGTGAAGTCTCACAAGGGAGGCCTTAGATTGATTCTCACATCTTCCACAAGGAATCAAAACATGGGGTGAACTAGCCGACAAATTCATCAATCATTTTTCCTTCAACATTAAAAACAATGTCACCCTTGCAACATTGAGCACAACCAAACAAGAAGAAGGGGAATCACTTACCTCATTCTACTAGAGATGGTGAGGCTTGGTTAGCAAATTCCCTTGTCATATTCCTAAAAAACTTGTCACCATGTTTGTAGAAAACCTTAATGGAGAGTTGATGAGTCGAATACAAATTCAATGTTGTACAACCTTTGAAGAGATTCTTGAGAAAGGTGTCCTTATTGAGAAAATCCTTATTACAAGAGGACTAGTCAAGATAAACAAAGATAATCTAAAACCCAACAATGACAAAAGCAAATACTAGTCCCAAAACAAAAATGTCACAAATGACAGAGTTGTTGATGACGAACTAATAACCAAAGGACCAATCATTCAACTTAAAGGCCCTTCTTCATCTTTATACATCCAATGCATCGAATACCCAAACACAAAGTCAACCAAATGCTAAACATGGTCCAAAACAACCAATAAAGAAGTGGTCCTCCATGTGTCAAGAGAACATACACCCCCTTGGGTGAACCTATTGAATTAGTCCTTAAACGATCTTTGCAATCTAATGTCATCACACTTCCAAATACTAAGAAATATGAACCTTCCTTGATCAAACCTGATTGGTGGAAAGATGATGAATACTGTGAATACCATCATACAAAAGGACACAAAACATCTAGATGTTGGACACTCAAGAACATCATTCAAGACCTTATCGAGGATCAAACCATTTCAGTTGATAATTCACAAGGAAAAACTAATGTTGATCATACAATATTCAATACCCCTTTGCAAGACCATGATAAAGGAAAAGCCTCCAGTTCAGGGAATAATAATGCTAATTATGTAGTTGTTAAACATGATTACAACACCATCATCCTCAATGTGATGCCCTTTGATGATTGCATTGCCACTATCACCATAAATAAGCCAAAATCATATTGTGTTGTTGCCACCCGCAGAACCAAGATAACTATTCCAGGTCCATCTGCAAATCCTCAACCAAAGGGTCAATATAATCTTCTAGAGCAGCTAGGGAAAACTCTCGTGCAAATTTTTTTATCTTGGAACTCAATTGCATTTCACCATAGCACAAAGAAATCCTTGATAAAGCCTTGCAAGAAGCCTCCGTACCTACAAATCTAGATGTCAATGAATTTTAGGCCATGGTTGGATACCTAGCTATACCACACCATGTCACCTTCTCCGAACAGGACTTTTTAGCACCAAAATCTGACCATAACAGTCCTCTACACCTAGAAGTATGCGTTAATACACACAAGATTAGATGAGTCCTAGTAGATGGTGGAGTAGGCCTGAATATTTTCTCACTAAAATTAGTGAAAGCATTGGGATACTCTGAGAATTGCATTGAACAAACCAAGAAAATCGTAATCAAAGCTTATGATGATGCCGAGCAATCTTTTGAAGGCTTAATTTCACTTCTAGTGAGAGATGGCCCATCCATATAGGACACAGTATTTCACGTCTTGGATCTGGATTTACATTACAATCTCCTCCTTGGCCACCCATGGATTCACGCCATGAGGGCTATTTCATCCACCTACCGTCAATGCCTCAAGTTCCCACATAACGACACTGAAATCACTATTCCAGGTGACCCCGATCCTTTCCAATATTGTTCCAACCTCAAAGGAATTGTTGAGCGTCAAGTGCCCATCAATTGAGAGGCCTCATCTTCCACTTCATCCACCACTCCATCCCACTATGTTGATCCATCCACCCTTGTCAAATCATCCAACTCATTCATTACACCTTCCATGCCTAAAATCCAGATCCAAGACAAAAGTTGCAAAGAATACGATGTGAAGAGTCTCTTTTCATTGGAAAGTTACCCAAGTCACCAAAGTCACATGGAAAACCACATTCTATGCAGCCCAAAGTTGTCATCCACAATCCTCCTACCACCTTCACTAAATTGGGGGAACTTGCTAAAGAATCTCTAGATGACCACATTCTTACATGGTTGTACAAAGAAGAGGAGGACATTGAAACTAAGAAATTTCCAATTAAACAATATCCAAAAGGGTTCCAAATAATGAAATGACATGGATACGATAGACACAGTGGCCTTGATCTAAACAAGCAAGGAATGTTGGAACCTCTACAACCTCCTAAGTTAATAATTCATCAAGGGCTAGGGTTTGTTATGGTAAAAGTGACTATCTGAGGTATCAGGTCACCTTTGAGTGAGGTTGCTAGTGCTTCAGATGAGATCAATACACATGAAAACCCTTGGGATTATGATGTTGATTTCAATGAATATGAATGGGACTCCTTATCCTCCACCACTTTCATGGACCTTGACAAACTATTTGGGGAATTTGGCCAAATGCTTACCCTTGATTCTTCACGAAATCCACCAAGTACTTGTCTGAAAATGTCTTTGACTAAGGAAGAATGGCTCCAACACTATTTTTTGGAAATCCATTGATCTAGCCTCTTGGGAGCCTGATGACTCCAGTTCTATCTTTACCCTATCTGCCTACATAATGACCCTTGACAATATCGATGGTGGCTTACCTCTTGTCTACCCTCAACTTATAGATTGGGACTAACAAGGACCACCAAGTTTGGACACTTTCGAGAATGACGACACCATTGCTGAGTTCACGGGACTTCATGACGGAATATCGAATGGGGATCATAAATTTGGATTTTCCATAGAACTTAATTATGCCACATACTTTGGTGAGGTTGTCTTGTCCTCTAGTTGCAAAAGTGAAAATGAAAAAAATAAAAATAAAAACAATAGGTCTTCAAGTGAAAACTGAAAGGTGCTTGTTGATCGTGAAAAAGTAAAAATAAAGGACATATCCAAAGGTGAAAACCTCTCTGAGGCACCTAAGGATGAAGGACAGGAATGTCTCCCAATAGACTAAGAGAAATCATCATTGCTTATAGGATAAACAAAGGAAGTCAACATTGGAACATCAAATAACTCCATAATAATACAGTTAGCAGCATCCTTGACCACTGAATAAAATCCTGAGTTCATAGCATTCTTCTTAGAAAGACAAGTCAATTTTGCTTCATCATATGCCGATATGCCTGGATTGGATCCCGAATTGGTTCTACATCACTTACCATTTCTACCAAATTCCAATCCATTCAAACAGAAGTTAAGAAAAATGCATCCTTGGATCGCACTCCTTGTCAAGGTAGAACTCAAGAAGCTCTTGGACATTAGATTCATTCACCCAATTGATTATGCAGAATGGATATCAAATATATTTCATGTCACAAAACCAAATGGTCAATCCAGAGTTTGCACAGATTTCTGAGACCTCAATAAAGCTTGTCCCAAAGATTATTTTCCTCTGCCAAACATTGACATCATAGTAGATCTAACTGTTGGACATGAAATGCTATCACTAATGGATGGATTCTTAGGATACAATCATATTAGAATCACCACTAAAGATCAACCAAACACAACTTTCACATGTGCTTGGGGAACTTTCTATTGGAATTTCATGCCATTTGGATTGAAAAATGTTGGAGCCACTTATCAAAGAGCCATGACTATAATCTTTCATGACTACATTCATGTCCTTATGGAAGATTATGTTGATGACCTTCTCTCCAAATCTCTAGAATGAAGTGGACACTTGGTAGTATTGGATAAGATTTTCACCAAACTTGAAAAACTTCAACTCAGGCCAAATCCAAAGAAATGTGTTTTCGGGGTCCAATCAAGCAAACTCCTAGGATATATCATCTCTCGTAGAGGAATAGAAGTTGATCATGCCAAAGTAAAAGTGATCTTAGACATGCCACCACCAACCAATATCAGTCAACTAAGGAAATTACAAGGAAGATTACAATCAATCCGCAGGTTCATTTCTCAACTAGTAGACAGGACCCATCCATTCCAACATTTGTTAAGAAAAGGCAATCCCTTCAATTGGATTGACAAGTGTCAAGAAGCATTTGATCAAATCAAGAAATATTTATTGACTCCACCAATCCTTATGCCACCAATTGATGGAAGACATCTGATACTATATGTGATAGCTACTACATCAGCACTGGGGGCACTTTTAGCACAAAATGATAATGATGGCAAGGAAAGGGCAATATACTATATAATTCGCACTTTAGTTAGGTATGAGCTAAACTATAGCCCTATTGAGAAAGCATGTCTAGCAGTGGTATTTGTAGCATGGAAATTGAGACACTATATGCTAAATCACAAAACAAATTTGATTGCCAAAATTGATCCTTTGAAATACCTCCTCAGCAAAGCAGGATTGACGAGAAGGCTAGCTAAATGGGTTATGATTCTAAGGGAATATTACATTGAGTATGTTGACCGCAAACCAATAAAGGGACAAGTAATAGCTAGAAACTTGCAAATGCACCATTAAAAGCAGACCATCCTTTGGTATTTGACTTCCCAGATGAATCAGTCCTCGTCATAGACACACCAACAACATGGAAACTATACTTCAATGGATCTTATACAAGTCATGGATCAGGCACCAGTATTTTATTTATCACACCTCAAGGAGACTCCATTCCTAAGTCATTTTGGATAGCATTCTGATGCACAAACAACATGGTTGAGTATGAAGCACTATTGATAGGACTCCAAATGGCAGTCAATTGGAAAATCAAGGACCTACAAGTCTATGGTGACTCCCAGTTAGTGACTAAACAAGTTAATGACGACTATGACAACAAGGATGAGAAATTCATTCCCTACAAGCGCATGGTAGATAGCTTTAGATTATACTTTGATAATATTTCTTTTGAAAAAATACCAAGAATCCAAAACAAAGTAGTTGACGCAATGAATACAATTGGATCTCTCTTGGACATTCCTAACAATGCCTCACAATATGAGTTCTTGGTGCAACAACTATTGATCCCCGCATTCGTTGTCCCTGAAACTAAAATTGTGTGTGAACTTGTTGGTCTTGAATCTCCTTGGTATAAATACATTTGCGCCTATTTGCATGACCAAAGTATCCCTCTTGACTTGTCCCCTAACCAATGAAAGACCTTTATCCGACAAGCGTCCAAATATGCCATCATTGGAGACACCCTTTACCGCCACAAATTAGATAGTACCCTCCTTCAATGTCTCAACTCAAATAAAGCACAAACATCCTTACAAGAGGTACACCAGGATATATGTGGAGCTCACTCTGCTAGTCCAACCTTAGCCAAAAAGCTCATGAGAATGGGATATTATTGGCCTGTGATGGAACGTGATGCTTATCACTTTTTGAAGAAATGTCACTAGTGTTAGATTCATGGAGATCTTATACATTCACCAACTCAGCAACTTCAGCCGCTTACATCGGCCATTTTCTCAGTGGGGACTCAACCTCATAGGAAAAATCCATCCCACCTCTTCTAATGGACATAAATTTATCTTTGTCACTACTGAGTATTTCACAAAATGGATTGAAGCCATCCCATTGACTTACATCACTGGAAAGCAAATAGCTAAGTTCATCCTGAATTATATCATTTTTCGCTATGGTATTCCACAATCCATCATCACTGATAATGGTTTCCCTTTTAAAAAATAGTATGTTTGTGAGCTTTGTGACAAATTCCATATCCAACATCATTTTTCCACTCCATATTATCCCCAAGGAAATGGACAAGTTGAGGCATCTAATAAGATCATCTTAAAAATCTTAAAGAAGACTGTCAACGACGCTGGTCATGATTGGCACCTACAACTCAACCCTACTTTATGGGCTTACCCTACTAGTGTCTGCACTCCAATTGGAGCCACTCCATATTCCCTTGTCTATGGATCTAAGGTGATACTTCCTATAGAGGTCGAGTTACCCTCTTTGTGAGTCTCTATGCAAGGATTAATTGATCAAGAAGAATATTGTGTATCCCATCTACATGAGCTAGAGTTACTGGATGAAAACAGAGAGAATGCTTTGACACATTTCCAAGCATACTAGAATCACCTTCACCATAGCTACAATAAAAATGTCCAACCTAGAAGCTTTGACATTGGTGACTTGGTCCTGAAAGAAAATCCGAAGAATCAAGCAGAACAAGAAAAACCTAGAAAGTTTAAACCTAATTGGCTAGCCCTTATATCATTACAACATCATATGGATCAGGTGCTTATCATCTTTCTACTCCTGAAGGAGATCCATTGTCCAAACCTATTAATAGCATGCACCTCTGCAAGTATTATAGTTGATCCTTAAAGTATCCCCTTAAAAAGTCAAAAATTCAAAAAAATCAAAAAAATGGTCACCCTGATGAAAACCTAGCAAACAGGTGTCTTGGTGAGAACAAAAAAATTAGATTTTTTTTTTTTTTTTAAAAGAAATAAAAAATAGTAAAGAGAAATAATTCATCCAAAAGTGAAAACAACTTCGGTGGTGCTTTGGATAAGTACCATGGTGAAAACTTGGCAAATAGGCGCCATGTGTAGTTAGTCCTTGCTCCTTCATCTATTGTCACTGCATTTGGTCTTTTGTCCTTCCGCTCATCCATTTGCACATGTCATTCACCCATAATAAATTTTGTCATCCTTCCATGGCCTGGAAACCATTAACATTTGTGTATCCTGATCATCCTTTGCACTCGTTGCTACCCCTTTGCACATAATGAATTGGTCTCGTACCTGATTGGGGGAAATTCCTTGACCTATGTCTTCATTGGAAATAATATCAACATCATAAAACATCAAAATCCAAAAAAAAATTAGAAAACATGAAAAACCCCAAAAATAGAGTCTGAGTCTGAGTCAGTTTGTGTTAGTAGGGTCAAACTACATTGCCTCTGCGCATTTTCTACTTTGGCAAGGCTCATCTCAAATGGGCCCCCGAGGCATTAGGTCAGTCCTTTTAGGTTGTCCAAATAAAATTATGATTCAGTCTTTTGTCGAATAAGACAAAGTCAAGTCATGTCGAACTACAAGGTCTTTGCGCATTGCTACATAGGCAAGGCCATCTATTGATGAGCCCTCGAGGCCCCCTAGGTCAAGTCCTTTAGGGTTTCTCAAGTCTAGTTGTTTCCTTAATCTGAAAACAATCATCATTCAAACTAAATCACAAATCAACAAATGAACATAAACAACAAAACCCTTCAATCAATCAATTATCCTATCATCAATCAATCAACCTAGTCATTCAACTGGAATGGGGCATTATGCCATTTGTCTCATTCGGTCCTATCTCTTGTCTTTTATGAAGATGTGTCCTTCCTGAGATTAGACTTTGTCAATTTGGTCATTCACCCTAAGCAGGATATGTCTTTCTTGCAGATAGGTGCCTTGTCAACACTTATCACTTAGTCAACTTTATCAGATGTGTCCTTTGCCTTAAACAGGATGTGTCCTTCCTGCAGTTGGGTATCGTCACATCGCTTGGTCAATCTTTGTCAATCAGATGATCAATCTTTGTGAGAATCAATCTTGTCAACCTTGTCAATCAATCTCGCCTTAATCAGGATACATATTTCCTACAGTCAGGTGCAATCAATCAACCTTGTCATCTTTGTCAATCAATCTTTATCAAATCAATTAATCTTGTCAAATCTTGTCAATCAATTATTCCTTACTCAGGATGTGTCCTTCCTAAAACTAGGTACAATCAATCAAATCAATTTGTCAACTTTTGTCAACTTATCAATCAATCCTTGTCAACCTATCAATCAACTCAGTCATCTTGGTCCACCTAATCAATCAATCAAACAATCTTATCATTAACATTGGCAAACACTTTGTTGGTCTGGATCTGTCTTATCTTTTCAATTGGTTTTGGGTTATGTTACTAGTCTCCTCGAGGATGTCCTATCAATGGATTTAGAGGGACAATGATGGATCATGGCCTCTTTTTCTTTGTTTTTTGTTTGTGGTTTGTTTTGGAAAAAAGACTGGGACAATTGGGTCCTTAGTATGAGCTAGTGCATTCCTTGTCTTTTTTACTGCTTGTCTCTCCCGAATAGTCACCTTGCACACCTTGGTGTTTGTGGACCATTTGTGACATTTTTTACGCCCAATGATGATAAATATAAAAATGTAAGCATGAAAGTTGGATCCCTTATCATTCCTAGCCTAAATTTCCATCTCCATCTCCCTTGTCTTTTCCATGCTAACATTCATATCCCCCATCTTCTCCTGCACTAACATTCCTTATGCCTGCATCTTGACAGAGTCCTATTACACACAAAAACATCTTGCATCCATAATCATGTTAGAGTGCATCATAGAAAGCACCATCATCATAGACATAATTTTCATATTAGAACACATATATTTGCATAAAAAATTACAAAAACATAAAATACATCCATATAGCATTCATATATCATCATCATGATAGTATCATTTGCATCATACATTTCATTATATCATTACATCCCATATCACATAAGAATTGTATCCCATATAATGTTACATTACAATCCATTCACATTAATTACACTTCACATTACATATCATATACATTATATCCTATTATCACGTATCACATTAAGCGACATTTTTTGCATTCACATTACATATTTTCCACCAAACATTTTGCATTATCATACAAACATTACATTACATTAATATATTCCATCTCAAATTGCATTAAGACATTTCCATTCCATTCATCATTCACACATAACATAATCAAAACATCCATAACCATATATGTATTTCAGGGTACTCATAGCATAATCATATAGATCATCATCATATCACACTGCATTCAATAAACATTAGGTCATCCACATTGCATATAATAAAAGCATAAAAATTCATAATATAGTCATAGGCACATAATCATAAATCACATCAAAACTATCACATCATCATATAGAATCATCAACAAACATCATAATCATAGCATAAACACCCATCACACAGTATGTCATCATAAATGCATAGACACATCAATGCATATCATCAACCACCGCCAAAGTATATATATATATATTCAAAAAATAATGTGTCATAAAACAATGTCAAGATGTGTCCAATGAAAGTGGAGCTCGCAAGATCGATCATAAAAAACATTAGTGTCTAATACATAAACAACAAGGGGCTCTACCTTGAACTGCCCTGATCACCTGTCCCTGGGGCATCTCTAGCCCTATTCTCTGTAGTAGGAGGCCTATCGTATGCACCAACCCACTTGGAATCTGAAGTCTCACCCTGGGACCTGCTCTATGACCCCCGGCTAGGTGTCCTATTGTGCCCTCTACCTCGTGAACCACTATCTATCTTTGAAAATGTGGGCTCTCTCCTTTCAAGTGATACTAGTCTCTCATACAAATCCTGGTAATACTGGCTAGCTCTGCTCGCCCAGGAATACTCTCGGGCAACCACGACCATGGACCCCCTACATGTGGCTGTGAACTCAATCATTTGCTAATCAGTCTACTGTTGAAAGATCACTGCCAGGTCTCTCTCCACCTGGAATGCATCCCTCTTAGCCTTAAGGTTGTCTCGCTCTGTGGTCACTATCCTCAACTGTGCCTCAAGAGCCTGCACCTGTACCTATAAGGCAGCTATCCTCTGCTCGGTTGATCCCTCCCCATCTTCGGTCCCCACCTCCTATGGCATCTCCTCCTCTCCCATGATGATCCTCTCATGGATAATCTACTTTGCCTCATCCATATCTGCATCCTCCTCTCCTCCTACCTACTCTCCATGTCCTCCATCACCACCTCCCTTGACCTCCATAGCCTCTGGTTGTACAACCTCCACCGCAAGCACCTCGCATGTTGCTCCCCAACCTGTACCAATATCTCTATCTCTACTGGATGATCCTCCTCCATCTCTACCTCCTCTCGGATGGGTGGCAACTTCCTACCCTCTTGTCGCCCTCTATCCCTCCTCCTTGTCCTCCTCCCCAATCACCCCTATCATCCCCTCGTCCTCATCGTCCTGTGTCTCCTTTTCCCCTCCCACCTCTGCCTCCTCGTCGCCCTCTCACACCCCTAACTCTACTCTCTACTAGTGTTGGTTGTTGTGGATCTGTAAGTGGAATGGGCCTATGAATTTGCCACCAGTCATCATACTTTGATGTGGTACCTGCATCTGCATCTCCTCCCCACCACTCCCAATCCAAGGCATGTAGGGTATCTATCTCCTACTTTTCCATGGTGACTACGATATGTGAGCCCCAGGGATGCACCTCACATGATGATCGACCATACTCTACTCTACCCATTGGAACTCCCTGCCTCTCCCCAAACTGTCGTCGAACCCTCTCTGGAAGATACATCTCAGTGATGTGTTGGCTCTATATTGTGCATCGAATCAGATATCTAGGCTGCCTACACCAAGGTAAGCGGTCATCCTCATCTATCCACAATGGGCATGTCCTGTAAGGTCTCCAGACGAAACTCACCAATGTGTCTATGTCGTGCCTCTAGTAGCCCACATCTTCATGTGTCTATGTCAAGGCCCCCTGATATAGATAAGAATATGGTGTTGTTCCCACCGCCTGTCAAACCACTGGTGGCTGAGTTAAGGCTATGTGCTCCCATTCCTAGATTGTCAACAAGGTCACACCATAGCTCAAACTTTTCCCTTGTCTGTAGACGATATCATGCAACTGGAAATACAACATAGCCAAAAGACATGACCCCCATGCATAAACTATCCTATCTCAAACCATCAACCCCAACATCTCTCCCCAATCGACAAGGAAGCCATGGCCCTTGCTATCAAGAATCATCACTCCTGCTATCAGCATGTATAGAACATAGTCAAAATGGCCATATGTCTCTGCCAAGATCTCCCATCAGATCTCATATCCCTCGATCTCGAGCTTAGCATCATCCTCAGTCTCATAATACTCGTGCAACACCTGTAGTCCTCGAGCCGGATCATATTGCACACGCTCGCCACAAATGGGTAGCCTCAGGATCCTATACTCATCCTCTAGGATGATTGTCGCCTCCCTCATCGACAAATGGAAGCTACTTGTCTTCGAGTACCACCGCTCTACTAGCACTGTCAACATGCCCCTATTTTCCCTAATAGTGGGTATATATGTCACATAAAACAAACCTAGCTCCAGCAACACACCCTTCTCATCGTTGCCTAACTGGTTCCGTAGTTGGAACACATCTAGTCTGGACTCTAATGTAAATGGGTGGAAGATGCACCTAAAAACATCAAACAACCAATAACGTCACTCCAAAACCTTCATTTGACCTATTGAATCTAAATTGACTAAGTCAAAATTTCCTAGTCTGGGGAAAATCCTTAATTAGGCAATTGTGTCACAATTTTTATCCAGTGCATCATATAAATTATAACCGTCCTGCAACCACAAATGTGTCACACACCTAACACATGCATCGCTTGGACCCACGTACGCGTTGCACGAAGTCGTTTGTGTCATTCTCGATCACATATGTGACTCAAAAATGCACTTGCGTCACACAATTTCATGCGTTGCCCTGCAAACGTTTCTACCCCTATCCCTATGCACTTGCATCACGCTGAGACAATTGCGGTGAACTATTGATCGAATGCGTCGAACGTGATAACAGATGCGTTGCACGTCGTGTGCCACATTCATCTACTAAGTTATTTCCTAGCCTAAATGCATGCGAAACAAAAAATTAAAGCATGGGTTCAAGTACGTACTGGGGCGGGCACTCCCTCAGGACAACGGTGTGTGCAAATCTAATATGTGCGATGGGAAGCCTCTAGAACCGAGGACTTTTTCACTGCCTACTCACGCAAAGCTCTCATGATTTCTAAATATGTAATGTGAAAATGACCCCTTTTCAAATTCAAATTGCCATTTATAGGTCCAAATTTAGGGTTTTTGCCCTGCCTCACCTTCTAGACGCACCTTTTGACACCCTTGGCCTCGAATTTGACCCTGTTTTTTATCTTGATCATTAATTTTTCCTTCACCATCGAAATCATAGCCATCCTTTTATCTTATTGGGACAATTTTCCAAATTTTTGAAACTCTTTGAAAATTTGTCAAATTTTCCCGAGGGAGCATACTTGTACCCTGTTGTCACCGGGGCATCCTAGAGCATCCCCTGACTAAGTTTCTTTGACACAATGCAATTAACTACATTATGTCAAAGAGGGGCAAAATGTAGACACTAAAAAATGTCCTAAGGCTGCTAGCATCATTTTTCTTGGTCGTCATCTTTCGATAATTGAATAATTTTAATTATTCAATTATGTTCGATCATATTCCTCTATTAATTAAATAATTTTTAATTATTTAATTAATTCACCTTCTAATCTTTATTCTATTTTTGATCAATTAAAATTATTTAATTGTGTCGCTAATATACCCCTTTCTTCAATAATTAAATAAATAATTATTTATTTAATTATTTTTCCTTCATCTATAATCAGATAATTATTATTATTATTATTTGACCTTTTATTCTTCTATAATTAAATAATTGTCGAAATTATTTAATTATGTGTCATTCCTCTCTTTTGAATAAATAATTCAAATCAATTATCCATGTCCATTTCTCCATTTAATTAAATTTATTAATTTAATTAAATCTCCTTTTTCATTTTCTCCAAATAAATAATTTGAATAAATTATTTATTTACCACTTGTCCTTTTCCTCCATTTTTTTCCATTTTTGAATAAATAATTTAAAATAAATTATCTATGCACCTCTTCTAGTAAAAGATGCCATGTCATTAACCCCTATCATAGCCTTCATTGTTGTCATAATTGTCAGGCGTCATAGCCATCGGCATCATACCTGTCATGATTCCTCCAAAAATGGCATATTCTTGGTGCATCAATTTTGGACCATTGATCTTGGCATCTTTTTGGAGACTCGATCTCAACCATCCATTTTGTAACCTCCCTCTCATACATCCTCATCCGTTGATCTTGGAATCCTTCTAGAGGATTAATCTGGACCGTCCATTCGAATGGTTGTCTATAAAGCAACCTTCCTCCTCCATTTTCAACTTAACAACTAATTGTCTCGAACTTTCTACTTGCTATTTTGCAGGTATTTTCACATGTGAAGCAACAAAGCTAAGGGAAAAGATTACAAAAAGGAGGAATAGGAGAGCAAGGGAAGTGATTCAAAATTCAAGCATGGGGAGTCTTTTTATTTCATGTTCTTATTTTCTCATGCTTTCATTGTTTTCTCTTGTTTTGGTGTGATTAATGGTCTAGAGGTGTTGGTTGTCACTTTTTCTAGGCTAGGAACTTAGAAACCCCATCTTACACAAGTTTCTTGAGACAATAGTGAATTTCTGGTGATTTTTGAGCACTTGCATCATTTTCCTTGCATTTGCTAGGTCAAAAGCCCGTCTTTGACCTTAAAACCCTCGTACTTGACTTAAAACCTCACACTTGCTTAAGAACCTCACTTTTGTTTCATGTAGTTGACCTAAAACCTCACCCTTGACATAAAACCTTGCTTTTGTTTGCTTTGGAGTTGTTTCCCCATCCTTGCTTAAGAAGCTCGCACTTGCCTTGATGTCTTGCATTTGAAAACTTCACACTTGCTCTAAAATCTCACACTTGCTCCTAAAAGCTCGCACTTGCTCCTGAAACCTCACTTTTGTTTGTTGTTTGACTGTAATCAGGACTTTTTTTTACCCTATCTTCAAATGACCATATCTTGGTCATACAGAAGTATTTTTCGGTGCTTTTTTTAAATGGGGTAGAATTTCCCGATCTTTGCAATGGTGTAGGTGGTTTTCATTTTTTTTGTAGTTAAATTTTCCATTAGTGTCGTGAACTTGCATTTGCTAGGTCAGGAAGCTCGCACTTGACCTCAAAACCCTCGCCTTTGACCTAAATCCTTGCATTTGCTTGTTTTTCATCCTAATTGTCATTTTTCATCATGTTTTGTGTCATTTTGTGTTGCTTTACATGTTTAGAGAAAAACCCTAACATCGTGAGTTTAAAATGATTGCAGGTGGTCATTCTATTAGACAGCTAGATCTAGATGGTGGTCCACAGCCTAGTCTATAGAGTGTTTCCCTTCTTGTTGGGTAGTGTACTTGATCTTCGTTATGTTGTTGTTCAGAGACGTATGCAAACATGATTTATATATATATATATTCACCGGCCTAGTTGAGGCCTCGTATATATGTATCATTTTGTATTATCCTATCACACTTTGTTTCACTGATGATGATGTATTATGACATTCTCCCTTTTTTATGTTTGATGTATGATGTTGATATATGATGGATGTATGCCCCATACATGATACATGATGTTTTCATTGCTTTATCATTATCACCATGCTATGTACCAATGACATTGTGGATGCAGTATGGATATGGTACTAATGCATTTGTGATGCAGGATGGATGTTAGTTAGAAGAAATATTTGATGATAGATAGAAATGTGATGTTGTTAGTAGTGATGAGTTGTGTTTTCTTTTCTTGGAGGCTTTGCACTTTTGAACAATCATGTTTGATGTAGCAAATAGATATGATGCACCAGGATATTAATGACCAAGGTGACTTTGTATCTATTGCATGGACTTTGACTCTACAAACAAGGAGTATTCTTGCTCATACCAGACATACAGAAACATTGTTAGAGTGTATGGGTGAGAAGATTTAAAACATGTCAGACTAGTAACACAAGAGGTATTAAGAACCTAACATGCCACTGCTACACAAACTGCTTCAAAACAACTTCCACACACAGAATAAAGCAAGTATTTTCCATGATAGTATAACAAAAATATCCAACAAACAACAAACCGAAATGATGCTCAATTGCCCCCATTCCTTCTCTAAATCCTTTATGGACATCCCCAAGAGATCCTAGGAATGAGTCAATAAAATAAATCACAAAAATAAGACTTAAAAAAAGACAAAGTTGCAGTATCACTTGCCATATTTGTTTGGGGTGGGACTATTATCCAGTGTTGATCATGTCTATCGTAGGAATGGATTCGTTAAGATCATGTCTCAAGATGTTGTTGGGAGTTGTCAAAAGATCGGTAGTTGATACTTTGGCAATGTTTCCATCTATTTATAGTCAGATCTTTTGTGATTGTTTGCTTAAAATTTCTAGTTGTTCATGTTTGGTTTGTTTGTTTGTTTGCTTTGTCAAAAGGTGACTGTGATGATTTTGTTTATTATGGATGAATCTTTATTGCAGATTTGTGATGATAGGGTTGGGATCTTTTTGATTTTATGAGTTTTATGATGTTGTTTTTGTTGTTTTTAGGGGACTAACCTAGGGCCTCGAGGGCTCATCAAAGATAAGCCTTGCCTATGTTGTACACGCAGAGGATCGTAGTTCACTTGGTTTGAGTGTTTTTGACCTTTTTTGTTTTGTGAATGTTTTTGGATTTTAGCTTTTTGACTATTTTGAAAATAAAGCATGTTGGAAACCTAAGGGGACTAACCTAGGGTCTTGGGGGTTGTTAGGCCTTGCCTACGTTGTACACGTAGAGACCGTGTAGTTCAACCATTTGACTCAAAAAGCATAAACTATTTTTGGATAAACAACATTGATAATCTAGATTGATATTCTACTTTTGTGTCTAGAGGATATGTTGTGGGAAATATACTTGAACTAGCTGTGAGGTTCAAGCAAATGTTGATATCTTAGACTGTTTGAGTGAAGGAATAACCCAACGATGTTGTTTTTGTTTTTTATTATTTCGTATGTTTTTGATCTTTTTGTCATTTTTGATGTTTTTGGATTTTTGTTGGTTTCTAATGTTTTTGGATTTCCTTTTTTTCGACCCTGATAGGATGTTCCAATATCTAATCCACAACTAGCTTCAGGAAGTTTCCCCCAGTTGGAGACAAAATGACTTTCCTTAATCAGTGACAAGCCATGGTTGGATACATGTTTTATTATGAAATGGATGGGTGGATGTCGTGGACCGTACCGATAGATAATGATGCAAGTTTTATTCAAACATAGCACCTTTTTACTAGGTTTTCACTATGATACATGTTTTAGGAGTGCTACAAAGTGGTTTTCACTCAAAGAACATTTTATTTCTCTTTACTGTTTTTCTTGCTTTTTGATTTTTTTGTATTTTATCTTTTTTTCTAATTTTTTTGGATTTTTACCCTCTTGCCTGGGGTATTTTGACATGCTTCATGTGTAGAACTTCTTGAGGTGGCTATTGTTCAGTGGTTTGGCTAAGGGCTCTCCTTTAGGAGTAGCCAACTAATATGCCCCAAAGTCATAGCTTGTTGTGACGACGAATGGGCCTAACCAGTTGGGTTCAAATTTTCCTTTGCCATCCCGATTTAGTTGTACCTTATGATTCTCTTTTAGGACTAAGTCACCAACTTGAAAGTTCTTGTCCTTGATCTTTTTGTCATAGTTTTGTTTGAGTCAATTTTGATAAACCTATAAATGGTTTAACATGCTCAAACACTTTTCATCTAGGAGCTCTAATTCATTTAGTTTGGCTACCCTATATTCTTCATTGTTGACCATGCCTTTCAATGAGACTCATAATGAGGGGATTTCGACCTCAATAGGTCAAACAGCCTCTGATTCATAGACCAAGGAAAATAGTGTGGCACCAGTAGGTGTTCGAATGTTGTTTGATAATCCCATAGGGTTGGATTTAGTTGCAAATTCCAATCATGATCAGCTTCATTAATAGTATTTTTGAGTATTTTCAATATGGTTTTGTTAGACGCCTGAGCCTGACCGTTTCCTTGGGAGTAATAAGGTGTGGAAAATCTATGTTGGATAGAAAACTAGGAACAAAGTTCTTGGACATCCTAATTCTTGAATGGGGTTCCATTGTCTATTATTATCATTTGGGGAATTCCATAGCTGCAGATGAGATAATTTAAAATGAATTTTGATATCTATTTGTTGGTGATATAGGTCAATGGAATTGCCTCTATCCATTTAGTTAATTATTCAGTTACTGTGATAATGAATTTGTGCCCATTGGATGAGGTAGGTGATATCTTTCCTACCAGGTCTAATCCCCATTGCGAGAAAGGCCATGGTGTGATGATGGGTCTCAGTTCCTTTGCTGGTGCATGAACAAGATCGTTGTGTTGTTGACATTGCTGACACTTTCTAGAGTACTATATGCATTCTTGATCCATGGAGGGCTAGTAGTGTCCTGTTCTAAGCATCTTTTGGAATAGGTTAGGTCTACTAGAATGGGACTTGCAAACACCTTTGTGTACCTCTT
>VDFB02105785.1:284542506-284595211 GCA_007258455.2 Sequoia sempervirens | reverse complement strand
GTGAGCCTTTTTATAATTAGCTTTGATATTCTCAATAGTGTGAGTTAATCCTCACTGTGGTTTTTCCCTCATTGGGTTTTCCATGTAAATATGATGTTATTGTGTTTGAGCACTTGAATTTGATGATTAATCACTTAATCAATTTATGTGTTAGTTCTAGTAATTGAATTTAAGATTATAATCTATGACAACTGATTCACCCCCTCTCAATTGTCCTATCCAACATTTGGATCCCATGTTCTTCACAAAATTTGTCATACTTGTTAGAAGTGAATTCTCCACCTCTGTCTAATCTCAAAACCTTGATTGTTGTTCTAGTTTCATTATCTACTAATTCCTTGAATGCCATAAACTTCTCAAATTATTTTGACTTCTATTTTAGATAGGTATTCCAAGTCATTCTAGTGTAATCATCAATGAGAATCATGAAATACCTATCACCTTGCAGACTCTTTTTTTCTCATAGGTCCTCATAGATCAACATGCACCAAATCCAATGGTTATGATGTAGAATACTCCTTAGCAGAAAATATGTTATTTGTTTGTTTCCCTTCATGACATGGTTTGCAACTAGTAGATTGAGGTTTCTTAATCTTTGGCATATCTTGGTGTGACCGAAGACTTAGTATAGGCTGACTACACTTGATCCATGAGGATTCAAAGTGTATTTAAGCCACGAAACATCAGTCCAATAAGATCATTCAATTTGCAAAACTAAACTAAGCATCCATTAAAACTACCATATTAAAATATTAAAGCTTCAAAAACACCTATTCTAATCCAATGAAACTTATCCTATTGGGGGAGTGGTGTAGCGTTGATGTGGAATGGTGACCCTTTCCCAATCCCAATGATAAATGAGCTTGTTTCGATCGATTCTATTAAGGAGAAACGATGAAACCAATGATAAATGTATATGAAAACATGATTTAAAGCTATTTTACTATGATGAAAGTTATTTTAACATGATCTATGCTAAGATGACTGATATGGGTGTATGAAAATCTATTCTAAATGAAGTTTAAGCTTAAAAGATTGAAACCCTAATTACCAAATACACTAAATGGATGCACCTAGGTTGCCATGGAAGCTAAACTAATATGTTGTAAGAAATTAACCTAAAATTCTTTCCAAAACAAGAAATATGAGTGCAAGATGAGAGTGATTTTAATAGCATAAGTTTTCTCTTAAAAGATGGATCCCTATTCAATAGAGGCAAGCTCTATTTATAGAATAGGCAAAATGAAATTGATGGCCAGGATCAAAAGGATCAATGAACGGTTAGAATAAAAGGAAGATGGAGGCATGGTTCATGGATTCCCATCAAGGGTTGAGGAGGCAAGATGGTTTTTAATAAAGGGCTTACATTCATCCAAACAAACACACTTTCAAAACTTGCATAAGAAGTCTTGTTGAAAGTTTGTTATAAAAAGGAATATTCCCTTTTTCAAATGAGTGAAGAAAGAGAATATTTTCAAAGAATATTCTCATGGGTGAGAAAAAATAGATATTTAGTTAATTAAAACCAAATTTAATTGTGCAAAGGAATATTCCCTTTTTGGAGGAATGTGAAAAGGAGGAATATTCCCTTGGAGTATTCCCTTACAAGTGGGAGGATTAAATTTAATTAGTAATTTGATAATTAAGTAAAGTTTCAATTATACAAATTAGAGGAGTTAGGACATTCATTAAATAATTGATTTATTTAATGAAAAGGGGAAGTCATATGATATTTAATTAAATAACTTAAGGTTATTTAATTAAATAAGAGGACTTTAGGGATTAAATTAAATCAATTGATTTATTCAATTTAATAAGGCAAAATGTTACCACAAGAGGGGGTGAATTAACCTAATTAGGTCAATTAGATTAATAGATGACAATGATGCAATTAATTAAATAGCTAGGCTATTTTAATCAGTTAAGCAAAAAAAAGGACGGGTTTTAGGATGAAATGATGTTAGTATATCTGATTCAAGTGCATGACATCATTCAGGACATTTTTAAGTGTCTACATTTTGCCCCTCTTTGAAGCAAGGTACCTGTTACATTGGTTCAAAGACTGGTGCTTTTCGGATTAAAAACTGTTGCTTAGATAAAAAATAATAAAATAAATTTATTTTTGGATGTCCCACTGTTACCCCAACAGAAGGAATAAGTTGGTTCCCTGCCCCCTCGAGAAATTGGGCAGAAATTTTGAATTTTGGGTTGATTTCTCGACAAAGGTAAAATATAGGTTTAGGTGCCAAAGTAGGCCCCAAGATGCCAAAAATGGCCTCAAAAATGCAAAACACGGCTCAAAATAGGTTGTACAAGATGGAAATAGGTAAAATAGGTCAAAACCCTAGCTTTTGGCTCAAATTAGGGCAAGAAACCCTAATTTTTAGGCTTAATTAAGTGATGAGGGGTCACTTTCAATTCATTTATGCATTCGCACTTTAGATATTTGTGCATTTGGAGCTCTGATACCTTGGCAAAATGGCTCACTGTGTGCTTCCTCTTCACCTTTCGAAGCGAGTTCGAGAGTACCAGCGGTGATCAGATGCAGGACCTCGGGTATGTGACTCGAAACTTGTCTCGATTTTCAGTTTTAGGTGCATTTAATAGCACGTCAAAACTAGGTTTGTAGGTGCGTCACTGTATAGCGACACAATGGATATGTTAGAAGTATCGCTATTAATTCTTTAGTGATGCACCTTCTGTCTAGTGGTGCACCACCATTTTTTGGTTGGGAGATGCATTTAATTAAGAGGTCGCTAGGTTAATATAGCGATGCACAATATTTTTAGGTTTAGCAACACTGGAAATCAGTTGGCGATGCATGTAGCAAATAACGACGCACCCATTTTTTTTGCTTTAGCGACTCTTACAAATGTCAATTTGCTATTGAGTGTAGCGACGTTTGTCACTAAATTGGCGATGCATTGTCCAAATTGATACAGTGACACACACCAAAATAAGCGATGTTATTGATTTCAACAATGCTTTTGATGTTTTAGAATGCAAAGTCTCATATTTTGATCATTTTTCTAACTTTTTGGAAAATTGATGTTGTGTGCGTGATGCATGCAGGAGGATCCTCCCCCATTGATGTCGTAAGAGTACCATTCCAACATTATGACAATGTAACAAGTGTTTGATGACTTGGAGGTAAAGCGGTTGGGGATGTTGGGGTTAGGCTTCATTGCTTTCTTACCCAAGGTTCAAACCCACCTTGCTCTGATGACGACGTTGATTGAGAGGTGGCACATCGAGACCTCTTCATTTCACCTGCCCACCAGGGAGGCCACCATTACACTGGAGGACGTGTGGCACATTTTACGACTATCTATTCATAGAGAGCATGTCATATATGACCTAGATGTCAGGAGAGACACATGTCTCTCCTTTCTACATAGATGTCAAATCATTCTGGTGAGCTCTCAGATTGACCTTAATGTATATCAGGATCGAGTGCCCATCTTTAGATTGTTTGTAGCTACATTGATCTCTGTAGTGATTGCCCCAGATCGACGGGGCAGAGATTTCAATCTCAAATGGGGATTGGCATGGGAGGGGATGATCAAGAGGTTGTGATGTATGTGTGGGGTCCTATTCTTCTGGCTTCATTATACCACGACATGCATGAGGTTGTCTACCATGAGGGCAAGAGCATCAGAGCAGGTGTTACACTGCTCTACATTTGGGTATATGAGCATATTGCAGTATTGAGGCCCTTGGTTGTTTTAACAAACATTCATGAGGATGAGCCCGTCATCTTCAAGTATAGGGTGTCAATGAATCTTCAACACACAGGCCCTACAAGTCTAGTTTAATGGCATCATGCCATTAATGACATGATCATGTTCAGATGGAGGTTGTGGCTACAACATCCAACATGCTACGATGATCAACAATAGTTGTATTTTGCTTGGAAAACCTGATATATGTAGGGGCGAGAGCATACGATGATAGAGCAGTACCTCCCAGACTACATTGCTCGGTAGTTTGGAGAGGTTCAAGATGTGCCTGCCGATGATTACACTACAGTGTTCACCAGATGAGGTAGAGGTTGAGGCTGAGGCTGAGGCTAAGATGGTGGCAAGGACAGAGGTAAGGATGGGGGCCAAGGTCAAGGGCAGTAGTAGGATTAGTACAGGGCCTAGGTGTTAGGTGATGGGCACCAACAACAACCAGATCAAGGTCACCAAGACCTAGGGCGTCAGGATGGGCATGATGGATAGGTTCTAGGGGCACCACCACCTCCTCCACCCATACAACTAGATGCCCAATTACAAGCACATATATAGGCCATTACAACTGAGAGAGATCGGCTACAGGTAGAGCGGGATTAGCTGCAACAACAACTTCGGGTCATGACAACTGAGAGAGATTAGGAGGTTCAGTTGTGGTAGCAACTAGACTTATAGCTGGCCCAGGAGATTGGGTGGAGGCAACAACTTGAGGCAGTGATAGCTGCATCACAAGGATGAAAAGTGTCTACCCATTTGTACAGAGAGGCAGTTATTGAGGCTGCTTACTACCGCATGCATTATCATCATGATGTTCCTCAAGTGACGAGACAACCTAATTTTTCACAACAGAGTGGAGCACCACCTAGAGTTGAGGATCAACCATCAGTTAGGGGTGAGTCGAGTAGCCACCAAGGCTAGCCTACTTGTGTAGACACTTTTGATTGTTTGCCCGATTTTATACAGATATACATTCATGGGCTCATTTTTGATAGCCTTGTGGATATTGTACTTTTTCTTTGATATTCATACACTGATTTAGATATTATACCGTGACAGTCATCATTTTTGATATATATATGAGATGATTCAGATTCAATATATGATGTTCTCTTTATTTCATGCTTTATGAATATATGGATGCATATGATGTGATGTGATGTTATGTTATGTGTTATGATATGATTATTTATGGATGGAATGTAATGTATGCACTTCTTTTATTTATGTTTGTGTGATATGTGATGATGTAATGTTTATGAGATGCGATATTATGAGATAAATTCAATGCAATGCAATGGATATGTGACCTTTTTTAATATCTTCCTATGATATGCTATGATATCATATGCTTATGTAGGATGCATTTCTTTTTGTGTACTTTTCTGTGCAATTTATGATGCGATGATGTATTCATATGGTTGTATATATGGATAATGCTTATAGTATGGATGCTATGAATGTTCATGAAATGGATGTTTATGAATGATAATGCAATGTTTTTAAGATGCTTAGAATAAGAAATCTATATTATTCAAAACAACTTAAATGATAATGATGATGCAGTGGATTATGTTTTCTTTTATTATGGGGAAATACTATGATAATGTAGGATGTATGCATGATAATGATCTTGTGGATGCATGATGATGTTTTTGTTGATTGTCATGATATCAGGTTAGTGTGGAAAGAAGATAGAAGAAATAAGAATGAATTGACCATTGATTTTAAAGATTGATTCAAAAAATTCCAACAAGTTCATGATCCACTGATACTTTATGAGATATGGTGATGAGAGATGATGATGATGATGATGATTTTATCATGTCTTGGGATTGGTATTTTCTTTCATTCCTCATTTTTTATATAACACATAGACTCGGTGCATCAAGGTATTGATAACCAGGACAACGTTGTATCTAGTGTAATGGACTTTGACTCTGCAAACAGATAGGATAGTTTTTGTTCACACCTTGACATACGGAAACTTTGTTGGAATGTAAGTTAGAAACTTAGAATATAGTGGACCAAATCATACGCAATAGTCAACAATCTACTCCAAACAACTTCCCTACACACAACTAAGCAAGTATGCGCCAAGATTATTTTACAAGAATACCCACAAGCACGAAAAATGAAAGATAATGATCAATGCCCCATTCCTTTCTCTCTAAATCATTGAGACATCATCAAGAGGTCCTCAGAATGGGTCACTAAGATAAATCATAAGAAAAGATCAAAGACAAACAGTCAATGTTATCTATATCTCTTGCCAATTTAATATAGCTAAGTTAATTTCTGATAGTGATGCCCATTATAGGAAGGATACATCCTAGGACATGTTGATCAGGTGTTTTGATTAGGATGAGGTGTGTGATAAGTCATTGATACAAACTTCACTGACTCATTTACCTGTGATTTAGACTTTAGATTTTGACACTTAGGTTCTCACTTTACGACTTGCGATACTTGCTTTCTATTTGTTTTACCAAAGGTTGAAGGTGATGATTGATTTGTTATGGATGAAGGTTTATTGCAGGTGAAAGCAAAATGGGATGGATGGTTTTGGATTTTATGAATATTTTAATTTTTTTGGTATTTTCTAATGTTTTGAGGTTATTTTTTGGTCTTTTTGAAAGTTTATGTGAATGTTTTGGTTGTCGATTATTTGAGGCTATTTAGGATTTTCTCTGAGATATTTGATGTTGTTTAGGTCTTTTGAAAATTTTCTAATGTTTTAGGCTTTTCAATTTTCAAATGTTTTTGGATTTTTCTAAGTTTTCGAATGTTTAAGGGTTTTCCAATATTTGAATGTTTAAGGCTTTTTCGAATTTTTTGTAAATGTTTAAGACTTTTCTGATATTTGAGTGTTTAGGGATTTTCCAAGTTTTCTGACCAAGAACCTAACCTAAAAGACTATCCTAGGGGCCTCAGGGGCTTATCAAAGATGATCCTTGCCTACATTATACACGCAAAGACCACGTAGTTCGACTGACTCGACTTATTAGCGATGAGAAATGAATAGTTGATGGAATGTTAGTTTATTATGACAAACTCCTAAAGACTGACCTAGGGTGTCTTGGGGGCACATCAATGATGGCCTTGCCTATGTTCAAGCTCAGAGACTTGTAGTTTTTCATGTGTTTTGGATGTTTTAGATTTTGACTTTACAATTTTTGAATGTTTTTGGATTTTAGTTGTACAGGATTTTGATGAGATTTTACGAATGTTTTTGGGATTTTCGATGATATTTCCAATAACCTTGAGATAGGTAAGAATCCAATGTGATCCAAAATGAATTGCCCCCAACATGACACAATAGACTACCTTGATATAGGCAGGACACGATGACCTTAGGAATATGCCAAGTAGTACTAAAGGGGATACAATACTTCATAATATCAAGCTATGATACAGACACAGATGGATGATAGAATAAATAGGATGAATGATGCGACGGATGGATGCGATGCAAAGAATGATAGGATAAAGAGCCAAAGAATAGATGGAGGTGTTTTATTTACGTAAGGTGCCTGTTTGCCAGGTTTTCACCAAGGTACTTGGCTAAAGCACCACCGAAGTGGTTTTCACTAGAGGATGATTTTTTTCTTTACTTTTTCAATCCTTTTTCTTTTTTTCTTTTGATTTTTGACCATTTTTATGATCTTTTATATTTTTCAGATTTACACCCTTTAGCTTAGGCATAAAACTTTTTAAGATGCAAGCTATTGGTTGGTTCCTGCAAGGGTTCACCTTTAGGCGTTGATAATTGATATGCTCCTGATCCATAGCTTGTTGTAGCAACAAATGGGCCTAACCAATTAGGCTCAAACTTTCCTTTACTATCCTGATTTGGAATATTTTTTGAATTCTATTTGAGAACAAGATCCCCTACCTAGAAATACCGACTCTTGATCTTCTTGTTATATCTCCGATTTAGTCAATTTTGGTATACTTGCAAGTGATTAAGGGCATCAAGATGATGTTCATCCAAGAATTCTAGCTCATTTAGCTGAGATACTCTGTATTCTTCATCAGTGATTAGGTTCTGCAATGACACTCACAGTGATGGAAGCTTGACCTCGATAGGCAAGATGGCTTCTGATCCATAGACCAAGGAGAATGGTGTTGCACCTGTAGGCATGCAAATACTGGTTCGATAGGCCTAGAGGGAAGGATTTAACCACAGATTCTAGTCACGACCAACTTTATTAACTATTTTCTTTAGGATCTTCAGAATGTTCTTGTTTGTAGCATCGGCTTGACCATTGCCCTGGGGCTAATGCAAGGAAGAAAATTGATGTTGGATGTTGAATCATTGACATAACTCTTTCACATCTTGATTCTTGAAGGGTGTTTTGTTGTCTGAGATAAGGGTTTGTAGAACATCAGAATGGCTTCGAACCACTTGGTAAAGTACTCAGTGGCTATTATGATGTTTTTATGGCCATTAGATGAAGTGGGAGTAATTTTTCCTATGAGTTCAAGCCCCCACTTTGAGAAAGGCCAAGGTGTGACCATTGGTTGCAACTCTTGAGCTAGAGCATGAATAATATCTCCATGCTATTGACACTGGACACACTTCTGCACATATTGATGGGCTTCTCTTTCCATGGTTGGCCAGTAGTACTCCTTCCTCAACAATTTCTTAGCTAAAGTCATACCAGAATGGGAACCACATATGCCATTGTGTACTTTTGTTAAGGCGGTCAAGGCTTCCTCTTGGTTAAGACATTGTAGTAATGTCTCCTCAATGCTTCAACAATATAAGGTATCACCTAGGATCATGAATCGGGATGCCTTTTTAACAAAGGTATTTTTAAGGTTAGAGGTGATATCAGCTGGGAGGGTTCCTTTGCTAAGGTAGGCAAATATATCATGATACCACGGGGACCAAGACCAACAATGACACACACAAATTTTGATTCAGGGATTTTGAAAGTTGGTACGAGAAGTTGTTCTACCAAGAATTCACATTGAAGGATGTTGTGCGGCATGTCTAATAATGATCCAATTGTTGCCATAACATCTGCTGCTCAGTTGTTCATGCGAGGAATTTGCTCAAAATTTATATCAATGAAAAGGTCCTTGAGATTTTCTACCATCTTCTTGTAAGGAGTAAGTTTGTTAGCCTTAGTTTGGTAGTCGTCATTGACTTGATTGATAAATAGCTATGAGTCCCCATAGACTTTCATCTCCTGTATCTACCATTGAACTGCTATCCTTAGACCTGTGATCAGGGCTTGATACTCAGCTATATTGATAGTACATGGAAATGATAGCCTGTATGACTTTGGAATGCGATCTCCTTGAGGGGTGATAAAAAGAATACCCGCCCCTAATACATGTTGGGTAAACGATCCATCAAAATACATTTTCCATTAATCTGTTAGACTAACAAGGAACATTGATTCATCAGGGAATTCATATATCAACGGATTCTCTGCATAGATAGGTGCATCTACTAGTTGGTCTACAATCACTTGTCCTATGATTTCCTTGCACTCCATGTACTCTATGTCAAATTCAATCAAGATCATTACCTATTTGGCCATTCGCCTAGTAAGAGTTGCTTTAGATTTAACATGTATTTCAATGGGTCGATCTTTGCAATAAGCTTGATTTGATGTGACAACATGTAGTGTTTGAAATTTTGTGAAGCAAAAACCATTGCTAGGCATGCTTTATCAATGGATGAATAGTTCATTTCATATCCCACCAAGGTCCTATTGATGTAATAGATAGCTCTTTCCTTTTCATTTTCATCATGTTGTGCTAGAAGAGCACCTAGTGCTACTGATGTTGTTGAGATATACAGGATTAATGGTTTGTTTGGTATCAATGGAATGAGCACAGGAGGTTCCAATAGGTAGTCCTTGATTTGCTGGAAAGCTTTATCACACTTCTCATCCCACTTCTAAGTTATTCCTTTATGGAGAATATGTGAGAAAGGGTGGATTTTATCTGATAACTGTGCTATGAACCTTTTGATGGATTGCAACCTTCCCTGTAGCCCTCTTAGCTGTTTCAATGTTTGCAATGGTACCATGTCTAGAATGGATTTTACTTTTGCTAGATCAATTTCTATCCCTCTTTGTGAGACGATATAGCCAAGAAGTTTCCCTGATGTAACCCCAAAGACACATTTTTTGGAACCATTCATACCTTGTACTCTTCAAGTCTATTAAAGATGGGTCCCAAGACTTCTATGTGCTCACTCCTTTTCCTTGATTTGGCCAAAATATCATCCACATAGTATCAACTATTTTGTGGATCATGTTGTGAAAGATGAGGGTCATTGCTCTTTGATAGGTTGCTCTTGTGTTCTTTAGACCAAATGGCATCATGTTCCAACAATATGTTCCCCATGGACAAGTAAATGTAGTTTTGTGTTAATCCTCCTTGGCAATCATGATTTTATTATAGCCTGAAAAACCATCCATGAGTGATAGCATTTCATGCCCAGTTGTTAAATCCATGATGATGTCAATGTTAGGAAGAGGGAAATCATCCTTTAGGCATTCTTTATTTAAATATCTAAAATATGTGCATATTTTGATGCCCCTAGTGGGTTTAGAGATTGGTACTAGGTTTGAAACCCACTTAGGATAATCTATTGGTAAGATGAATCCAACGTCAAGAAGCTTTTGTAACTCAAGTTCCACTAAGAGTGCTATGTGAGGGTGCATCTTTCTTAATTTTTGCTTTAGTGGCTTGGCTTCAAGATATACTGCTAAATGATGCACAACCACTTCTGGGTCGAGCCCTGGCATATCTGCGTATGACCATGCAAAGTTAGCTCTTCTCTCTTTCAATAATCCTGCTTATAGGTTTTTATGTTCTTCATCTAACAAGGATTTGACATAGAAAGTGATCTTGGGTACTTCTTTTGTTCCCACATTGACTGGAGTGGCATTTTCTGCTAGAACTGTTGACTTCTCTAGATGCATTGCACTGAGGGGGAGATTGAATCCTTCATCATTGGGCACCTCAGAGAGGTTTTCACCCTCGGATGCATCCTTTCTTTTTACTATTTTAGGATCAAAAAGTGTCACAGTGTGGTTTTCACTCAAATATTTGCATGTTAGTTGCATGTTATCAATTTTGTGACTGAAGCATTCAATTGTCTTCTCGTAGTACACCCTTGTGTCTAGCTCTATGTCAAAACCTGCTTTGTGATCTGCCCATGGCAAGTTGTTGAGGAGTCCCATGAATTTTGAGATCGCTTCATCATTTTCGAATAAATCTAGAATTGGTGGTCCTTGTTGGTCCTAGTCAATGAGTCGGGGGTATACTAGGCTTATTTCAATGGGTTGATTATTCGAGGTGAAGGATGTTATGGATATCATGAAGAGGGAGTTATTCTTGTAGACACTGAAAAGTGTCCTGAATGATATCATACACTCGAATCAGGTATACTAACATCATTTCATCCTCAAACCCATCCTCTTTTTGCTTAATTGATTAAATTGCTTAGCTATTTAATTAATTACATCATCTTCATCTATTAACCTAATCAACTTAATCGGGTTAATTCACTCCTTTTCATGCTAACATTTCGTCCTATTAAAGTAAATACATCAAGTTATTTAATTTAAATCCCTAAGTCTCCTTATTTAATTAAATAACCCTAAGTTATTTAATTAAATATCATCACCTTTTCATTAAAACACTTTATTTAATGAATATCATCTAAATTCTTCTAATCCCCTAATTGCATGATTAAACCCTTGTTTAATTAACAGTTATCTAATCAATCTAATTTCCTCCCACTTGCAAGGGGATATTCCTCCTTTGCACATTCCTCCAAAAGGAATATTCCCAAGGAATATTCCTTCCCCTTTTGCACAATTTAATTTAGTTTTAATTAACTAAATTATCCTTTTCCCTCACCCATGAGAATATTCCAAAGAATATTCTCTCTCCTCACTCATTTGAAAAAGGGAATATTCATACAAAGCTTCATGTGCAAGTTAACTCAAAGCTTCATGTGCAAGTTAACTCAAAACTTCTTGTGCAAGTTAATTTATGAACTCTTGTATAGGTCAAAAGTGTGTTTGTTTGAAGGAATATGAACCCTTGATTAAAATCTCATCTTGCATTCTCACTTGTTGATGAGAATCCATGATCCATGCCTCTTCTTTCTTTCATCCTTAACCGTTGATTGATCTTTTTGATCTCATCCATTGATCTCTTTTTACCTATTCTATAAATAGAGCTTGCCTCTATTGAATAGGGATTCATCTTTCAGAGCAAACTTATGTTGTTGAAATCACTCACACTCACACTCATATTTAGCACAAATTTAGCATATTCTTAGTTTAATCACTTGCATAATAGCTTAGTTTCCATTAATGGTTGTCATGGTAACTTAGATGCATACATTTAGCTTGTTTATTAATTAGGGTTTGAATCTTTTAGCTTAGAATCCATCTAGATTAGCTTTGCATTTGCATAACTAAATCATTTTATCATAAAATCATATTAAACTAGCTTGCATCATGCTCATTTAGATTAAAATCATGTATACATACACATCTCACAACCGTTCCATCAATTTTCTTCAATAAAACTGATTGGGGCAAGCTCATTTATCCATGGGATTGGGAAAGGGTTGCAGTTCCACATCAACGCGACACCACTCCCACAACAAGATAAGTTTTGAATGGGTTAGAGTAGACATTTAAATTATTTTGTAGTTTAGAATGCTTACTTTTGATAAATGTTTAGTTTAACTTTCATTTGAATGATCTTGTTGAGATTCGACATTAGTGACTTTGTTATGCTTCGATTCTTCATGGATCAAGCGTAATCGGCCCATACTAATCTTTCTGATCACATTCTGGCACTAGGAGGGCAAAACCAATTAAATTTAATCAATTTCTATCTTGAATTATGTTTTTCTTGACTTTTGCAGGATACAATGACGCCCAAAAGAATTTCAGCGACACTATTGTCATCTGAAACAATGACGCCTACTTAATATCTCGATGCTGATTAAACCAAACAGCGGCGCTATTACTTTTTAGAGGTATCAAAATTTGCAAATGGTGACGCTCTTCAAATGGCGACGCTATTATCCTCACAATTTTCTCTGTAGAGTGATGCCCAAGTTCATCAAAGAGACACTATTGTGAATAGTGATGCCCAACTCTGGTAAGAAATTTAATGATTGTTTTCAGCATGTATTTTAATTTTTTCACTTCATCAGATTACTAACATGCCTCTAACGTTGTTCTCATTTGGTTTTTAGAATAGTGGGGTTTTGCAGGATTGGACGATAAAAGTTGAAGTGAAGAAGCATTCTCATCTTTGAATCTTATAATTGTAACAAGCGTTTGATGCTTTTGGGGCAATTATAACCCATCTATTATGCTTCTCATTTTATGCTTTAGGACAACACTAATTTTCATTTGGGTTTAAAAATAATGCTCAAATGAGACTAAAATTGGACCCTCACTTCATTTTACTTTGGGTTTAAAATTGGACAAAACAACTTAACATTTCATTTGGTGCATAAAATGAATTCATCTTAGCTTTAGGGGTTAAAATTAATGAGTGTTTGTTGTGTTTTGATTTACATCTTTGTTATTGAATGCGTATGCAATTCTCTTGGGCTACTCGACGATCTTGAGAAACAAAATAATTCCTTAACACTTTGTATAATCACCCACATCTTTCAATTTGGATTAAAAATGAACCCCTTACTAGTGTAAGGAAAAGGCATGGTGTGTGTTCTTTCCTTGTTTCATACAAACTAGGATGACCGAACTACAAATGTACTTCATTGCTATTGTTTATCTTTAGAGGGCCTGCCTCCCCGCTTTGAAAGGAGGGAACGACCCAAGTGGAAACAAGCTAAAGCCAAGCTCTTTCAAGCCACTATATAAATAATGTGTTTGTGACGAAAGTCATAAACAACAAGTGCGAATCATGCGTCATACCGACAAGTGTCACCCTTAGTATCTATGTGATACATTAAAATCTCTTCTTAGGAAGAGACTGGGAGGCCTCTTGATTCTCCATAATCTTGAGCTAATCTTGCTGTGTGTATGGCCACCTTGAATGAAAGCCTTTATTATGAACTAATTGTTTAGAAGCCAAAAACCTTTATGCTTGCTGGTGCAGGAATGGTCATTATGAAGCTACCCCACTTTTGTACTATTCATTGTTGAAACAGAAAAATCATTAAGATCTTCAGATCTTCAGGATTTTGAGATTTGGTGGTCTTGAGAAGTGTGTGTCGTGGAGGGGAGCCATTGTCGCCAAATCTCTAACTGTTCGCATTGTCTTAGTGTTTGGAGAAATCTGAGTGGGGATTTCGTAAGCAGTATATTTTGAGCCTAGGATGGTAAATGCTTGTGAGTCACTTTAATACTTTGCTTAGTACCAAAACATTACAAACAAACATTCACAATATTTTCAAAATTTCAAACCCTTTGGTCTAAAGTATGTATACCTCTTGAAATATCCTTGATATTAATGCTTGTTCTGAGGATTTATATCCTTAGAGATTTCTAAATATCTTAACTTACATCTCAATCCATATTTTCCCAAAGTTAACATAGGAAACTATGGCTTGAACTTCATCCTTTTCACGAAATGGACATTGTGAAATTTATTATGTTTTTGACATAAACATCTAGTTTGAACATAATCAAGACAAGTGCTTGTGGTAAAAAAAAATTCACTTAAGCAAGATAAATTGACACAATTGAACCCCACATGACTATTTGGAGATTGGTCACTCTCGTTCAACAACCTGATCTCGAAGGTGCTATCATTCAACCAAACTTTGAACTCATTAACAGAGAATAAACTAATATAATTAGTAGTTTGAGAAGCTTCACTTTTGAAACCAAGGAAACACCAACCCAGTGGAGAAACGTAGCCTACATCATAGACAAAGAAGAAGAAGAAAGCTGATATTGTGGCTAGAAGGCCCATACTACCACCACCTGCATGGTAATAAATATCCTCTTTATTCATGATCCTAAGTTTCTCTAAATGATCTCACGCAAAATCAAAATCCCCAAGAGAAGGTCTATAGATCGTCATTTCAAACTTAGGCATCTTACTCCAAAAGCTCTCAAAAAACACCTTGCAACACTTCACCAAAATAGAACCAAGTTGTTATACTACTTCTACAAATGTGTTTCAAGGAACAATCCATAATTGTATATGTTTTTTTTGGGTCAAAATCCTAGTCTTTTTCATGATAATGAACCTATCTAAAAGATTGGGTCTTTAGGATTTGAACACTCTAGAGGTCTAGCATGTTTCTCACTACCTTGATCTTTTCAAACAAAGGTTCACTTTAGGTCAACATTGGGTCAAACATTTCCTCCACCCCTCCATCAAAATTTTATCCTTCACCTCACCAAACTTTGCAAATTTTTTGAATACACCAGCACCTTTTGACTTCAACATCTATCAAACCAACCCCTAACTTAGCTACTTTGTATGTGAAATGAATCCTTTTCCATGCATTTAGGTAAGTTAGTTATCATCTTTGAACTAGTTCATCTTGAAGGTCACAAGTCTACCCTAAAGATTTCCAAGTTCATCAACATCCTCTATCCAAACATTAAAACATCAAATTTAAGTCAAAAGTGTTGTCCCAAAATGTTTGCAAAGATCAGTCCCCATATCACCCACCTTTCCATCACCCATTATCATCATTGCTCCAAAAAGACTTAGAGCATCCCTTTTACCTAGATTTGAGTTAACTAGAGAGTTCAAAAATTGCAAATCACAACACAACTCTCCTAGAGGTGACTCAAAATTTATGGCAAAAACAAGATCACAACACAAGAGAATCATGGAGAAAACCAAAGTCACATTTACCTCAAGTGATCCAAATCCTCTAGAATTTGATCTGAGTGACTCCATCACAACAACCTTCATCACCATCAAGGCCATATGAGATAGAAGACATCACAAAAAATCCATTTGGACTTACTAGGGAAGAAATCATGGAGCACCAAGCCTTAGAGAACATAGTGCCCAACTCCCCATCTTTTGTTGCATAATCATTGACAGAAGGCTTGGTGTCATCTACTATTCCAACAACTCCATCCCTAGGGCTAAATCAAATATCAACACCTAGCATTGTAGCTAGTCTTGCTAAAGACTTTGGTCATACTCTTCCATTTGAAAGAAAAACACTTGTGGGTACCCTTGAAACCAACCTTCCATCCTAAATGACCACATGGACACCAACATTTGGTGCTCCTCCCATTCCCAAAGATCCCAAACAACCATATAAACCACTCACACTTCATTATTCCACAACAACTTCAACATTTCAAGGACACCCCTCTTCATCCATCCACACAAGTACCACAAGTGTGCCCAACATTATGCAAAGTAGTGTGGACCAAGTGTCACAAGTAGACCCAAATGGGAAAAGGAAATACCCTCATGCAAAATCAACCTTTAACACCACATGCGGCCTCTTCATCCAATCTTCCTATGGATACATTGAACATAATGGTGGTTCAAAACACATCTATCCCATCCATCATCAACCCACATCAAAACAATCCCTTGGTCACAAACCCCATCAACCAAGGTAATACCTGACCACATCTCAAACACAAGGGAATCTTAAAAACATCGGTCAAGGGAACCCTCTCAATCAATGGACCTAAGGTCCTAATATGCCTTTAACATCACAAAATCTTATGATGCCATCCTCATCTTTTCCGTTTGTCCCCCAAGTCATGCAAAATCAAATGGGACCTCAAATGTACATTCCTCCACCTCAATCCACCATCTTATAAGGAATATTGAACCAAGGGAATTCCCAACCACACATCAGCAATCCACTACCCACTCAAAACATCACCACTCAAAACCCATCACAGATGTACCAACAACCACTTGATCCTACACTACAAGTGCATGCCTTAGCTCTACAACAAGCACAACAAGCTTATCAACAAGCCATCCAACTAGTAGCACAACAATAACAACAACAAAAAGAAGTAACCCTAGCAGCACAACAACAACAACAACAACAAAAATCAGCCTTAGTGGCATAGCAAGTAGCCTTAACACAACAACGACATCAAGCCCATCAAGTAGAATTAGTAACACAACAACAATAGGCCCAATAGAAAGCCTTGGTGGTGAAACAACAAGAAGCTCAACAACAAGCCTTACTAGCTCAACAATATGCTCAATAACAACAACAACAACAACAAAGTTCCTATTATAACCCTCAATAGAACATTGCCAATACAAACACATTAGGAACATATACATCAACACCTCAATCACCTTCATAGAATCTTACACCACCATACACCCCATACAACACCTTATCATATTAGAACTTTTGCATCATCCCAACATATGTTCCCCCACAAAACCCACAATATGATCTAGCATCACAACTTAAGGCATTGTCACAAGAAATGTAGGACCTTCGGATGGGCAAGACAAAGAAGCCCCATACACAAAACCTATGTCCTTATCCATTCGATCGAAACATCGCAATGGTACTGTTCCCTCCCAGTTTTGAAATCCCCAAATTCGATAAATACAAAGGGAGAGGAAGTCCTATAGACCATGTCAAAGAATTTAACGTCATGTGTATGGAGGTTGCTTACAATGATTCTTATTTAATGTGCCTCTTCCCCCAAAGTCTAACATGTCGTACCATGGATTATTTTTCTCAACCACCTCCCGATATTGAAAATTTTCAAGAAATTAGTGATAAATTCATCAATCATTTCTCCTTTAATCTTGACATGGATGTAATCCTAAAAGAGTTTTACACTCAGAGACAAAACAAAGGAGAAACTTTCACTAATTTCTTGCAACAATGGAGACAAAGAGCTAGTAAGAGCAAATGGCCTCTTCCCGATGAACAAAAAGTGGGGATCATCATAGCAAATCTAGGTCTGGATCTATCCTTCCACTTAAAAATGTAATGCATCACATCTTATGACAAGCTTGTCCCTAGAGCCCTTAACATCAAGAGAGCTCCAATCTCATAGGGAAATACCCAAACTTACAAAGATAACTAGCCATCAACTAGTTCAAACAACAAGCCTCGTGTCTAGGCTAAGAACAAAAATGTAACAAGTGAAGGTGTGGTAGATGCTAAGGTGGTCCTAAGTGCTCCTAGGCCAAACAACAACCAAGTTGCTAACATTCATCCAACTGTGCAACAAACAACACCCCCTCAGAACAATTATATCAACAACACCGAATCACAACAAAGGCAAACCCCTAACAAGAAAAACTATCCTAAACGCAAGTATACACAGTTATCCAAACCCATCAAAACAATCATGAAGAAATTGGTAGATTCAAACTTGATAACACTTTCTAACTTCAAAAACTACCAAGAACCATAAGAGAAACCATACTGGTACATCAAGAATGACCTTTGTGACTTTCACAAGATCAAAGGACACAAAACAATAAACTGCATGAGGCTCAAAAATATTATCCAAGACCTTATAGAGAATGATACCATATCTGTTGAGGTACCAACCGGTAATCAGGATCTTAAGATATACAAGAACCCTATGTTGGATCATAGCATAGGGAACAACACTGGAAAGGCTAAAGATTACACAAACATACAACATACCTATTCAAATGTGGTCTCTTCCTGTGATAGAATTATTATCATCATCACCATCAAAGGGCATAGTGCAGAGTGTGGAGTCACCACACAATGTGGAAAATTCACCATCCAAGGAGTCCCATCCCAATCTAGGGCACAACCTACTCAACCAACGGAAAGTACCAACAAGTATACTCTTAAAGCAACTTAAAAAGACCCCCGCACAGATTTATATCTTAGAACTATTGAGGTTATCACCCGCACATAGGGAAATCTTAGAAAAAGCTTTATTAGAGTCATCTATTCCCGAGGATATAGATACCAAACAATTTCAAGCTATGGTAGGGCATATTTCTAATCACCTTCTCACCTTCTTGAAACAAGACCCACCGTCGCAACCATCTCATAATCGTGCTTTACACCTTGAGGTTATCATTCATAAGAAAAAGGTTAAAAGAGTCTTAGTAGATGGAGGTACTGGTCTGAAAATTTGCACCCTTTAGTTAATCAAAAATCTAGGCTATTCAGAGGGTACTATTGAGAAGATAAAGAGTACCACCATCAGGGCATATGATGACCAAGAACAGGTATCACAAGGTATCATTGCACTACCCATCCAAGTGGGACCCCTCATCACAAAAACTACATGCCAAGTATTAGACCTGGATCTTCCCTACAACATACTACTTGGTCAACCCTGGATCCATGCCTTAAAAGTTGTAGCTTCAACCTACCATCAATGTGTAAAATTTCCTTTCAAGGGAAGAAAAGTTACTATCCATGGAGATCCTGAGCCTTTTTACCACTACAAAAATCTTGAGGCCAAGTTCTATAAAATCCCCCAAATATCCAAGAATGATGAAGGGCCTATACCTTCTACCTTATTTGTTGACCCATCACTCCTTGCATCTACCTATGAAACAAAGGCACTCATTGTGTAGAGCATAACCGACATAAAGGCAGTGATCCAAGATGATGGTTGTGGAAACTATAAGCTAACGAAGGATACTTTTGTGTTGGGAAAGTTATGTCCTCCCAAATCTCATGGGAAACCCATACCTAGCAACAATATCCCAAAAACTATCAAAATGGTAGCTATGACCTTCACCAAATGGGGGGACCTGAACAAAGAAGATGTTAATGAGGAAGATATCTCTAAATTGCTATATCAAGATGAAAGACCTGTTCCTGTTCTTCCCATGAAATATGAAAACAAAGGCTTACAACTAATGAAGGGCATGGGTTATGCCAAGAACAAGAAACTGGGACAAAATAATAATGGTTTGCTATAACCTATCATTCCTGAGAAACGTCCAAAGAATCTTGGCTTAGGTTGTACTACTAGCAAGGTTACCCTTATCAACAAAGGTACATCCGCGAAACGGGCTGAGGCTTCTTCTTGGTTACCAACATTGCGTGATACTACCCTAGATGACTTCCCCCTTGATGTTTCTTACCTATTTGAGAATAACTCCCTCTTCATGATATCTACCTCAACCTTCACCCCAAGCAATTGACCAAATGAAATATGCCTAGTATACCCGCAACTCATTGACTTGGACCAATAAGGACCACTGATTCTAGATTTATTCAAAAATGATGAAGCGATCTTAGAATTCATGGGACTCCGTGACAACTTACCATGGGTAGATCACAAGGCAGTTTTTGACATAGAGCTGGACACATGAGCATACTATGGGGAGACAATTGAGTCCTTTAGTCACAAAATTGATAACATGCAACTAACTTGCAGATCTTTGATTGAAAACCACACTGTGGCACTCTTTGATCCCAAAATAGTAAAAAGAAAGGACGTATTTGAGGGTGAAAACCTCTTTGAGGCAGCCAAGGATGAGGGATTCAATCTCCCCCTTAGTGTAATACATCCAAAGAAATCAACAATCTTAGCAAAAAATGCCACTCCAGTCAATGTGGGAACAAAAGAAGCACCCAAGATCACTTTCTATGCCGAATCCTTGTTGGATGAAGAACAAAAGAACCTAGTAGCATTCCTAAAAGAGCACAGAGCTAAATTTGCATGGTCATATACTGATATGCCAGGACTTGATCCAGAAGTGGTTGTACACCATATATCAGTCTATCCTAAAGCCAAACCAGTAAAGCAAAAGTTAAGGAAGATGCACCCTTAGGTAGCACTCTTGGTTAAACTTGAGCTACAAAAGCTTCTTGAGATTGGATTTATTTGATCGATAAATTATCCTGAGTGGGTTTCAAACTTGGTACCAGTCTCAAAACCCACTAGGGGCATCAAAATATGCACTGATTTCAAAGACTTAAATAAAGCATTCCCGAAGGATGATTTCCCTCTTCCTAACATCGACATCATAGTGGACTTAATAGCAGGGCATGAAATGCTATCACTCATGGATTGTTTTTTAGGCTATAATCAAATCATGATCGCCAAGGAGGATTAACACAAAACTACATTCACTTGTCCATGGGGAACATATTGTTGGAACGTGATGTCGTTTGGGCTAAAGAATGTAGGAGCAACCTATCAAAGAGCAATGACCCTCATCTTTCATGACATGATCCACAAAATAGTTGAAGATCATGTTGATGATATTTTGGAAAAATCAAAGAAAAGAAGTGAGCACATACAAGTCTTAGGACACATCTTTGACAGGCTTAAAGAATACAAGGTATGGGTAAACTCAAAAAAGTGTGTCTTCGGGGTTACATCAGGGAAGCTTCTTCGCTATATCGTCTCACAAAAAGGAATAGAAATTTCCCAAGCAAAGGTAAAAGCCATCTTAGACATGGAACCACTGCAAACACTAAAGCAAATGAGAGGATTACAAGGAAGATTGTAGTCTATCAGAAGATTCATAGTGCAACTATCAGACAAAATCCAACCTTTTTATCATCTTCTCCATAAAGGAATAACTTACAAGTGGGATGAGAAGTGTGATAAAGATTTCCAACATATTAGGGACTATCTATTGACACCTCTAGTGCTCATGCCACCAATACAAAATAAATAATTGATCCTATATATCTCAGCAACATTAGCAACACTAGGTGCTCTACTGGCACAACATGATGAAAATGGAAAGGAAAGAGCTTTATACTACATCAGTAGGACCTTAGTGGGCTATGAAATGAACTATTCATCCATTGAAAATTCCTGCTTAGCATTGGTTTTTGTTTCACAAAAATTCAGACACCACATGTTGTCACATCAAATTAAACTCATTGCAAAGATTGATCCATTGACATACCTATTATCCAAAGCAATTCTCACTGGGCGAATGGCCAAATGGGTGATGATCTTAAAATAATTTGACATAGATTATGTGGAGCGCAAGGAAATTAAAGGACAAGTGATCATAGACCAACTAGCAGAGGCACCTATCTATGCAGAGAACCCATTGATATTTGAATTCCTTGATGAATCAATATTCCTTATCAATCTCACAAATGAGTGGGAAATGTACTTTGATGGATCATTCACCCAACATGGATTAGGAGTGGGTATTCTCTTCATCACCCCTCAAGGTGATTGCATCCCAAAGTTGTATAGGCTATCATTTATGTGTACTAACAACATTGTTGAGTATGAAGCCCTAATCACAAGTCTAAGGATAACAATTCAATGGAAGATACAAGAAATGAAAGTCTATGGAGACTCACAACTGGTTATCAACCAAATCAATGATGACTACCAAACTAAGGATGATAAGCTTACTCCTTACAAGAATATGGTAGAAAGTCTCAAGGACCTTTTCATAGATATAACTTTTGAGTAGATTCCTTGCATGAACAATTGAGCAACAGATGCTATGGCAACAATTGGGTCACTATTAGACATGTCGAACGTCCTACAATGTGAATTCTTGGTAGAACAACTTCTCATACCAACTTTTGAAATCCTAGAATCAAAATTCATGTGTGTCATTGTTGGTCCTAGATCCCTGTGGTACCATGACATCTTTACCTACCTAAGCAGAGGAACCCTCCCATCCGATATCACCTCCAACCTTAAAAAGACCTTTATCAAGAAGGCATCCTATTTCGTGATCCTAGGTGATACCCTTTACCACTGAAGCATCAAGGGGACAATACTACAATTTCTTAACCAAGAGGAAGCCTTGATCGCTTTAACAGAAGTATATGATGGCATATGTGGTTCCCATTCTAGTGGTATGACTTTAGCTAAGAAACTGTTGAGAATGGGGTACTACTGGCCAACCATAGAAAGAGAAGCTCATCAGTATGTGCAGAAGTGTGTCCAATTTCAGCAACATGGAGATCTTATTCATGTTTCAACTCAAGAATTACAACCAATGGTCACACCTTGGCCTTTCTCGTAGTGGGGGCTTGACCTCATAGGAAAGATCACTCCAACCTCATCGAATGGCCACAAGTTTATCATAACAACTACTGAATACTTTACCAAGTGGGTTGAAGCCATTCCTATGACCTACATAATGGGAAAGCAAATTTCTAAGTTTATCCTGAACTACCTCATCTGTCCTCTAGTGAAAACCACTTCAATGGCACTTTGGGAAAGCACCTTGGTGAAAAACTGGCAAATAGGCGCCTTGTGTAAATAAAGTACCTCCATCTACCTAGGCTCTTTATCCTATCATTCCATCCATTGCATCACATCCTTCATCCTATTTCATCCATCCCCCATCCATGTCCGTATCACAACTTGATATTGTGAAGTATCGTATCCCCTTAGTACTACTTGGCATAATCCAAAGGTTAGTTTGTCCTGCCTATATTGATGTAGTCTATCATTTCACACTGGGGGAAATTCATTATGGATTGGATTGAGTTCTTATATATCTTAAGGTCATCAAAAATCTCAAAAACATTCATAAAATCTAATAGAAAACACCAAAAACATTCGTAAAACGTTCATTAGAAAATCCAAAAACATTTGCAAAATCTTGTACAACTAAAATCCAAAAACATTCATAAAATTGTAAAGTCAAAATCCAAAACATCCAAATCACATTGAAAACCCTAAAAATGTCAAATATATCAAAAATCCAAAAAATGGTACCCTTGTCGAACTACAGGTCTTTGAGCTTGAATGTAGGCAAGGCCATCATTGATGTGCCCCCAAGACACCCTATGTCAGTCCTTTAGGAGTCCATCATAATAAACTGGAAATCCATTATTTGTTCATTTCTCATCTTTCAATAAATCAAGTCAGTTGAACTACGTGGTCTTTGCGTGTATAATGTAGGCAAGGCTAATCTTTGATCAACCCCCGAGGCCCCTAGGATAGGTATTTCTTAGGTTAGGTTTTTGGTTGAAAAACCCCTAAACATCCAAATATCATAAAATCCTTAAACATTCAAAATCTCAGAAAACCCCAAAACATTTTGTAAACTTTGAAAAACACAAAAACATTGGAAAACCTTGGAAAACCCTTAAATAGACTCAAAATAATAAAAAACCAAAACATCCAAATAAACTTTCAAAAAGATCAAAAATAGCCTCAAAAACATTTTCAAAATACCAAAAGCATTGAAATATTCCAGAAAATCCAAAACCATCCATCCCATTTTGTTTTCACTCGCAATAAACCTCCATCCATAATAAATCGAGCATCACCTTCAATTTTTGACAAAACAAATAGAAAGTAAGTATGGCTAGTCGTAAAGTGAGAATTTGTGTGTCAAAATCTAAAGTCTAGATCATAGGTAAATGCATCAATGAAGTTTATATCAATGAATTATCATAAAATAACTCATCCTAATCAAACAACCCCTAATCAACATGTCCTAGGATGTATCCTTCTTGTGATGGACATCAATACCAGAAATCACCTTAGCTAAAATTAAACTGGCAAGATATATGGATAACACTGACTGTTTGTCTTTGATCTTTTCTTCTAATTTATCTTAATGAACCATTCCAAGGACCACTTGATGATGTCTACAAAATGATTTAGAGAGAAAGGAATGTGGAATTGATCATTATCTTTTGTTTGTTTTGCTTGTGGATATTCTTGTAAAATAATCTTGGCGCATACTTGCTTAGTTGTGTGTAGGGAAGTTGTTTGGAGTAGATTGTTGACTATGGCGTATGCTTTGGTCTGATGTATTCTAAACTTATAACTTACATTCCAACAAGGTTTTTGTATGTCAAGGTGTGAACAAGAACTATCCTATTTGTTTACAGAGTCAAAGTCCATTACACTAGATACAACCTTATCCTAGATTTTAATAACTTGATGCATCGTTTCTATGTGTTATATCAAACAATAAGGATGGAAAATACCAATCCCAAGATAAGAGAAAATCATCATCATCATGCATTTCTCATCACCATCTCTAATAAAGTCTCATTGGATCATAGACTTGTTGGAACTCTTGAATCAATCATCAAAATCAACGGTCAATCATCTTATTTCCTCTATCTTCTCTCTGCACTAACTTGGTATCATGACAGTCAACAAAAAAAATTTCATCAATGTATCCATCCTGCATCCATAAATCATCAACATGCATACATCTTCCATAAATCACGACATATCATAATATGAAGAACACATATCAATTGCATTATCATTTAAGTTGTGGAGAATAATATAGATTTGTTATTCTAGGCATCTTAATATCATTGCATCACATGTCATAAACATGCATCGCATAATCATATCATAAGCCTGAACATCTGCATTATCCATACATACATCCATATGCATACATCATCATCTCATAAAACTACATAATAAAATACACAAAAAGAAATGCATCCATATCATTCGTGTAAGCATAACATCTGCATATTATATCATAAAAAGATACTAAAAAAAATATAATATTGCATCCATCCCATATCATTACATCTCATCATCATCACATATCACATAAACATGAATAATAGGGAAACAAATCCATCCATTACATTGCATCATACATAATAATATGCAAAAATATCACATCATATCAACACCAAATGCATCCATACATTCATAAGCATGAAATAAAATGAATGCATCACATCATGTCAAATCCGTATCATATCATATATATATATATATATATATATATATATATATATATATATATATATATATATATATATATATATATATATATATATATATATATATATATATATATATATATATATATATATATATAATATATATCATAAATCATAATACAATATCTGAATCATGTATGTATATCAATCAAAAGTATAATATCCACGAGGCTATCAAAAAGGATCCCATGAATGCATATATGTGTAAAGAATCAGGCAATAACCAAAAAAGTGTGTGTACAAACAAGCTAGCCTTGATGGTTGCTCCCCTCACCAAACTGTCTCTTTGGTTGATCCTTAGCCCTAGGGTGTGCCCTACTCCTCTAAGAGTAATCTAGCTATCTAAGCACCTTTGGGACATCCCTATGGTAATGCATTTGATATTAGGCCACCTCAATCATGGCCTCTCTCTATAATTTGGTAGACATTGTCCACCCATGGGCTGCAACTGTCATAGTTTATAGTTGCTGGCGCCGCTCGACCTCCTGTGCCAACTGCACCTCGATGGTCTATTTGAGCTACTGCTCATGATCTCTCTCCACCATGACAACCTATACTTGCTATCGAGCCTGATCTCTCTCAGCAATAATCACCAAAATATGCTATTGGGCCTGATCCCTCTCACCTGTAATAACCTGTATCCACTGCCCCAACTGTTGAATCTGAGCATTGTAGGGATCTAGCCCCGGTGGTGGTGGCTGTGCTGGTTGTTGCTGCACCGGCTACTGCTAAATTGAAGGCTGTTGTGGAGGCTACTGATTCCTAGTGGTGCTCCTGAGACCTGTCCATCCTATTGATCTTGTCCATCCTGGTCATCTTGTCCTCCACCTTGACCTCTGCCTCTGCCTGCACCCCTCCCTCTCAGTCTCCCTCATGGAGGTGCACCTACTAGACATTCTTGTCTCCCTTAGTCTGAGCATCTACCTATCACTGGTCATATTCCCATGGTCAAGCAACCAACTACCAAAAGCCCTCGATAACCTCATGGGCTGAGATCGTAGGTCCCCATGCTGCTGACTCTCGTGCTAACTTGACGAAGATGGTGGTGTATGCATCATCTAGCCTATCCTACCTGTCACCAAATTTCCTCGCCACCCTATTGGGAAGGTATCTATCAATGATGGTATGCTCTCGACCCTACATGTATCGAGTCTTTCTAGCGAAGAAAAGCCGCTAAACATCATCATACCATGCTGGTATCTGAAGCTAGGGTCACCATCTGAAAACTATTATATCATTGATGACCCCGCACTAGTAGGGAATCCTGAGTTGCCCTGTGTACTGTAGTGTGATGTCACCCATGTACTTCCAAACAACAAGATCATTTGGCTCTAGATCCACCATCTGAACAATCGGTTGCAACACAACGATGTGCTCCCAGGCCCAAATATGAAGTAAGGTGACCCTTGTGCCAATCGCCCTACCATCACAATATACAAAATTATGCATATCATGGTATAGAGAGGCCAACATCACTGGCCCCCATGCATAATGATTCCTTTTTAAAAGCATCTTGTGCCAAGCCAGGCCCCATCCCAAATTGAATCCTCTGCTCCGTCGATCTGGAGCAACCAAACTTGAGATGATCACGACAATAATCAATCTGAAAGTGGGCACCCGACCTCTGTACATCTCGAGGTCAATCTGGGAAGTGACTAAAACAATGTCCTCCAGGTCCATCACCTCATGGCATGCATCATATCCAACATTAGAGTCATATATCACACGCTCACCATGTATCAACAAATGCAATATCCGCCATACATCCTCTAGTGTCACTGTCGCCTCGCCGGTAGGAAGGTGGAATGATGAGGTCTCGTTGTGCCATCTCTCACACAATGTTTTCATCATTTCCAAGTGTGTCTGGATGACGGGCATGTATGCAACGTACCACAAACCAATCTCCCCCAAGTGCTCTTTTCGCAACTCAAATAAATCACCAAGTCCGGACAAAACTGTGGGCCGGTGCTCATGAGACATCAAAGGTGGGATAACCTCCTACACCCACGAAGCACACAACGTCAAAAATCAAATGTTTTTGGATAAATTTGGAATTTTCATCCCCAAAATGACAATAGCATTAGTATAATTCAAATTTCAAATTGCGACACCCAAGGCATTTAAAATTCAAATCACGTCACTCAACGCATATGTGTCGCGATTTAATTTTGGCAAAACCATGACCTTAATTTTCAAATCAAAAGAAGCGTCGCTAAACACATATGCGTCGTGATTTAGAATTTGAAACCTTAATTCTAAATTGTGAACTGCATCTCAATTCACATATGTGTCGCTAAAATTAAAATTAGCATCGTTGATTCTCAAAATAACACTACTCTAGAGCGACGTTGCCAAAGTTAAATTTTAAAATGCGATAAATGCACCAAAAAGTCAAAATTCAAATCAAGTTTTGAATCACATACTGGTGGTCTTGCGCTTGGAAGCCTTTGGTACTCTCAAAATTGGTCGGAAATGTGTCATGGGAGAACTCATTGCACCATTTCATTAAAGGGTCAGAGCTCAAAAAACAAGAAATCCTCAAGGTGTGAATGCACGAATGAATTGAAAGTGACCCTTCCTCACCTATTTATACTTGCAAATTAGGGTTTTTTGCCCTAATTTAACCATCAGGCTAGGGTTTTTCATCATTTTCACCAATTTTTCCAAACTGAACCTTATTTTGCATCATTTTTCACATTTTTGGCATGTTTTTTACATCCCGGAGCCTTTTCGGACCCCTTGGGCAACATTTTAACCTTTGTTGAGAAATCAACCCAAAATTCAAAAGTTTCGCCCGATTTCTCGAGGGGGAAGGGAACTAACTTATTCCTTCTGTAGGGGCAATAGTGGGGCATCTAAATTTTATATTTTGATTTAAGCAACAGTTTTTCATCTGAAAATATCATTCTTTGAACCAATGCAGCAGGTACCTTGCTTCAAAGAGGGGCAAAATGTAGACACTGAAAAATATCCTGAATGATATCATACACTTGAATGAGGTATACTAACATCATTTCATCCTCAAACGCATCCTCTTTTTGCTTAATTGATTAAATTTCCTAGCTATTTAATTAATTGTATCGTCTTCATCTATTAACCTAATCAACTTAATCAGGTTAATTCACCCCTTTTCATGCTAACATTTCATCCTATTAAATTAAATACACCAAGTTATTTAATTTAAATCCCTAGGTCTCCTCATTTAATTAAATAACCCTAAGTTAATTTAATTAAATATCATCGCATTTTCCCCTTTTTCATTAAAACACTTTATTTAATGAATATCATCTAAATTCTTCTAATCCCCTAATTGCATGATTAAACCCTTTTTAATTAATAATTATCTAATTAATCTAATTTCCTCCCACTTGCAAGGGAATATTCCTCCTTTGCACATTCCTTCCCCTTTTGCACAATTTAATTTGGTTTTAATTAACTAAATTATCCTTTTCCCTCACCCATGAGAATATTGTAAAGAATATTCTCTCTCCCCACTCATTTGAAAAAGAGAATATTCTTACAAAGCTTCATGTGCAAGTTAACTCAAAAAATCTTATGCAAGTTAACTTGTGACCTCTTGAACAGGTCAAAAGTGTGTTTGTTTGAAGGAATATGAACCCTTGATTAAAAGCTCATCTTACATTCTCACCCGTTGATGAGAATCCATGATCCATGCCTCTTCTTTCTTTCATCCTTGTCTGTTGATTGATATTTTTTATCTCATCCATTGATCTCTTTATACCTATTCTATAAATAAAGCTTGCCTCTATTGAATAGGGATCCATCTTTCATAGCAAAATTATGTTGTTGGAATCACTCACACTCACACTCATATTTAGCACACATTTAACATCTTTTTATTTTAATCACTTGAATAATAGCTTAGTTTCCATTAATGGCTGCCATGGTAACTTAGATGCATACATTTAGCTTGTTTATTAATTAGGGTTTGAATATTTTAGCTTAGAATCCATCTATATTAGCTTTGCATTTGCATATCTAAATCATTTTAGCATAAAATCATATTAAAATAGCTTGCATCATGCTCATTTAGATTGAAATCATGTTTACATACACATCTCACAATCATTCCATTAGTTTTCTTCAATAAAACTGACTGGGGAAAGCTCATTTATCCACGAGGTTGGGAAAGGGTCGTTGTTCCACATCAGTGCGACACCACTCCCACAACGGGATAAGTTTTGAATGGGTTAGAGTAGACATCTAAATGCTTTCGTAGTTTATAATGCTTAGTTTTGATAAATGTTTAGTTTAAATTTCATTTGAATGATCCTGTTGAGATTCAATGTTAGTGGCTTTGTTATGCTTCGCTTCTTCATGGATCAAGCGTAATCGTCCCATACTAATCTGTCTAATCACAATTCTCAAATAGATCGGCAACATCAAAGGGGAAGTCATCTAGGGTAGTAGCATGCGATGTTGGTAACCAAGAGGAAGCCTCAACCCGTTTAGCAGAAGTACCCTTGTTGAGAAGGGTAACCTTGCTAGTAGTACAACCTAGGCCGAGATTCTTTGGACATTTATGAGGAACGATGGGTTCTAGCAAACCATTATCATTTTGTCCTAGTTTCTCATTCTTGTTATAGCCCCATCCCTTCATTAGCTGCAAGCCTTTGTTTTCATCTTCCATGGGAAGAATAGGGACAGGTCGTTCATCTTGATATAATAGTTTAGAGACATATTCTTTGTTCAAATCCCCCCACTTGGTGAAGGTAGTAGTTGCCATCTGTATTGTTTCAACCACTTTGTTGATAGGTGTTGGTTTCCCATGAGTTTTAGGAGAAAGAGGTATCTCCGCTAACACAAAGGTATCCTTCGTTAACTTATAATTTCCACAACCATCATCTTGGATCACTGCTTTGATGTTGAGAATGTTATGGACAATGGGTGTTTTCGTTTATGAGGTAGATGCAAGGGATGATGGGTCAACAAATGAGGAAGATGGTGTAGGCCCTTCATCATTCTTGGGTACTTAGGGAATCTTATAGAACTTGGCCTCAAGATTCTTGCAGTAGTAAAAAGGCTTAGGATCTCCATGGATGGTAACTTCTCTTCCCTCAAAAGGAAACTTTACACATTGGTGATAGGTTGAAGCTACAACTTTTAGGGCATGGATCCATGGTTGACCAAGCAGGATGTTGTGGGGGAGATCAAGGTCTAACACTTGGCATTTAGTCTTTGCAATGATGGGTCCCACTTAGATGGGTAGTGCGATGATGCCTTGTGATACTCGCTCTGGATCGTCATATGCTCTGATGGTGTTACTCTTTACTTTCTCAATTGTATCCTCTGAATAGCCCAAGTTTTTGATCAAATGAAGGGTGCAAATGTTCAGACCAAGACCTCCATATACTAAGAATATTTTAAACTTGTTCTTATGAATAATGACCTCAAGGTGTAAAGCACAGTTATGAGATGGTTGTGATGGTAGGTCTTGTTTTGAGAAGGTGAGAAGATGAGAAGATGATTAGTGATATGCCCTACCATAGCTTGAAATTGCTCTGTATCAATATCCTCAGGGATGGATGATGAAGATAAAGCCTTCTCTAAGATTTCCCTATGTGAGGGGGATAACCTCAATATTTTTAAGATAGAAATCTACATGGGGGTCTTCTTAAGCTAATCTAGGAGATTGTACTTGCTAGGGTTTTATGTAGGCAAAGTAGGTTGTGCCCTAGATTGAGATGGGACTCCTTGGATGGTGACCTTTCCATATCATGTGGTGATTCCACACTCTGCACTAGGCCCTTTGATGGTGACGACAGTGATGACACTATCATAGGAAGCAACTACATTGGAATAGGTATGCTATACATTTGTGCAATCCTTACCTTTTCTAGTGTTGTTTCCTTTGCTATGATCTAACATAGGGTTATTATATATCTTAAAATCTTGGTTGTTGGCTGGTACCTAAATAGATATGGCTTCACTCTCTATAAGATCTTGGATAATACTTTGAGTCTCATTCATTTTGATGTCTTATGTCCTTTGATTTTGTGAAAGTCACAAAGATCATTTTCGTTGTACCAGGGCAGTTTATCCTATGGTTCTTGGTAGTTTTTGAAATTGGGAAGCATTATTAGGTTTGACTCTACCAGTTTCTTCACGATGGTTTTGATAGGTTCTAACAATTGTGTGTACTTGCATTTTGGATAGTTGTTTTTGTTGGGAGTTCATCTTTGTTGTGTTTCGATGTTATTGATCTGATTGTTTTGTGATGGTGTTGTTTGTTGCACAGTTGGTTGAACGTTAGCTATTTGATTGTTGTTTGGCCTGGGAGCACTTAGGATCACCTTAGTATCTACCATGCCATCATTCGTTACATTATTATTCTTAGCCCAGACACAAGGCTTGTCATTTGAACTGGTTGATGGGAAGTTGTCTTTGTACATTTGAGTATTTCCCTGTGAGATTAGAGCTCTCTCGATGTTAAGGGATCTAGGGACAAGCTCATCATAAGAGGTAATGCACCACATCTTTAAGTGGAAGGATAGATCTGGATCTAAATTCACTATGATGATCCCTACTTGTTGTTCATCGAGAATTGGCCACTTGCTCTTACTAGCTCTTTGCCTCCATTGTTGTAAGAAATTGGTGAAATATTCTCCTTTGTTTTGTTTGAGAGTATACAACTCTTCTAGGATTACGTCCATGTCAAGATTAAAGGAGAAGTGATCTATGAATTTATCGGTGATTTAGTGGAAGGTTTTGATACCTCGAGGAAATTGAGAAAACCAGTCAATGGCTAGGCCTCTCAAGCTTCGTGGAAAAAGGCGCATCAAATAGGACTCATTGAAAGTGACTTCCATACACATGATGTTAAACTCTTTGACATGGTCCACAAGACTTCCTCTCCCTTTGTATTTATCAAATTTGGGGACTTCAAAATCGAGAGGGAATAGTACCATTCTAATGTTTCAATTAAATGGATATGGGCATAGGTTCTATGTATGGGGCTTCTTCATTTTTCCCATTCGGATATCCTGCATTTCTTGGGTTAACACTTTAAGTTGCGATGCGACATCATCTTGTGGGTTTGGTGGAGGAACATACAGTTCGTATTATGGGATGGCAGATGGATTGTACGTGGGATTCTAATATGATGGGGCATTATATGGTGTGTATGGTGGTGTAGGATATTGTGAAGGTGATTTTGGTGTTGATGTATATGTTCCTAACATGTTTGGGTTGACAATGTTTTGTTGAGGATTATAGTAGGAACCTTGTTGTTGTTGTTGTTGTTGGGCGTATTGTTGAGATAGTAAGGCTTGTTGTTATTGTTGGGTCAATAGGGCTTGTTGTTGTTTGGATGCTAAGGCTGCTTGATGTTGTTGTTGGGTTGGAAGGGCTTGTTGTTGTGCTGCTAGGGCTGCTTGTTGTTGTTGTTGTTGTTGTTGTTGTTGTTGTTGTGCTACTAGGGTTGCTTGTTGTTGTTGTTCTGCTAGGGATGCTTGCTGTTGTTGTTGTTGTTGGACAGTTTGCTAATAAACCTATTGTGCTTGCAATGTAGGATTAGTTGGTTGTTGGGACATCTACGATGGGTTTTGGGTGTTGATTTTTTATGCAGATTGTGGGTTGTTGATGAGAGGTTGGGGGTTACCTTGGTTTAAAATTCCTTGTGAGATGTTGGATTGGGATGGAGGAATGTAAGTTTGAGGTCCCATTTGATTTTTCATGATGTGGGGGATTGTTGGGAAAGATGATGATGGTGCCATTAGGTATTGTGATGGTACTAACACATTAGGACCTTGATTCCATTGATTAAAAAGGTTCCCTCTATTGATGTCTTTGGGGATTTCCTTGTGTTAGGGATGTGGCTAAGGTATTACCTTGGTTGATGGGGTTCGTGACCAAGGGATTGTTTTGATTCGGGTTGATGATGGATGGGATGGATTTATTTTGTGACAATGGTGCAGATGAACCAATGGGGTGGTTGGATGAAGATGTCCCTATTTTCATTAAGGGTTGAATTTACGTAACGGTATAGGCATGCCCTTTTTGTTCTATTTGAGGCACTTGGCCTATACTACCTTGCATGATGTTGGGCACACCCGTGGTACTTGTGGGGATGGATGAAGATGGGTGCCCTCGATATGTTGAGGTTGTCATGGATTCATGAAGTGTAAGTGGTTTATTTTGATGCAAGGGGTGTTCAGGAGCGTTAGGAGTGCCAAAGGTTGGTGTCCAAGTGGTGTTTTGAGATGTATTGGTATTTAGGGTACCCACAAGCATGTTAATTTCAAATGGAAGATTATGGTCAAAGTCCTTGGAAAGACTAGTTGCAATACTAGGAATGAATGTTTGATTTAGCCCTAGCGATGGAGTTGTTAAGCCTTGCATTGAAGGTTGCACAAAAAAAGATGGGGAAATTGGAGCCATGTTTTCTAAGGCTTGATGTTCTTGTTTGTATTCCATGATTTCTTCCTTAGTAAGTTCAAATGGGTTGTTCGTAACATCTTCTATCTCATATGGCCCTAATGGAGATGAGGGTTGTTTCGATGGGGTCACTTGACTTCTTGGATCAAATTCTTGAGGATTGGGATCACTTGAGGTGAATGTGACTTTGGTTTTATCCACGATTCTCTTGTGTTGTGATCTTGTATTTACCATAAATTTTGGGTCACCTATGGGAGAGTTGTGTTGAGATTTGTAATGTTTAGACTCTCTAGTTGACTCAAATCTAGGTAAAAGGGATGCTCCGAGTCTTTTTGGAGCAATGATGATAATGGGAGATAAAAAGGCGAATGATGTGGAGAGTGAACTTTACAAACATTTTGGAACAACACTTTTGACTTAAGTTTGATTGTTTTATGTTTGGATAAAGGATGTTAATGAATTTGTGAATCTTTAGGGTAGACTTGCGACCTTCAAGATAAACTAGTTCAAAGATGATAACTAACTTAACTAAATGCATGGAAAAGGATTCATTTCACATACAAAGTAGCTAAGTTAGAGGTTGGGTTGATTGATGCATAAGTCCAAAGTGTTGGTGTATTCAAATGTTTTGCAAAGTTTGGTGAAGTGAAGGATGAAATTTGATAATGGGTGGATGAAATGTTTGACCCAATGTTGACCTAGAGTGAACCTTTGTTTTCCAAGACCAAGGTGGTGAGAAACATGCTATACCTATAAAGTAACTCAATTCAAAAGACCAATGTTGACTAAAATGAGGGGTTCATATTGAGCATACATGTTTGGATCATTCATTGAAACACGTCTATAAAAATTCCTTACCGAAATGTTCCTGTTGCGGTAAAGAGCCACAAGGTGTCTCTTGACAACTTTTTGACTATCATGCCTAAGTTTGAAGTGACAACATGTAGACCTTCTCTTGGGGATTTTGATTTTGTGAGAGATCATTTAAAGAAGCCCAGGATTATGGAAAAGAGGATATTTATTGCCACGCGGGAGGTGGTAGTATGGGCCTTCTAGCCACAATATTTGCGTGTTCTTGTTTGTCTAAGATGTTTGCTACGTTTCTCCACTGACTTTGTGTTTCCTTTGTTTCAAAAATGAAGCTTCTCAAACTACTAATTATATTTGTTTGTTCTCCCTCAATTAGTTTAAAGTTTGGTTGAATGATAGTGGGCGTAAGGTTAGGTTGTTTAACCGAAGCGATTAGATGCCAAATGGTCATGTGGGGTTTAATTTGTCAATTTATTTTGCTTAAATGAGTTTATTTTTACCACAAACACTTTGTATTGCTTAAGTTGAAACTAAATGTCTATTTCAAAAACACCATTCATCTCACAAAGTCCATTTTGTGAAAAGGATGAAGTTAAGGGCATAGTTACCTAGGTTAACTTTTGGAAGTATGGATTGAGATGTAAACCAAAATATTTAGAAGTCTCTAAGAATAAATACTTAGGAAAAGCATCAATATCAAGGTTTTTTTTTCAAAGGGTGTCCATACTTAAACCAAAGGGTTTGAATTTTGAAAAGACTTGTTGATGTTTGTTTGTAATTTTTTTGGAACCAAGCAAGTGTTAAACTCACTCTTAAGCATTTACAATCCTAGATAGAACGGGTACATATTTCTTAGTAGGCTTACCATCATCGGAAGAGATGATTAATCTATGAAGATGAAATGGACAAATAGGCTAGCCAAGGAAATGTAACGTCTTGACATGCCAAGCAAAGGATTCCCTTCCCCATTTGCTTTATTGCCTCAATAAAAAACCAGACATGGTAAGTGTAGACATTTAAAATTGACCTAACACCTATCACATTCTTGAAACATCTCAGAACATTCCTGGAATGTCTTAGAACATCTCAGAACATTCCCAAAACATCTCAGAACATCTCAGAACATTCCCAAAACATATAAGAACATCTCTAAACATTCTCGAAATGTCTTGGAACATCTCAAAACATTCCTAGAATGTCTCAAAACATATCAAAACATTCTTGAAATGTCTCAGAACATCTAAGAATCATCCTAAAATGTCTCAGAACATCTCAAAATCATCTCGAAACATCTTGAAACATCTTAGAATCATCCTGAATCAGCTCACAACATCTCGACATCATTATCATCAAATAGCACTGCATTTTCACATCGACAACATCCAAAACCCTAATTTCTACAGTTAATTGAATAATACAACATTATTTAATTAATTAACTTTTTCATCATTCTTGACAAATTAAATAAATTTCATTTATTTAATAAAGTACATAAACCCTAATTTCTTCTATTAATATAATAATACAACACTATTCAAGATTAATTCACTTTTTCATCATTTTTGATAAATTAAATAGATCTCATTTATTTAATGAAGTCCTAAAACCCTAATTCTACTATTAATTGGATAATACGACATTATTTAATTAATTCACATTTCATCATTTCGACAAATAAATGAATTGCATTTATTTAATAAAGTCCTAATCTAATCTTATTTCATTTTGATTAGTCAAACAACATCAATTATTTAATTATGTCGCTTAAAACACCTTATTCCCCTAAGTTGATTAAATTATTAAATCATAATAATTTAATTATGACACTTTCCCTCCAAAATTTGAATAATTAAATCAAACTATTCAAATCATTTATCAAAAATCAAATAAAACTAATGCAAATTTGTTTTCAAAAGTCAAACTTGATTTGCACATTCAACTCCAAAAAGGAATTAATTAATTAAATCAATTAATTCATATTCCTTACCCACTTTTTGATTAAGCAAATTATGCTTGCTGACTGAGCAATCAAATTTGCTAACTAAGCCATCAAATTCCCAACTCAACCATCTAAATCCCGACTAATCAATCTAAACCCTAACTAGCCAATCTATTCCTCAATCACACAAATTGCGCAATCAACTTTGCACAATCTTCTCATGTCTAAATCCTCTCAACACCTTTTGACCGTTGATCTTGATCGAACATTATTGAATCTTGATCGTCGATTCAAAATCTCATTTTCTATATAACAAACCCCTTTCCTCACAAAAATGATTCGAGAATCAACATACCTTATGCAACAAAGCGTTGTCGAGATCACCATTGATAGAGCTTCAAAATACCTCTGGTCAACCAACATCAAGCATCATTCATCAAGATTTTCATGAACTATGGAGGCTTCGCGGTGATAAGAACAATCCAACATCAGGCGAATACACTCCAATACAGGATGGTAACATTGTTCTTTTTTTTTACATTAAATTTAGTAATCATAGATTTCTTAATGTGTTTCCAAATAGCTTAGTTTCATTTCATATGTGTAGGATTAGATCTTAGATTAATGTGTTTGATCTTAGTTTAGATTCTCATTTCAAGCACGTTTAATCTTGTTTGACATCTAATGATTTTCCCCCTCACACATTTTGGCATGCCCGGTGGGACCCTTGTCCCATACAGGAACGTTCGTATTAGTTATTTGTTAAGTTGCAGGTCCTAGAAGTGCTTTTGAATATAGTTTCACACATTGCCTAGAAAAAGTTTGCACTTGTCTGTCAAGAAAACCACACACTTGACACTAAAAACTGAGCATCTAACATGGGAACTGCACTTTTGCAAAAAGATTCTTGCATCTACTTTGAAACCCTTGCATTTGATTATGATAGGGATAGCATTTGCTCTAAGATTTGAACATCTAATTCTGACAAGGGCACTTTTGCATTTTTTTTGAGCATTTGCTCTAATAGACAAGTGCACAGATCTTGCACTATTGTAATGGATTTATTTGCTAACGTTTACTTGTTTTTGAATGTGTAACAGGTATTAATGAATTTGAATGCAAGATTTAAATGAATTTAACTCATTTTTTGTAGGGAAGATGATTGGTCAAAGATTTCTAGATCCACAAACATTTTTAATTAACTTAGAAAAATTTGATTTTGGTGCTCTAAAAAGAACAACACAAACACACATTTAGTTTTGGTGTTGTTAAAATTGAACCATTTTTGAGCTTTCTTAAGTTAGGAACATCTAAATTTGGTGCACTAAAAAGAACAACACAAACACACACTTGGTTTTGGTGTTCTTAAAATTGAACAAATTTTAAGCTTTCTTAAATTAGGAATGTTTAATTTTGGTGCTCTAAAAAGAACAAGACAAACACACTTTTTTTTGGTAATATTAAAATTGAACCAATTTTAAGCTTTCTTACATTAGGAACTCTTATTTTGGTGCTCATAGAAAAGAACAAAAAAATAACTTCAGTCTTGGTGCTCTAAAAATGAACACATTTCATGTTTTCATAAGTAGGAACTTTAATTTTGGTGCATAAAAAGAATGCAAAATGATTTCCATTTTGTTGATACATGCTCGATTTACTTTTGTTGACAAAGTTAGAACCAAGCCTGATTTCTTAGAAACACTCATATTTGGGGCTTAAAAATGAACAAGTTATTTCTTTTGTCTTGCACCATTGCTATCTTAAATGACTGATATCTTGAATATTTCATATTGGTGCAAATAAAAAGAACAATTTTTTTATGTTATCCACATATTTTTGGGGATAACACCGCTCGAGGTGTTTAAAAAGAATCAATTTGCTATGAAGTGTATGTTGTGCATTTAGTGATCTGCAAGCTAGATGTTTGTCTTCTCCCATCGAACCTTTTTGCGATCTTGGGTGAGCAAAAAAATCTTGAGCTTCACACCTTTCTTTTCAAGCATACCTTTTTAGAGGGCCTTCCTATTGAGGAAACTCCTGCGTCGAAGAACTCATAGGCGACCCAAGTGGTACTTTCATTTTGGACTGCTATATAAATCTTTTGTGAGTGTGAGGAAAGTTCATTACTCACTGAGTGTTGCTAGCCTATGCCGACGTATTCTCCCGCAGTATCCTTGTGATGCGTAAAATCCCATAAGGGCTGGGAGGTTCTTACTTGAATAAAACACCACATGTATAGGGGCCCAAAAATAATATCCTCAGAACATTACTAAGAGCCAATTGTTTTAGAAGCTACCCCTTTAATCCAAAAACATTCTTTGAAAGGGTGCATCAGAATTTACTTCTGAGAAGTTACTTTCCAAGTCTGACTACAGGCCCGCGCCATAAGTTGCATGTAAAATCATCTCTTCGGAGCATGAGGAAAGCCCACCTAAAAGAATGGTTTCTATCCACTAGGGTTGTAAATGCTTGTTTATGTTAAACTTTCCAATTATATTCAAAAATAATTTGACATAAAATTTTGTGCTTTTATTTTAAAGAGAAAGAACACATCCAAAGAAACACTGAACACGATGGTCAAATCACAAACCCTTTGACTTAGGGCATGCTTTTGAGAGAAGCCCCTTATTTTCACTCCTTGGAGGATTTCCTTCAAGGTTTCTGGATATTCAGGCTTTTGTTTCAAGCTACATTAGATCAAAGTAAATATTTGGGAACTATGGCTTGGGTGTTTCGATTTCACAACTTAAGCTATAAATATTCAAGTCACACAAGGTCCATGATTTTGGAGTCAGTCTAGTGTTGTTTTATCATTTTCCATACCCAAAACACAGAGGAAACAAAACACACAAAAGTTACAATTGCCATTCTAGCTCACAGTCTTGAACATTTTTCTAACACTTGGGGAGAACAAACTGAAGTTGTTTATAGGGTCATTGTTCAAACAAAACAATTGGAAAACTAGATAGGTCACATAATATTTCATCCATTATTCCTATCCTACTTGTTAGAAATCAAAGTCAAACAAACCATTAGGATCATTCCTTCACTCAGACGTTTATGATATCAACAGTTACTTGGGACTCGCAGATAGTACAAGTAAGGTTTTCTTGCAACATATCCTTAGAGAAGGAAGTGAAATATCGACCCTAGTCCTTCAACATTTTTATTTCCAAAAAGTAGCCACATTCCAACACAACACTCAAACCTTAGGGTCTTGAGCTTCATATCAACCATCTCATAACACCATTACACCTTATGACCATCTGGTGACCAACTGCTCCTGTTCAACAACCAGACCTTGTAGCACCAATTATTCAACCTAGTATCACACACATTAAAGGTGAACAAACTAAAATCATAAGCAGTTTGAGAACCTTCATATTTGAGAAAAATGAAACACCTCGCCAGTTTCTCACCGCATCAATTTTCTTAGAAAAAGAGGAAGAGAAAGTAGACATAGCAGTCGAAAGACCCATGTTACCACCACCTTTGTGGCAATAAATTTCCTTTTCATGGTCTTGAACTCCTTTGAATGATCCATCGCACAATCAAAATCCATAGGGGAAGATCTACATCCTGCCATTGCAGACATAGGTATCGTAATTGAAAGTTTGCTAGGAAGTGGGCCTTACTACTTTATCGCAATCGTAACCTCTTGCTAAGAAAATTTTATGCTCAATCTAGGAGGAACAAACCATATTCACATACCCAAATATATCCTCTCATTTAGGTCAACATTGGGTCTTTAGGATTTGAACACTTTAAAGGTCTAGCATCATTCCCACTACCTTGGTCTTGTCAAACAAAACAATCACAAAGCTTGGCAACCCTCATGCTTTTTGGCAAGCAAAATATCCTTAGGTCTGGAAAGAGCAAGATCCTTAAGCCTAAATCTATACTCCGGATCTCAAAGAATCACCCTACAAATTTTTTTTCCAAAGGGTTCTTCTCAAGGAGATATCCCAACCATCAAAATCGGCTAGACCATTTCTATTATTGCTTTTCACCAATAGGCCATGTCTTTTCTAGAGAATGGGAGTCAAGAAAATAATCACAAAAGCTTGGAAGTTGTTTATGACAACTACAAGATCACAACATAGGAAGAAAATGGAAGCAAGCAAGAACAACACTAGCATCCCACCAGCAAATACCATGAACGATGAAAGTAGCCCATGGGGCTATAGGCCAAGCGGCCTTGAAACACCCCAGAAGAGACCCATGTATAGGAACACATTTAGTGAGGAAGAACTAAACCACAAACAAAAGGAGGTGATAAAACAAAACAACCAAGACCCAAACTCCTATTTCTTCAAGTTAGCACAAAGTGGTGCTAAATTACTAGAGGACTTCAATGTAGAGGCTCTCAAGGATCCCAATATTATTCCCTTAGGGGATAAATTATTTGTGAGACAAATAACATAACCCCCAGAGATGCCAAACATGTCACCCGTGTTCTCACAAAACAATTGTCAACCCAAAGAGTACCCCTTGTTTAGAAAACCAACTCAAATTGAACAAGCAGCAGTGGAAAAACTATATCAAGGAGGGACATCCTAGTACGAACCACAAAACAATAATCCACCTCTTGGATAATATATACCTCAAAACACTTCAAGTGTTGACCCTTCCCAAAATAATCAATACCATCAACAGGGTGGAACATAGGGCCCCCCTCTGAACAATCAATACCATCAATAGGGTGGAACACAGGGTCCCCCTTCGAAGAGTCAATACCATCAACAGGGTGGAACACAAGGTCCCCCTCTGAATGATCAATACTATCAATAGGGCAGAACATAAGGTCCCCCTCTGAACAATCAATACCACCAACAAGGTGGACCACAGGGTCCCCTTCCGAACTAGCAATACCAACAAAGAGGTGTGCCACAAAGCACCCTTCTTTAGTTTTCCCCTCAACAAGGTGTCCCAATAACACATCAACAAGGTAACCTTCATTTTAGTCCTTCCCAGAAGCAAGGTGTGCCATAGAGCACCCTTCTTTGGTCATCCTACCAACAAGGTGTCCGACTAATGCATCAACATGGCAACCTTCATTTTAGTCCTTCCAAACAACAAGGTGTGCCACAAAGCATCCAACTTCTTCAATAATCCCATCAACAAGGTGTCTCGCTAACACATCAATAGGGTAGCCTTCATTTTAGTCCTTCCCAGCAGCAATGTGTTCCACAAAGCACCCTTCTTCAGTCATCCCATCAACAAGGTGTCCCGCGCAATAGGGTAACCTTCAGTTTAGTCCTTCCCAATAGCAAGGTGTGCCATAGGGAACTCATCCTAATTCATCCTACCAACAAGGTATCCTGCTAACGCACCAATAGGGTAACCTTCAGTATAGTTTGTCTCAACAACAAGGAGCTAACCCTGCTTACACCCAGCAAGGACCTAACCCGTTCTATGTCCAAAATAGTTACCAAGGTCCCGTACCTTCACAATACCCGATATATGACCAAAACATGGTGGGTCCACAAGGCCATTATACACAAAACTCACAAACAAACATACTGAAAACAGACATAGAAATGAAACTGGAGGCTGTCACCCAACAGATAGTAGGAATACAAGCTGGAAAATAAAAGAAAACCTATACCATCCAAGAAATATGCCCATTCCCATTCAATCATTCAATCACTATGATACCTTTTCCAAAGAATTTTGAGATACCCAAGTTTGAAAAAAAATATAGAGGAAGAGGGGATCCAATAGAGCATATACATGATTTCTCTGTATCATGCATCGAAGTACAAAACAATAACTCATACCTCATGAGGCTATTTACACATAGCCTTACGAGCCATGCTATGGAGTGGTTCACCCTTTTGACACCAACAGTCAAAACCTTTGATGAACTGTCTAACAAGTTCGTAAGTCACTTCTCCTTCAACATTGAGCAAGATGTGACCATCACAAGCTTATCCACAATCAAACAAAATCAAGGAGAGTCCTTTACCTCCTACCTACAACGATGGAGACATAAGGCTAGTAGATGTAAATGGTCTATTCCCGACAAGGAGTTGGTAGACATATTTATCACCAATGTCTTACTTGAGATCAACTATCAACTCACAATGTTATGTCCAAAAAAATTTGAAGAAACCATCAAGAAGGGATTAAATATTGAGAGAACCCTCATTGCAAGGGGAGCCCTCAAGATAAGTGGCTCAAAAGACAGTCCCCCTAGTTCAAATGAAAAACCTAAAGTCTGGGCTAAGAACAAAAATGTCACAAATGATGGAGTAGTTGATGCTAGAACATTATGGCATGCACAAAATATATCTCAAAACACACCACAAGTATTACATACAAACTATGCCCCAAACAGTACACAAAACAGTCAACCTACTTATCCCAAAAAGAATCAAGCGATAAATCAACAAGCAAATCAAGGAGGTCGACAAAAGTAGTATGACCAACCAAGGAGGCAGTCCATGGTACTAGGAGAATCTATTGAGGCAGTCATGTGGAAGCTCATAAAAAAGAACCTAATCAAGCCTAATGATCACCAAAATTATGAGGAGCCTAACTTTAAAACACCGTGGTACAACGCAAATGACTTATGTGAATTTCACAAGATTAAAGGACACACCATGAACAATTGCATGTGACTCAAGCACCTCATCCAAGACTTGATAGACAAAGGGGAGGTAGATGTCGAGCATCATCCTGGGAACAAGGATTTGTAGATATACAACAACCCAATCCCAAACCACCAGAAAATGAATGACAAGGGAAAAGACCAAGGTTACCATAATACCAACTATACCTACGAAGACACAATTTTAGGAACCCTATCCCAATATGATGACAATAGGGAAAACATAGTAACTATATGAGGGGGAGATAACAATTTTAATGCAACTAGCTGTCGAGGGAGAGTTACAATACAAGTATCCCCTCCTAAACCCACAACCAAGTCATCCAATGATTATAACATTGTGGAACAATTGAAGAAAACACTTGCCCTAATGTCAATCCTAGAGTTGTTAAAACTATCACCAACACATAGGGAAATATTGGAAAAGGAATTAGAAACGTCAGTCCCTAATGACCTCGATCCTTGTCAGTTCCAAGCCATGGTTAGAAAGATCACAACAATTAATCATTTAATCCTTTTTGAGAAAGATCTACCACAAAGCAAATTCCACAACCAAGCCCTCTACATAGAGGTTGGTGTTCACAAAACCATGGTCAAACAAGTATTGATAGATAATGGTCCAGGTTTAAACATCTGTACCTTAAAATTTGTCAAATGATTGAGGTATTTTGATGACGTGATTGACAAAGGAAAGAGTATCACCATAAGGGCCTATGATAACCTTGAAAGAAATTATGAAGGAACAGTCAGGTTGCTAGTGCAGATAGGACCAACCATCACAAAAACTACTTGTCAAGTACCAGACCTTGAGTTACCATACAACCTCCTCCTGGGACACCCTTGGATCCATGCATTACAAGCAGTCCCTTCCACTTTTCATCAATTCCTAAAGTTTACCCATGAAGGAAAAGAAGTAACACTATATTCCAATCCTAAGCCTTTCCATTTCTGTGCAAAGTTGGAGAAGTATAATAAAATCCAATGTGTGCCTAGCAATGACATAACCTTCCACTCTTTTTATTATTTTGACCCTTCCATGCTTCTGTCAACCTCAACCAAGAACACATCAAATGATCAAGCAAAAACGAAAGCCAAGGTTCAAGTACTTAACAAGGGTAATGGGAATTACCATTTTAACCAAGCATTCTACATCGGCATGCTTCCACCAACGCCCAAAGTATATGGAGGTCCAAAAGAGATAAAGATAGTGCAAATGATAGCCAAGCCCACAATATTCACTAGATGGGGAGACATGAAATATGAAGAAATATTTGAGGAGGACTTCTCATCCATGATCTACAAGGGGGATCGAGAAGAACCAAAAAAGTAACAACCCATTTTAATTGATCCTAACACTAGAGGTTATCAATTAGTTAAACAGATGGGATATAATGGAAAAGGTGGCCCTGGGCTACACAAACAAGGCTGATCAGAGCCTATCATAGTGGAACAAAGGAAGAAAAATATGGGGCTAGGTTATAAGCCAAAAGATGTGGTTATTCCAAAAATTGGACAAACCTCTTGGAAGAAACGAGAAACTTCTGCCAGCGTTAAGGCACTAGATATCTATCATATCATGGACAATGACTTACCTGTTGAAGACCTGTTTGATAAATTTAGCATTGATAGGTTCCCTCTCAAATATATTCAAACCATTCCCAATTTCTACTACCATTCTAGAACGAACTCTGATGAATATGAATGTGATTCCCCTTCCTTCATCACCATATATAATTCTCCCACTTCTAGTAATGACGACCTAGGCACTCAGTGGGAAAAAGACACTTGAGCCATATTGACCATTTCAACAACCTCCATAAGCTTTGCGGATGATGATAATATCCTACCACTCTACTACCCACAACTCATAGATTGGGATCAACAACAACAAATACCAGTTCTGGATAAATTCCAGAATGATGAGGCAATCAAAAAATTCATGGGACTTCGAACAAACATACTAGTTGGAGATCATAAAGCAGGGTTCGTCATGGAGCTCGAACATGAGGCATACTTTGGTGGAGAGATTGAATCTTCTAGTCACAAAAATGAAAGAAAAAACATAAAAATACAATCCCCTAGGGAAAACCACACTGTGGCTCTATCAGATCCGGAAAAGAGGAAAATAAAGGATGCATTCAAAGGTGAAAACCTCCTAGAGGCACCCGAGGATGGAGGGTTCAATCTCCCCATATTGGAATATCAAGAAAGGTCAACACTTCTAGTAGAAGAAGTAGAGTCCATAAATGTTGGAACAATAGAGGACCCGAAGATAACATACCATGCAGAATCACTTGATCCCAAAGAGAAGGAAAATTCCATAGCTTTCATCAACGAGAGAAAGGTAATTTTTTCTTGGACCTATGCTAACATGCTTGGACTAGATCCAACATTAGTGGTACATCATTTAGCTGTAGTCCCTAAAGCAAAGCCTATCAAGCAAAAACTCAAAAAAATGCATCCTCAGATAGCATTACGGGTAAAGGTAGAGCTAAAGAAACTATTAGATGTGGGATTTATCAGGCCCATCGACTATCCACAATGGATATCTAATCTAGTACCAGTATCAAATCCTACTAGGGGCATTAGAATATGCACAAAATTTAGAGACCTGAACAAGGCTTGTCAAAAGAATGACTTCCCATTGCCAAGCATAGACATGATTGTGGATCTAATAGCAGGGCATGAGGTGCTATCCTTAATGGATGGTTTCTCCGGATATAACCAGATAAAGATCTCTCCATATGACCAACACAAAACAACATTTACTTGTGCTTGGGGAAAATTTTCTTGGAATGTAATTCCATTTGGTCTAAAGAATGCAAGAGTGGCATATCAAAGGGAAATGACGACCATATTCCATGATATGCTTAACGCCATCATGGAGGATTATGTGGACGACATTCTAGCAATGTCAGTCAAAAGGGCAATCTACTATATTAGTAGAACACTGGTGGGCTATGAACTAAACTACTCACCCATAGAAAGAGCATGTCTCTTAGTTGTATTTGCAACACAAAGTCTTAGACACTACATCCTAAATAGAAAAGTCAAGCTAATTTCCAAGGTAGACCCACTCAAGTACCTACTAGAAAAAGCAACCCTAACAGGCCGAATCACCAAATGGGTGATGATCTTGAGTGAGTTCGACATAGAGTATGTGGATAGAAGAGCTATCAGGGGACAAATCATAGCAAACCAACTGGCCGAAGCACCCTTAGATGATCACAAGCCTCTCACAATGGAATTTATAGATGAGAGTATCTTGATGACAAAATAGATAAACCATTGGACTCTCTACTTTGACGGATCCCACACTCATCATGGCTCTAGAGCAAGTGTTTTATTTCTCACACCACAGGGAGATAGTACACCCAAGGGCTACAAGATTTCTTTCCCTTGCACAAACAACATCTTTGAATATGAAGCTTTGACCACAAGGCTAAAAATGGCTATTGAATGGAGAATAAAAGAGCTACATGTCTTTGGAGACTCTCAGCTAGTGATCAGTTAGGTAAACGATGAGTACCAAAAAAAATATGACAAATTGCTACCATATAAAAGGATGGTGGATAGTTTCAAGGATTACATTGTCAAAATAACTTTTGAGTAAGTTCCATAGATCAAAAATAGAGCTGTCGATGCAATGGAAACAATAGGCTCACTTCTTGATATCCCACAAAATGTACCTAAGTATGAGTTCCTCATGGAACAACTGCTTGTGCCTACATTCAACATCCCAGAATTAGAATTGGTATGTGTTGTTGTTGGTCCTAACTCCCCATGGTACCAAGATACTTTTGACTATATCAAGCACAGTATCATACCATATGACCTAACAACCACTCAAAAGAAAACCTTCACCCATAGAACTTCTCGATTTACCATCCTAGGAGATACCCTATACCTTCGTAGTCTAGATGGTATGTTACTTTGATGCCTTAATGTAGAAGAAGCACACACAACCTTACAAGAGGTACACGAAGGTGTTTGCAGGTCCCATTCTAGCAGACCTAACCTATTCCAAAAGGTGCTCAGAATAGGATACTACTGGCCCTCCATGGATCAAGAATGCATATAGTACTCTAGAAAGTGTCGGCAATGTTAGCAACACAACAATCTTGTTCATGCACCAGCAAAGGAACTAAGACCCATCATCACACCATGGCCTTTCTTGCAATGGGGATTAGACCTGGTAGGCAAGATATCACCTACCTCATCCAATGGGCACAAATTCATTGTCACAATAACTAAATAATTAACTAAATGGATAGAGGAAATTCCATTGACCTATATCACCAACAAATAGATATCAAAATTCATTTTAAATTATCTCATCTGCAGGTATGGAATTCCCCAAATGATAATAATAGACAATGGAACCCCATTCAAGAATCAAGATGTCCAAGAACTTTGTTCCTAGTTTTCTATCCAACATAGATTTTCCACACCTTATTACTCCCAAGGAAACGGTCAGGCTGAGGCATCTAACAAAACCATATTGAAAATACTCAAAAAGACTATTAATGAAGCCGATCATGATTGGCATTTGCAACTAAATCCAACCCTATGGGCTTATCAAACAACATTCGAACACCTATTGGTGCCACACCATTTTCCTTGGTCTATGAATCAGAGGCTGTCTTACCTATTGAGGTCGAAATACCCTCATTACGAGTCTCATTTAAAGGCATGGTCAACAATGAAGAATATAGGGTAGCCAAACTAAATGAATTAGAGCTCCTAGATGAAAAGTGTTTGAGCATGTTAAACCATTTATAGGTTTATCAGAATTGACTCAAACAAAACTATGACAAAAAGATCAAGGACAAGAACTTTCAAGTTGGTGACTTAGTCCTCAAAGAGAATCATAAGGTACAACTAAATCAGGATGGCAAAGGAAAATTTGAACCCAATTGGTTAGGCCCATTCGTCGTCACAACAAGCTATGACTTTGGGGCATATCAGTTGGCTACTCCTAAAGGAGAGCCCTTAGCTGAACCACTGAACAATAGCCACCTCAAGAAGTTCTACACATGAAGCATGTCAAAATACCCCAGGAAAGAGGGTAAAAATCCAAAAAAAAAAGAAAAATACAAAAAATACAAAAAAATCAAAAAGCAAGAAAAACAGTAAAGAGAAATAAAATGTTCTTTGAGTGAAAACCACTTTGTAGCACTTCTAGAACATGTATCGTAGTGAAAACCTAGTAAAAAGGTGCTATGTTTGAATAAATCTTGCATCATTATCTATCGGTACTATCCACGACATCCACCCATCCATTTCATAATAAAACATATATCCAACCATGGCTTGTCACTGATTAAGGAAAGTCATTTTGTCTCCATCTAGGAGAAAATTCCTGAAGCTAGTTGTGGATTAGATATTGGAACATCCTATCAGGGTCGAAAACGACAAAATCCAAAAACATTAGAAACCAACAAAAATCCAAAAACATCCAAAAATCCAAAATATCAAAAACATACGAAATAATAATAATAAAAAACATCGTTGGGTTATTCCTTCACTCAAAGAGTCTAAGATATCAAAATTTGCTTGAACCTCACAGCTAGTTCAAGTATATTTTCCACAACATATCCTCTAGACACAAAAGTAGAATATCAATCTAGATTATCAATGTTGTTTATCCAAAAATAGTTTATGCTTTTTGAGTCAAATGGTCGAACTACGTGGTCTCTGCATGTACAACGTAGGCAAGGCCTAACAACCCCCAAGACCCTAGGTCAGTCCCCTTAGGTTTCCAACATGCTTTATTTTCAAAATAGTCAAAAAGCTAAAATCCAAAAACATTCACAAAACAAAAAAGGTCAAAAACACTCAAACCAAGTGAACTACGATCCTCTACGTGTACAACATAGGAAAGGCTTATCTTTGATGAGCCCCCGAGGCCCTAGGTTAGTCCCCTGAAAACAACAAAAACAACATCATAAAACTCATAAAATAAAAAAGATCCCAACCCTGTCATCACAAATCCGCAATAAAGATTCATCCATAATAAACAAAATCATCAAACCCACCTTTTGACAAAGCAAACAAACAAACAAACAAAGCAAACATGAACAACTAGAAATTTTAAGCAAACAATCACAAAAGATCTGACTATAAATAGATGGAAACAATGCCAAAGTATCAACTACCTATCTTTTGACAACTCCCAACAACATCTTGAGACATGATCTTAACGAATCCATTCCTACGATAGACATGATCAACACTGGATAGTAGTCCCACCCCAAACAGATATGGCAAGTGATACTGCAACTTTGTCTTTTTTTTAAGTCTTATTTTTGTGATTTATTTTATTGACTCATTCCTAGGATCTCTTGAGGATGTCCATAAAGGGTTTAGAGAAGGAATGGGGGCAATTGAGCATCATTTCGGTTTGTTGTTTATTGGATATTTTTGTTATACTATCATGGAAAACACTTGCTTTGTTCTGTGTGTGGAAGTTGTTTTGAAGCATTTTGTGTAGCAGTGGCATGTTAGGTTCTTAATACCTCTTGTGTTACTGGTCTGACATGTTTTAAATCTTCTCACCCATACACTCTAACAAGGTTTCCAAATGTCTAGTATGAGCAAGAATACTCCTTGTTTGTAGAGTCAAAGTCCATGCAATAGATATAAAGTCACCTTGGTCATTAATATCATGGTGCATCATATCTATTTGCTACATCAAACATGATTGTTCAAAACTGCAAAGCCTCCAAGCAAAGAAAACACAACTCATCACTACTAACAACATCACATTTCTATCTATCATCAAATCTTTCTTCTAACTAACATCCATCCTACATCACAAATGCATTAGTACCATATCCATAGTGCATCCACAATGTCATTGGTACATAGCATGATGATAATGATAAAGCAATGAAAACATCATATATCATGTATGGGGCATACATCCATCATATATCAACATCATACATCAAACATAAAAAAGGGAGAATGTCATAGTACATCATCATCAGTGAAACAAAGTGTGATAGGATAATACAAAACGATACATATATACGAGGCCTCAACTAGGCTGGTGAATATATATATATATATATATATATATATAAATCATGTCTGCAATACGTCTCTGAACAACAACATAATGAAGATCAAGTACACTACCCAACAAGAAGGGAAACACTCTATAGACTAGGCTATGGACCACCATTTGGATCTAGCTGTCTAACAGAATGACCACCTGCAATCATTTTAAACTCACGATGTTAGGGTTTTTCTCTAAACATGTAAAGCAACACAAAATGACACAAAACATGATGAAAAATGACAATTAGGATGAAAAACAAGCAAATGCAAGGATTTAGGTCAAATGCGAGGGTTTTGAGGTCAAGTGCGAGCTTCTTGACCTAGCAAATGCAAGTTCACGACACTAATGGAAAATTTAACTACACAAAAAATGAAAACCACCTACACCATTGCAAAGATCGGGAAATTCTACCCCATTTAAAAAAAGCATCGAAAAATACTTTCGTATGACCAAGATATGGTCGTTTGAAGATAGGGTAAAAAAAAGTCTTGATTACAATCAAACAACAAACAAAAGTGAGGTTTTGGGAGCAAGTGCGAGCTTTTAGGAGCAAGTGTGAGATTTTAGAGCAAGTGCGAAGTTTTCAAATGCAAGACATTAAGGCAAGTGCGAGCTTCTTAAGCAAGGGTGAGGAAACAACTCCAAAGCAAAAAAAAGAAAGGTTTTATGTCAAGGGCAAGGTTTTAGGTCAACTGCATGAAACAAAAGCGAGGTTCTTAAGCAAGTACGAGGTTTTAAGTCAAGTACGAGGTTTTTAAGGTCAAAGACGAGCTTCTAACCTAGCAAATGCAAGGAAAATGATGCAAGTGCTCAAAAATCACCATAAATTCACTATTGTCTCAAGAAACTTGTGTAAGATGGGGTTTCTAAGTTCCTAGCCTAGAAAAAGTGACAACCAACACCTCTAGACCATTAATCACACCAAAACAAGAGAAAACAATGAAAGCATGAGAAAATAAGAACATGAAATAAAAAGACTCCCCATGCTTGAATCTTGAATCACTTCCCTTGCTCTCCTATTCCTCCTTTTTGTAATCTTTGCCCTCAGATTTGTTGCTTCACATGTGAAAATACTTGCAAAATAGCAAGTAGAAAGTTGGAGACAATTAGCTGTTAAGTTGAAAATGGAGGAGAAAGGTTGCTTTATAGACAACCACTCAAATGGACGGTCCAGATTAATCCTCTAGAAGGATTCCAAGATCAATGGATGAGGATGTATGAGAGGGAGGTTACAAAATGGATGGTTGAGATCGAGTCTCCAAAAATATGCCAAGATCAATGGTCCATAATTGATGCACCAAGAATATGCCATTTTTGGAGGAATCATGATAGGTATGATGTCGATCGCTATGATGCCTGACAGTTATGACAACAATGAAGGCTATGATAGGGGTTAATGACATGGCATCTTTGACTAGAAGAGGTGCATAGATAATTTATTTTAAATTATTTATTCTAAAATGGAAAAAAATGGAGGAAAAGGACAAGTGGTAAATAAATTATTTATTTGGAGAAAATGAAAAAGGAGATTTAATTAAATTAATAAATTTAATTAAATGGAGAAATGGACATGGATAATTGATTTGAATTATTTATTCAAAAGAGAGGAATGACACATAATTAAATAATTTCGACAATTATTTAATTATAGAAGAATAAAAGGTGAAATAATAATAATAATTATCTGACTATAGATGAAAGAAAAATAATTAAATAAATAATTATTTATTTAATTATTGAAGAAAGGGGTATATTAGCGACACAATTAAATAATTTTAATTGATAAAGATAGAATAAAGATTAGAAGGTGAATTAATTAAATAATTAAAAATTATTTAATTAATAGAGGAATATGATCGAACATAATTGAATAATTAAAATTATTCAATTATCGAAGGACGACGACCAAGAAAAATGACGCTAGCAGCCTTAGGAAAATTTTTAGTGTCTACATTTTGCCCCTCTTTGACATAATGTAGCTCATTGCATTGTGTCAAAGAAATTTAGTTAGGGGATGCTCTAGGATGCCCCGGTGACAACAGGGTATAGGTATGCCCCCTCGAGAAAATTTGACAAATTTTCAAAGAGTTTCAAAAATTTAGAAAATTGTCCCAATAAGACAAAAGGATGGCTATGATTTCGATGGTGAAGGAAAAATTAATGATCAAGATCAAAAACAGGGTCAAATTCAAGGCCAAGGGTGTCAAAAGGTGCATCTAGAAGGTGAGGCAGGGCAAAAACCCTAAATTTGGACCTATAAATGGAAATTTGAATTTGAAAAAGGGTGATTTTCACATTACATATTTAGAAATCATGAGAGCTTTGCGTGAGTAGGCAGTGAAAATGTCCTCAGTTCTAGAGGCTTCCCATCGCACATATCGGATTTGCACACACCGTCGTCCTGAGGGAGTGCCCGCCCCGGTACGTACTACGAACCCATGCTTTAATTTTTCGTTTCGCGTGCATTTAGGCTAGGAAATAACTTAGTAGATGAATGTGTCACATGATGTGCAACACATTTGTTATCGCGTTC
>VDFB02105785.1:284449551-284542406 GCA_007258455.2 Sequoia sempervirens | reverse complement strand
CATGATGAATTCTAGGTTCCTATGGTCATCCTAAGGAGGGAAATGAATGCACGTGCACAAACTTGGATTTTAAGTATATGAAGGACTAGATCTCCTAATTATTTTGATTCTTTACTTAAGTGTTGACCTAACGTGAGGATTCATGATTCATGTTTTCCATCTTGAAATGTTTTAAAGCATTTCCCCAGCAAAGTCACCATTTGCTCCCTATTTTTGTTTTTCACTTTAGGTTCTGCCTTTTCCCCTTAAGGGATAGGTCCTTTGAAATTTTGATGGTGTCACCTTTTGATCCTATAATGATTGTCAAAATATTAAAGGTGAGTGAGTTTGCAAACTATGAGTTTCATGTCTTAGTCTTTGAAATATCACTAAGTTCCCTAATGCTAATTTTGGCTCAGGTTCAAGGAATCCATGACCCTTTAGAATCCCTAGGTTACCTTGTCCTGTAGAATCCAAGCCTAATCAGATTCCTCAAGCATCTTGTTCTCACGAATTCCATGTCACCTCAGATTACCCAATGGTGGTGTCACCGTTGAATCCATGAGTCTATGGATTTCTTGAGGATCCTCATCACTAAATCTATAAGCTTTCAAAAAATTTGACACATAACCCATCACAAATTTCACATAGAGGTGGATTAATTGATGCTGCAAAAATGTCAAGTCATGAGTTTAATGCATCTTGAAGTGCAAAAAAATACATTAATGGTGACGTATCGAACATATTTAAACTCAGTTTCTACACTATTTCCTCATTTCATTTGTCATTATCATTTGAGAGGTTTAGTTTGTAAAGAGTTAAGTGTTCAAGGTGAGTTGAAGCTAGGGTATTAACAATTTATGTGTGAGGATTCTCCATCGGTGCCTAGGGTTTGATTTTTTGGTGTGTATTTCATACTTCACATTTCAAAATCAAAGGTAAGATCGTATAACCATTCTTATTTGATTCATGTTCAAATTCATGAAATGCTTTGGTATATTTTACTTCCAAGTGTGTTGTATTCACATTTTGAATCGTTACATTTGATTTCTCATTGTGTTTGAGTGTGTTATAAACTAGGGCATCAATATACTCATATATATTTCATGAGTTAGGATTGGGGCAATTGGTAATTAGTGATGATGTATCTTAGGGTTTCAAAATCTAAGGACTTCAACCTAGGGAATTAACAAATATTGGTGTAGGCTCTTCCTAGTTGATTTAACATAGATCAAAATGGATGGCTAGGTTGGAATTAGGGTTTCATCTTGGGTTTGATTTGGGTTTTGGTTTTGGTTTTGAAAGGTTTACATGTATTGGAAACCCTAGCACCTCCCTACAGTTTAAAATGATGAAACATGAATATTTGATGGTACTTCAGTTTGTCAAATTTGAAGTAAATAGTATCTTGAGTCTTTCCATGTGTAAATCGGTAGACATTACCATTTATTTGTATGTTTTGGATCATTCGATAAATTGTCAATAAAGTTGCACAATAGAATGAACCTAGCTGGATTTTGAATTCATCACGAAATCCTTACCAACTAGAAGAACCCAACAAGTATACTCATCGCTAAATCCTAAGTCCCATGGATTACCCGATCTCAAACTTATCACAGATTTTACGAGCCCTTGGATTTCCCAATGCCCCCCTTTTTGCAAATTCCATTATGTCATGAATTTCCTTATGGGTCTCCCGTCGCAGATTTCATGAGGCCTTGGATTCCATGGATTTCATCTCTAGGATAATTCCCTAATATTTTACATTGTTGATGTCTTAGATGATGATTTTTTCTAAGGTGTTCTCTAGATCATGATTTATGCTTTTAAGAGTTAAGTTCGTATGATCAAATTGCATATATGGTGGGTTTGCACTTTTTTGAGTTTTGTGGATTCCTTAACACCTTGGATTTCCCAATTGGGTATTCTATTGCAGATTCTTTAAAGTCTTTGATTCCACAGATTCTTTGCACTAGTGGATTTTATGATTCCTTTCCTAACTCAAAAACCCGATAGTTATTTTAGATCTTTGTTTGAGGGTTGTGAGCTGATTCCTTTGGTGTTATTATTGATATTTTGATCTTATGTATTGCTAAATGGAATGCCTTAATTTTGCTAACCATATTTTAGACCTTTTAAGCATTTCAAGTAATTATGATATTTTGACTAATAGATGTGGGAGAAATCAAGCAAGGCTAAGGTGGGAAAAAGGAAGAAAACAATTGAGCCAAAGAAGGAAGAGCTTTCCATAGTAGAAAAGATGAAATATGATTTCAAGGGAAGGATTCCAAAGTCCAAGATCACTTCTCATTGGGGAGAGGTTGGAGACACCAACTTGGGACATGTTGACTTGGAGGACTTCAAGAAGAGAACATATTGCTATGATCCATCTGAGTTGGCAAGGAGGTTGGTAAACACTAGACAAGCCTAGACAATAGGTTTTCCTCCTTCCATACAATGCCCTGAGCTAATTATAGAGTGTTCAAAACACTATGATTCAAACATAAGGATGATAATTAGCCCCCAAGATAGAATATTGTCCAATATTACTGAAGACTCTTTGGTAGAGGCCTTTGACATTCCAACACACCATAAATTGGTGAAGTTTAAGATTGATATAGTGAAGAAATTCTATATTGATAACCCAAAGAAGACATTAAAAATTATGAATTCCATTGGATCAATAAACCAAGTCACACTTCTCTAAATTGCCAAAGCTATTGTATTGAAGTGACTTTAAGGTTGAATACAATGATACATGATCACTCTCCTCGATAGAGTGATGGGATTAGATAGGGCCTCAATCTTTGAAGACTGGATGTTCTATGTCATTGCTGAGATTGAGAAAAGAACCAACTATCACTAGGCTGGATTAATAAGTGACAACTTGGATATAAAATTGAGAGTGGTACAAGACACAAGGAATTTCATCATGGCTTCCTATATTGTTTATATGTTAGCAAGGAGTTTCAAATATAGGGGATTAAGCTACAAAGGTGTCATATGAGAAAATAAATTTTATGAAATCTATCCCTAGTTGCATCTATCAAGCATATCACATTACAGAAGGGTGAATGATTCCTTCACCATTTATATATTCCTGGGACCTTAGCAAGAATCCTACACATTTAAGGATGCTTCTTAGAGCTGGAATTTGGTGAAGTAGCTAATGGTATTCTTGGTTTCAAATTTTACACATACATAGAATTCAAGTTTCCTTGGTACATTATGAGCACCACAATACCCCAACTAAAAAAATGGTGTTGTTAAGAGTGTATAAGGAAGTGAGTAGCATTGATAGAGTTTTGAGAAAGATATGCATAGGAAGTCAGGATTCCTTGAAGTATTGTGATGGATTTGAGTACAGCATCCCTCTTTTCCAAAGAGTGCCCAACCTCAGGACAAAAATGGAATATCTAAGCTTTCCTATACATACTTTTCAGGGCCATTTTGATCCATATGGAATGGCCTAGAAAGCAGCCACAAGGGATTATAGGCATAAGGTTGATATTGAGGATTACTAGGCAAACCACATAGATGAATTAGAAGTATTAAAAATAAAATTCTCTAGGTTGTCTATAAAAATGATAAGATTATATAGTCATGGAGGTCCCTAACCAAATTGATGATGAAGAAGATCTTATCCAATATCTATGAGTACATGGAAGAATCTAATAAGCCTCTGCCATCAATGTGCAGATGGGGTAGGGAGGATGATGTCATGGTTGACAAAGGTAATGCACTCTTCATTAAGTACTCAAACAATGGGAAAAACAAAATTCTATAGAGTTGGAAGAGGTGAGACCAGGTTACACATATTTCGATCGAGAGGAATTGGAATCACAATCCTCTTTGGGAGGAATTTGAGAAAGAGAAATGCAAGACTGCCAAGAGAAGAATCAAAAGAGAGAGAGGCCATGACCTCAAGACAAAGGGAAAACAAAAGACTAAGGTGAGTAGAAGAATTGAGAACCTATTCTGAAGGAAACCCTGGTGCAATAGCAGAAACAAGGCTTCCCTTGGCCTCAGCCATAAAAGGGGTGATGTTGATTAGGGAAGGTAAAGGTCCTTCAGTGATGAAACTCCCCTCCCAAGAGCGTGAGAAGAAAGGGACAATAAAGGAGAATCCATGGATCTTGGGAGGAACATAAAGAGGTGGCATCAGTTAGGAGTTCAAAGGAGCATAAGTATATACAAGGAAAGCTTCTCCTCGATTAGAGATCCCATTTCCCAACCTAGACAACATAGAAAGGGTGGCAGAAGAGTTAGAAAATGTTGCACAAGAATCACCATTTGATAGGGAGAAAGCTATAGAAGAAGAGATCACAGAGAATCTTCCACCTGAGCCACCTAAAGAGAATATTCCTTCTGATAAAGAAGAGGAAACAATAGCAAAGAGTTTTACCTTTGAAAAGATATCAAATGTTCGATGAAGAATAAGAAACTCCTAAGGATAGATACCTTAGAAAAACCTTTGGAGAGCAATTCAATGTGGATGTTTCTAAGGAAGAAAGTGGAAAAGAGCAAGAGAAGATGGAAGAAGTTAATGTTGAATCTGTTGGAGGAGAAGAAAATCATGAAGAAAGGAAAGAGGAGGAAATAAATAAAGAGGAAGAGCAGCCTCAAAATGATGAAATAAATAAGGAAGAAGACCTCTGAGGATAAAATAATGTAAATCTTGATACAAATGTGGAAGTATTTATTGCCCCAGACTGGCTCAAGGGGAGCCTCAAGGAAAAACCAGTAATAATTCAGGAGGTAGTTCCAGATTGGGACAATTTCTTGGTTGGTTTGAATAAACCCAAGGAAAAGAAGAAATCCAAAGTAATTTCTAGAATCAAAAAGGATGAATCTAATAATAGGGTGTTGCACATTGTTACCCCTACAATGGAAAATAATAAAGAGAAAATTACTCCAGATGAATATAATGTGCAAAAAATCAATCTAGGCCCATCCACCAAGAGGTAGGAAGCTGAAGACTTAAGGGGTTCAGTGGATGCCATTTTGAAGAGATTAGACAAAGAAGTGAAGGAAAAAGAGAAGTTACAGAAGCAAGTTGGATATTTGCATAGATATACTCAACATCTTGTAAAGCCACTCCAAACTAAGGCAAGATCATCTACACAACCTAGCATTCTTTCTAAAGATGCCATCAATGAGCTAGAGAAAATCAAAACATCAGCACAAGTAGCTCAAGATTGGGTGGTTGGAGTGTATAAGAAAGGTATTCCTTTGATTGAAGAAATCCTGTAATTATATGAAAAACTATCTCTTTTTAGGATACGGTGCAACAAATGACAATAGAATGTAATGCATTTGATGATAAGTCCACAATCAGATTGGTGAAGGTAATTGAAATTCTTGGATATGTGTTGATAAAAGAAAATATCCTCACTTCTAAAGAAATAAATAAGCCAAGGGAATGGATAGAGGCCTTTAAGTTCAAAAGGGAAATAATGGATAAAGCCCTGGAGCAGGTTCCCAAAATGCAGAGTGATTTAAGTGATGTCATTTTTGGCTACACTTTATTCCTTAAAGTAATGAGAGGTAAAACTCTTAGCAAAGGATTACATGAAATATGATATGTTGAAACAATGGTGGAAAGATGCCTACACCCATGTAGAAGATGGAGATCTGACTGAAGATCACTTAGAAGAGGCAACCATGTATGTCACTGTGATGCACAAGTATCAAGAACCTACAATGGACTGGGATAAAATTCTAAAGAAATATGAAAATGAAGTGGAGCCTACTACTTTGAGGTTGAAGTTTATCCCAACTCCTAGCCAGGCTGACCTAAACAAAGTTATGAATAAGTTTCAAGAATTTTCTAGAAGGAAACAAATGGGTAAAGAGGGTGAATAAAGGGCATATCTACCTTGAACTTTGTGCTATTCCTCATCAACCAGTTAAAGGACAAGTCGGTGGCCTAGAAATCAATGCCAAGAGCTTTTTATTTAATATTTTAATGGAATTGTAATGAAAAAATGGGTTTTTAATGTTTTAATTTCAAAATTTAAATGGGAATTAGAGGTTTAAGAGGCCAACCTATTTTGGATGACCTGTTTAGGGCACCCATATTATGATGTAATCTAGACCATTGGTTTTTAACCCTAGATTTGTGGTGAACTCTATAAATATGAGGTCTCTCCTCATTTGTAAGGTTGATTTTGTAGTTGTTGCAAAGGTGAAGTTAATATAAGATAAGACATTGACTTGGTGTTCTTATCTGTGTTATTTCATTCTTGTGCATGGTTCCTATGTTTGCAAGTTATTTTAGTTAATTAGTTTCAGATTTAGTTTTAGTTATTTCATGTTGGTGATGAAGTATTGAAGGTGTTTGATGAATCTGTTTCCCATACTATTTGGGGCTTGTTGATTGTAAGTCATTTTGTATAGTTATCCTAGGCCATATCTTATTGTATTAGTTCAATTATGAATTTTTATGCATAGTATTTAAATCTGGGTATATGCTTGAATGTTTCACAATCTAAAAATCTTTACATTCCTTTGAAGATTGCACTATTTCCATGATATTGTATATTTTATCTTGGTTAAACAAAAATCAGTTATTGGGGATTTGTCCACCTTGAATGCTAAATTATTTACATGATTGCACTTAGGTTTTAGATTAGAATCTCTCAAACCCTTGGATCTTTTGCTATTTCTTTGAAATCTGTTTTATTTTAGGATTGGAAGCATCACTAAACTGTTATATTTGATGAGAACATTGTCTCCAGATTTTGAATCTGGAATTTTCAGTTAGGGATTATCCTCATCCTTAGATCTTACAAAACCCTTGTTATAGACCTATAATTTTCAGCCCTTGTTTACCATAAATTCCCTTTGTGATTATCAACATTACACATTACCACTGAGTTGTTTGTGCATTGTCAAGACCTAACCTAAGAGACATTGGGGTTATTTTCTAAAGTCTTCCTGAAGGAAATTGCCTTTCAAGAGAGATAGAACACTCTTATTTTATCTATGTTGAGCAATGCTAAAACACCCATCAACACTTCCTTGAGGTAGATCTCTTGCTTTGCATTATTTTTTTCTTCCATCATTTCTTTTTCCTGCTTCTCAATATTTACCAAACCCGCCATTTTGATTTCCATTGATGTTGGCTCTTCAGGGTCAACCAACCCCTCTTTGGCCTTGATTCCTTTATTTTCACCTTGCAGCCTAGTTTCTTTATGCTTAGGGATTTCTTCTGTCAAGTGTCCATGGGTAAGGCATGATTAGCACCACCAAGATTGAATGTCCTTTTCCACCATTTGTCTCCAGAACTCCAATTTAGATAGGATTTCAATTTCTTTTGGTAGTCATTCATTTTTTGCCACTAATACACAAATCCTTGCATAGTTTGAAGTCACCTTCTACCATTTTTTTGTTTTCCCTTAAGAAATTTCCTAGCTTGTTTCCTATTTCTTCAAGGGTTTCTAGATTTTAGTACTCCTATGAGAGGTAATGCAACCTTATTTGTTGTGGTATTTTTTCCGCGTCTTGTTTCAAGGGGTTGAAATTTGGCTCTCAATCCTTGATGATAAATCTAGAACCCTCCATCGTATATGGGTTGTTCTACAAAATTTCCTTTTTATGCCCCTCCTTTTGGAATTCCACCATGAAGAAACCTTTCAAAATAATTTTCATTTATTTCTATCCCCCACTACCTTTGGCACCAATAAATTTTTTTTCCCTTTGCAAGCCAATCTCCCACCCATTTTTAAAAGAAAACATTATCTTTTAATCCAGCTATCCTATTTTTCCAAATAGAGCTCTATATAACTAAAGAAACACACTTATATGGTGGTTTTCTATTTAGGGGAATGACATTCAATCTCATGGCTATATTTTTATGGTTAGGGATTCCTTTTTTTCTCCACGCCCCTTTGATCTTTTGTCACCACCACATGCTATCCCGCCATCCTTGGTGATTTTTTCGTCTCTGTCAATTCCATCTTTGGCTACAACCTCCATGATTCGGGCTTCTTGTTCCCATCTACGGCCTCTATTGCTCCTCTCACTCTCACTTTTGTAGAATTGTGCCATTTTTTACTCTATTCAAAAAATAGTTTTAATATGCTTGTTATGTCTAGTTAAAATAAACACATTGAAATGTTTAATGTAAGTATATTGTGGGCCCATAACCCATAATTCCTTGGTTCATTTTAACATCTTTAGAACATATGGTGTTGTTTAACTAAGTTTTTTTGAATGAAATAATATGAAACCAAATACATTATCTTATCATGAAACATGAGGAAATGCCATTTTTTTCAAGGGGAGAGACAACCTCTCAAAATCAAAACCATTTCTTAGATTGCAAATGTATAATAATATTTTTCCATTACACACAATCTAACAATATTGATTTCATTTCATGAGAAAATTTCTAATAATAACTATTATGGTCCACTTCATTTTTTAGGTTTCCTACACGGTTGTCAATGAAGGTATCCTCATAGTTCTAGGAAAATAATAATCTATAAATTTTCTTGAATAAATAATCCTCCTTGAATTTATGGGTGGTAATAATTTGCTAATATTTTGTTGCTTAAAATGTTTTAAAAAAAAATTGATTAAAAAAGAGGACAAGAAGACCTTTATTCCAATGAAGTAGTAGTTTGTAGCTATAGATTTGTCAATTTCATTAAATAATCTAACAAATGTTGCATAGTTGATATTGGTTTTTTCTCATTTTTAATGCATATTTTGGTTGTAATGAACTAATGGATAGAGAGGGATAATTTTGGTTGTTATTGTTAAGATGCTAGTAAGATTATCATGTTTTTTTTACGTTGTTATTGGACTTGATCAACCCACTAAATTTGTACATTTTTTTATAAATTATTCCATAAAGAACATATCCTTATGATATCATATTGTGTCATTAGTTACCTATGGGTTTTTGAAAAAGTGATGTAAGTCGAAGGATGTTATGACTATATTAGGTGTTACAAAAACTATTGATAACAATAAGATAATTTATACATCATTGTTAAATTCACACTTTCCTCAAAAATTTGTTTAAATGACTATTTGAAATGATATGTACTTTATTTAAGAGTAATTGTGTACTTATTTCCATTCAACTATTTTGGAAAATAGGATACTCATGTAGTTCAAAACACATGATTATCATATTGGGATGCTTTTGGAAATATGTGACTTCATAGGCCATATTAACTACAAATGAGACTAAGGAGACAGACAATTGTCTCAACTCCATCCCTATATACCACCTTGATTTATCGACTGAAAATTAATACTTCTTCCCAAACCCTCAACCATTAAAACAAAAAATTGGGAGATAGGGGGTCTCCTTGACGAAGACCACGAGAAGCATCAAACAACTTAGAGGGCTCCCCGTTAACTGGGATAGAATAAAAATTTGTTGTAACACAACTCATCACCCACTTCACCCAATCACCTCTTGATCATTATTTTAATACTATCTTAATTTCTAATTTTCTATTGCAATAAATTAATTGATCAAAGAGATCAAAATTAACAACATAATGAAAAAAAAACTCTTTAAACCTTATTAATTATTTCATTAATATAACTCAATTACATAGAGCTATATTTATTTCAATCTCAACCCCATTAAATTTAGGTTAAACTCAATTAGAGGTTACACCTTAATTCCTTTGTTTATAAGGTATACTTTAATTCCTTAAATACACATATAAATATATTATTAGTTTTTAAATATTATTAAAATTATTTTGTATAGAAAGTCCCAAACTCTTTAAAAATATACGATGTCTAGGATGCATTTTAACTTTTTTATTTCTTTATATAATTGTACTAATAATTTGAAACAATTTATTTGTTTAATTAGTTTTGTAATTAATTAATTATTATAAGGGTGAAAAGTGCATTATATTTTTATTTTTTATTTTAGATTCTCTTTCATTAATTTGTCTAATATGTAATGATTAGTGTATAAGTAATATGTTTCTACATAAAACTTGATAAATGATATGATTGTGAAATAAATCAAAATTTACACATCATCAAAGATCCAAATATGATCTACATTCTTCTTATTTCTTGACTTAGATTGAAACAACAATAATGGATTTGGGTCTGGTTAGTTTCATAGTTGTGGATTTGATCCCAAAATTTGTAAAATCAAATTTATTTGTGATCCCATATTAAACCATTTCCAATAGCTATTACTTGTTGACTTAGTGCAAATTGTGCAATTTGCATGATACAGTGTTGTATAGAAGGACAAATCCTAATTCACTTTTAGTGTCCATCAACAATCTATGCTTCCAAACATCACATAATCACTTAGAGAGCATCATAACACATCATTGCATCAACAAGCATTAACATCATAGTAATATATTAGGTATATTGCATGGTTTTTTGATGTGTCTTCAATCCTTCTTCAAACTATTAAATGAGATAAAAGGGATTCACTAAAGAGAATAAACCTTCATAATAAACTTTAATGGTATTTATAGATACCACCAAGTTGTAGACACAAATGCAAATAGCCAAAGTGAATAGGTTATAGGCATCAAGTTTGTACAAGTCATTTTCACCAATAAAAATTGAATCCGATTATTAGGATTGAATTTGCAACTAAAAAGATTAATTCTATAATTATGAAATTGAATCATAATAGAGAACAAATCATCTTGTAGTATGTTAAAGTAATATAATTCTAGATTTTATTATAGACATCATTTCATATTATCTAATACAATTCACAAAAAAATCATCTATTATCACTTTCAAAACTAAATAGTTATTCCCTCTTTTATCAATTCATAAAATAAATTTTAAATTATTATTATCATGACTCCTTTCTTTAAGCTTGTTTATTTATTTAACCTAATTATTTAAAAAATAATATTTTATTTCTTTTTAATATATATAAATTATGATATTGCTATCAAGATTCAACTGTGTAGTTTTTCGAGTCAAACTCATTGACCCATGTTTCATGAGTAGTGGTTCACAAGAACCCATCTCTCATGATAATGAATGGTCCACTTATCACTCATTGCATCTAGGTGATGTTCACAGAGGTGAGCCATGAGGCCTTCCCGAGAGGTCACCCATCCCAATACTACTCCAACTCAAGCACGCTTAACCATGGAGTTTTCCCCAAGGTTAAGCCCACTTAGCTTGCAACCCCTTGGTTAAGCGCACTTGAGTTGGAGTAGTACCAGGATGGGTGACCTCCCAAGAAGGCCCCATGCTTCACCTCTATGAGCATCACCTAGATGCAATGAGTGATAAGTGGGCCATTCATTATCATGCAAGATGGGTTCTTGTGAACCACTACTCATGAAACATGGGTAAATGAGCTTTACTCGAAAAACTACACAGTTGAATCCTGATAGCAATATCATAATTTGACACATTGTAGAAAATACTTCCTACTTATCAATATATAAAAAAATTTGTTGAAAAAAATCTATTTCTCTAATTTTTTTTTTTAATAAAAACCAAAGACCTCGACTATTTTATATTAAATTTCTCTAATCATTTAATAATATATAAATTTTGTTTTGTGTAATGCTCACATATTTTAGGAATTTCGTAATGTCATCCTACAAATGAAAATTGAAAAATTGAGCTATTATATATGAGGGTTTGGAAGGAGCGTAGACTACAAATTTGATCCACCCTTGCAATTTTGGCCGATTTAGAAAAGAAAAACATGTACTGATGTTTAAGTCAACGTTTTATAGGTGATAGGAATGCAATAATACGCACCTAATATTTTGACTTTGAATACATCGAACCTTTCAAATTTACTAATTCAATAAATTTGATTTTGACCGTTTGAACTTTTCCATCAAATAATTGAAGAGCTACCATATTAGCAATAACGCCCACTCTTGCAAAGGATAAGCAATAACTTTAGGTAATTAATAAAGAAATAATTAATTTAGATTAATTAGAATGACAATGGAAAATAAATAAGGTATTTAGTTTTATAATGAAGATGAGATATCAAACTATGAGAAAGTTTTGTGATTCAAATCTAAGTATTTTAGGGTCTATTTTGAACAATGTAATCATGATTTAATATATGAAATTGATATGTGACATACATGATCGATCTATCAACATGTGCATTTGTAAACATGTTTACCTTTGTCTTCTGAATAACTGAGTGTGTTGTGATAGTGTCTAGGAACATTGTTAGGGAGATTTCAAGATGTATCATCAAACATGTAAGATCATTAATCATCAATAAGCATGAAGGCAATATGTTACCCCTATATAAGCAAATCATAAAGGAATGATGCCCCTAAAGGTCGGGTAAGGATCTTGTAAGCACATAAAAATGTGATTGAATGAAAAGATACAAACACAACCATATATAAAGAGGATATAAAGTGTGAAATCAAATGTAAAGATGATTGCTCTTAATATAAGTTAAATGATGGGGTGAAAATGGCCCTAAAGGAAAGATAAGGGTCCTAGGATCATCAATATGATATATAAGATAAGGTCATGATAAATGATCCTTTTGTTGCAAGGTGTGCGCCCTTGGTCTCCTTGTGTTGTGTAGCAAGATGCTCAAGTTCGTGACATTGCCTAACTACCTCATGTGGATTAATTAAAACTTTGGTGATTGTATCGGGCATTAATAGGTCGATCTTTTGGTGCAATGGCAACCATCTGTGGAACAATTGGTATCAAAGTCTGGGTCACGGGTTTGAACCCCTCGCTTGTGCTGGGGGGATTGTTGCAAGGTGTGCACCCTTGGTCTCCTTGTGATGTGCAACGCAGTGCTCGGGTTCGTGACATGGCTTAATCGCCTCTCATGGATTCATTAACACTGGCGGTTGTATCGAGCATTAATAGGTCGATCTTTCGGTGCATTAAGTAAATTAGATTATTATGCAATACAAAACATAAACAAATATGATATATAATAGAAAGTATAGGAGCTAGGAAATGTGAGGTGTAACTTGAAATGCTACATAAATGAAATACATAAAAGGAACACATGTAGTTGGAATATGTGAGTTATGACTCTAGAAATTGACAAAAAAATCTAAAAAGGTACTTTGGTGAATTTTTCCAAAGTGATCTATTGAATTCTAGAAAGTATGGTGGGTTTATAGAATTTAAGGTGAAAATATGAATAATTAAGATTGATTTAATCAATATGGAGGAGTAGAGATTCAATTTAGAGTTAACTAGTTTTATTGACTAGTTAACTCAATTGATTGATCAATCAACTAACCTAACTAGTCAGTTAACTAGCTCAATTGATCAATCAACTGATTTGATTGAAAGTTAACTTAATCATCCAATTTGATTAATGAGTGAGATATAACTAACTAAATTAACATGAGTGAAAATGTGGGTGAGGATAATTAGAATTGTTTATTTATTTTATAAGATATATGTGCATGTATTGATTAGGAGCTAATTAGTCGATAATGATTAATCACTTAATTAGACATGAGGTGATATAAGGGTAAGTGATATTAATTAATTAATATAATGTAATCGATTAATCAAAAAGGTAAATTAACATGATGAAGTTGATAAATTAGTGGCATGATGAGATGATTAGTTGATGGAATGACAATAGGATGAATAGAATAATATGATTACAACATAATTAATCAATAAGAATAATAATTTAATTGACTAGGATGAAAATATATTTGATTGGCAATGTGATGAAATCTAGGTATCTATATTTTCCTATCTTTAATAAGTCATTGCATCTAAAAGAATCAATGACTTTTCAAAGAAATTAGAAGTAAAAATGAATGACAAAAGATACCCCAAAGTGGAATGATGGTTGGAGAGATGCTTCCTTGAGAGGGCATGTAGGGATGAAAGAGATAGATAAACACTCAAGAAATAAAATGAAAAAAACTTGTGATAGAATGAATATTGGTTATGAATAGTAAGATAAAAATAAATGAAGATGAGTTTGGATGAAAATATGATTACTACTATGAAGCTTGCATTGAATTTCAAACATTTGAGTAACATAATTTACAAATAGAACATAAAAATATGCACCATGATATGGATTAAGACCATGATGACATAATTGTGCATTGTACAAGAAAAACATACAAGAAAGACCATGATGATTTTGTTTCCATGAAATGCCCCAAGGTTTGATATAAATGTAAAGAATAAAAGAGTATGCATAAAAATCAAGCAGATAATAGGCTAAAGGAGTAAGTTCAAGATAATGGGTCCTCTTTTTTACCAAAAAATAACTTTCTTTCTTGAAAATCAAATTTTGTCATAGCTGAGATAAAAAAATTAAACACTTACATATAGAATATTAATATAACATAAAAATATGAAATGTAGATTTTTGTTTCTAGTTTTCAAATATGTGATTTATTCTAATACCTAAATAATAAAGGTTGGTTTTGTATAGGATATACAAAAGTGTTGAAAAATGGAGGTATTTATGTAGCTTTAAACTTGTAAAACTATGAGATTGTAGATCTAATTAAGCGTTATTTTTTACAAATTCTTTGTGGATGATTATATGTTTAGATCAATTTTACCAATTGTAGAAAGTAGACAGAAGGTTGTAGGAGAATGAGACAAGAAGATAGAAGTGACACAACATATACGTGGAGAAACCCTTTCGGGAAAAAACTCCACCACCAGAATCAATAGTGCTTATATTATTGAACCTTAGAACAAGATTACAATAACACTATATCAATCCTTGATTGAGATGCTTCTTTTTCCTTCAACAATTCCTCTTCACAACTTGCAATAAAATTTGATAAAACTCTCTTCAACTTGTTGCAATTAATAGACAATAATGAGCATTGAAAACTCCAAAGAATTATCAATTACAAGAGCTTGAAGCTCCTCTCAAAAACCTATTCCTATTTTGTGCAAGTAGAGTTCTGGCATGTAACATGAAGTCAAAACCAATGTCTCCTCAATTTAGGCACCCCAAACTGAACTCCCAACTGATCGTTGGTTAAGAAAATATCTTCCAAGCTTCTCCTCAAAGTTGGCACCCAAGAATGGGCCCATTTAACTTAGCCTATAAATATCTTCTCATGCAAAAGGTGTTAACTCAAAGATGCCAACTTGGGCGCCCAAGATGGGTCCAAGTCAATCTTTGTTAATAAAAACATATCTCTCCATCAATTCATGCAAACATTATGCACGCTTGATCATCCCTACTTAACTTAATGTGTCCACCTGTTATCTATCATGCAACTGAAGTCATTAGTCCAGCATTCCAAGTCAACTGAAGTCAACTAGAATTCAACTAAAACTAACTACATGCAACTAAAGATAACTGAACCATAACTGAACTAAACTAAATTGAATTGAATTGAATTGAACTTAACTAAACTAAACTAAACTAAATGAAACTGATACTGAATTGAACTAAACTAAACTAAACTAAACTCCACTCATGTAAATGTCAATCCCTAACTTGTAGGACCTTTACAAGCATTACTAAAGTGTTATCTATTCTCCAAATAGTTAACTTTAAGCAAGGCGGGGTCCACCTTCCATGTGGGCATCCCATGTGCTCCTATTTTGTAGGAGCTCTTCTTGGGTGTCCCCACATGTTCCTATCATTTAGGAATAATTACAAATGTCAATTTACATGTTCATTTCATTCGAATTTAATCTCTTTCTAATCCTAGTGTTGGGGAACACTTTTCAAGGACTTAGGAGATACATGAAATATGTTTAGGATTGTAATTAAATGGCATCCTATTCCCAACATTCTCCCACTTGACATTATACATTGCAATTATTCTAAACAAGGAATCATTATTATAAATCAAGTACAGGACTCAAGGCCAATGTCCTTCCTACACCATGAGAACTTATCTATAGGAACTGGTTTCGTAAGATAATCTGTAGCATTGATCAAAGTGTCAACTTTCTCAATCAATACCTTCCCACTCTCAACCATTTCTCACACAAAGTGATACTGAACATCAACATGCTTAGTACGAGCATGATACATAGGATTTTTGGCTAAACAAATAGCACTCTGACTATCACATTCAAGTTTAATTTTCTTGCAATTAAAACCAATACCTTTCCCAAGTCTCTATAACCAAATTGCCTCTTTAGAGGCATGTGTAGCAGGCATGTACTCTACTTTTTTGGTGGAGAAAGAAACCCTGGGCTGCCTCTTACTCATCCAACTAACCGTAGCTCCAAACAAAGTGAACACATAGCCACTTTTCGACCTCCGATTGTCTAGGTCTCCTGCCCAATTTGAATCAACAAAACCCTGTATGTCCAATGATCTGTGCATAATATCAATATCATTAGCACCATGATAAACCAAATAGTAATAAAAATTATCTCATAAATATCTAAACACCCTCTTAACATAAGTCCAATGTTCTTTACCAAGGTTAGACATAAACCTACTTAGAACTTCCACTGCTTGGGCTATATTTGGTCTTGTACAAACCATTGCATACATCAAACTACCAACTGCACTAGCATATGGAATTTCAGACATTTCCTCATAATAAAAATCATATTTAGGACTCATTTCTAAACTTAACTTCGTGCCAACTGGTAAAGGAATATTAATTGGTTTACTTTCCTGCATGTTAAACCGTTTCAAAATAGTATCAACATAATTGCTTTGACTTAAGCAAAGCTTTCTGTTACCTTTGTCTCTATTGATCTCCATACCAAGGATATATTTTACAGCCCCTAGATCTTTCATCTCAAATGTGCTAGAGAGTTGTGCTTTCAATTCTTTGATCATTACCTTGTTGTTATCAATAAACAACATGTCATCAACATACAAGATAATAATTCAAAGCTGATCATCAATACATTTTATGTAAACACAGTGATCTTCCTCACTCCTAACATAATCAATTTTCAATGAAAAAGCATCAAACTTCTGGTACCACATTCTTGGTGACTATTTCAATCCATATAAAGATCTCTTTAACCTACAAACCAATTCTTCTTTTCCTCTTACAACAAAAAAATAAATCTCCTCATCAAGATCTCCATTCAAAAAAGCAATTTTCACATCCATTTGCTCTACCTCAAAATCATAAGTAGTGCAATAGATAAAAAGGATCTAATAGAAGTTAATTTAGCAACAGGGGAGAATATTTCATTAAATTCAACTCCCTCTCTTTGGGAGTAGCCCTTGGCTACTAATCTAGCCGTGTACCTTTAGAGATTACCATCTACTCCAATTTTCTTTTTAAAGATCCATTTACAACCAATGGCCTTTCTTTCTTTGGGAAAAATCTCAAGATCCCATGTGTCACAAGTATCCAAGGAATCCATTTCCTCATGCATAGCTTGTGACCAAAGCTTTTTCTCATCTGAAGATACATCTTCCCTGTAAGATCTAGGTTCATCATTAGTACTCATCAAAGCAAATATACAACGAAAATTAGGTGGGCTATACCTATCAATGAGATTTCATTGTCTTGTGGATCTTCTCAATAGGGGTTATTCTTGTTCCTCAATATGCTCATCATGAGCATCTATGCCAAAATAACTCTATGAACTCTCCTCATCCAATCCATCCAATTGTTCTTCAACATGTGCATCTTCATGCTTCTCAGTATTTATCTCAAAATGCAGTGTTCGAGAAGTATCCTTCTCCTTTGGTTTTTCTCCTAAATAAGCTCTAAATTCCCTAAAAATCACATCTCTAGATAAAGTTATTTTTTGGGTTAGAGGATTCCAAAGCTTGTAACCTTTTACATTTTCACCATAACCTATGAATATGCATTTTTGTGCTTTTGGATCCAACTTAGATTGCTTTTCGTTAGGCACATGAACAAAAGCCTCACGACCAAAGATCCTTAAATGTGCAACACTAGGCTTCCTACCTAACCACATTTCATAAGGAGTTTTATCTTCAATAGATGAACTAGGGGATCTATTGATTAATTAACAAGAAGTACTTACAACCTTGGCCCAAAGGCACCGATCTAGCTTAGCACTACTTAACATACTCCTAGCTCTTTCCATTAAGGTTTGGTTCATCCTTTATGCTACTCCATTTTTTTGTGGTGTATATGGAGTAGTTTTTTGTCTCACAATTCCTACATGCTTACAATAATCATCAAATTCCCTAGAACAATATTCACCACCATTATCTGATCTCAACACTTTTATCTTATGATTTGATTGTTTCTCAACCAGAGCCTTAAATTCTTTAAACTTATTAAAAACATCCAATTTGTTATGCATAAAATAGATCCAAGTGTATCTTGAGACATCATCAATAAATGTGACATAATATCTAGATTTTCCAATAGAGTCAATATCCACAGGGCCCATTACATCTGAATGAATAATCTCTAATAATCTTTTAGCTTTATTTGTTCCACTAGGAAATGAAGATCTAGATTGCTTTCCAAACACACAATGCTCACAAAAATTATTTTTGCTAATATTATAATTAGGAATACCGTTAACCGATTTTTGATTAAGAATGGTCCTAAGACCTTTTTCACCAATGTGTCCCAATCTATGGTGCCACAACATACATGTATTTCCAGCTTTAGTTACATCGGTTGATTTATTCAAATTGGAGTTATTAAGCTTAAACAAAGTTCCAATCTAAGATCCTTTAGCAACCACCATATTCCCTTTCACCAATATGCAACCACCTTTGTCAAATGTCACATGCATTCCAGAGTCATTGAACTTAGATACAAAAAGTAGATTTCTAGCAAGTCCTAGAATATGTAAAACATCATTAAGGGTCTTAACCCTACCATCAATGAAACACAACTTTACCTCTCCTTTTCCAACAACCTTTGTTGTGTTATTATCTCCAAATAAGACATTCCATCCATCATATGTAGTATACTTAGTGAACCACTCCTTGTTAGGATTCATATGATAGGAGCAACTTGAATCAATAAGCCAAGAATTATCAACAACAGTATTAGATGAAATGATCAATGCATCATTATTGTCATCCAAGGATTTCTCTGTAGAAGCATCAATACTCTTTTTATTGCTCTTACAATCCTTCTTTACATGTCCAGGTTTCCCAAAATTCCAACACTTTACCTTACTCTTACCAGGTTTTTGAGATCATCCTTTGGACTTACCCTTTCCTTTCTTGTCTACCTTAGACTCCTTTTCCTTAGGCCTACCTCTTACAAACAAGGCATCTTGGGATTTCATTTTAGACTTCCTCCTCATCTCCTCTAATAGGAGAGTAGGAATTATATTGTCCATCTTAGGATTTTCACCACTACCACTAATAGCAACAATTAGATTTTCCCAAGATTCTGGTAGAGAACAAAGTAACAAAATGCATTTATCTTCATCTTCTAGCTTTACATATACAGATGCTAACTGACTTAGAATCAAATTAAAAGCATTTAAATGATGTGCAACAGAATCACCATCCTTCATCTTTAAAGAATACAATTGTCTTTTTAGATACAACTTATTAGTAAGACTTTTGGTTTGATAGATATCACCTATCCTCTTCCACAATTTGTATGTGGTAGTTTCATCTAAAACATTCAAGAGAATGACATCAACAAGACATAATCTTATGGTCCCTCTTTCCTTCTTATCAAGCTTAACTCAATCCTCACCTAACTTCGTTGTAGGTGACTTTTTCTCATTACAAACAGTTAACCATTGATCTCTCTATTCAAGAAGATCCTCCATTTTTAGTTTCCACATCTCATAACTAGATCCATTGAATCTTTCAATATCTAAATGATAAATAGAACTCATTGAAACACTTCTTTTACAAATCAGCAATAACACAATAGTTTAAGCTCCCACTACAACAAAAAAAAACCTTCAAAATTTTAAGAGAAAGGCATCCCAAACTCTACCCAACCATTAACTCTGATACCAAATGTTGAAAATGGAGGTAATTATGTAGCTTTAAACTTGTAAAACTATGAGATTTTAGATCTAATTAAGTGTTATTTTTTACAAATTCTTTGTGGATGATTATTTGTTTAGATCAATTTTACCAATTGTAGAAAGTAGACAAAAGATTGTAGAAGAATGAGACAAGAAGATAGAAGTGACACAACATATACATGGAGAAACCCTTTCAGGAAAAAACTCCACCACCAGAATCAATATTGCTTGTATTATTTATGCTTAGAACAAGATTACAATAACACTGTATCAATCCTTGATTGAGATGCTTCTTTTTCCTTCAACAATTCTTCTTCACAACTTGCAACAAACTCTGATAAAACTCTCTTCAACTTGCTGCAATTAATAGACAATAATGAGCATTGAAAACTCCAAAGAATTGGCAATTACAAGAGCTTGAAGCTCCTCTCAAAAACCTATTCCTATTTTGTGCAAGTAGAGTTTCATCATGTAACATGAATTCAAAATCAATGTCTCCTCAATTTAGACACCCCAAACTGAACTCCTAACTAATCATTGGTTAAGAAAATGTCTTCTGAGCTTCTCCTCAAAGTTGGTGCCCAAGAATGGTCCCACTTAAGTTAGCCTTGTAGATATCTTCTCATGCAAAAGGTGTTAACTCAAAGATGCCAACTTGGGCACCCAAGGTGGGTCCAAGTCAATCTTTGTTAACAAAAACATATCTCTCCATCAATTCATGCAAGCATTATGCATGCTTGATCATACCCACTTAACTGAATGTGTCCACCTGTTATCTGTCATGCAACTGAAGTCATTAGTCATGCATTCCAAGTCAACTAAAGTCAAAAAGTATTTAACTAAAACTAGCTACATGCAACTAAAGATAAATGAACCATAACTAAACTGAACTGAACTGAACTCCACTCATGTAAATTTCAATCCCTAACTTGTAGGATCTTTACATACATTACTAAAGTGTTATCTATTCTCCAAACAGTTAACTTTAAGCAAGGTGGGGTCCACCTTCCATGTGGGTGCCCCATGTGCTCTTATTTTGTAGGAGTTCTTCCTGGGCATCCCAACATGTTCCTATCATTTAGGAATAATTACAAATTTCAATTTACATGTTCATTTCATTTGAATTTAATCTCTTTCTAATCCTAGTGTTGGGGAACACTTTCCAAGGACTTAGGAGATACATGAAATATGTTTAGGATTGCAATTAAATGGCATTGTATTCCCAACAAAAAGTAATTTTTTTAAAAAAGTATGCCAAGGGCCAAATCATGCCCATGTATGACAAAAAATAAATAAATGAAAGTTTTTAAAAAAAATAATTTGTGGAATGATGTGTATGCAACTAAAGTATAATCAAGTTATTTTTAATAATTTTCTAACAAATATATTTTTTAATTATTATTTTTACTAGGATTAAAGTGTTTTATAAAAAAACCTCATGTATGACCAACATAATTTTATTATGTAGAGAATGATGTTTAGATTGGTTGGACATTTTTTTCAAAAAAAAAGTTCAAAATAAAAAATTATTAAAAATAGTAATATATATGCCACTTCAGGTTTATGAAGTTTTTTATTTAAAATATATTAGTAAATAGAAAAATATGTTCGATACTAAAAAAATACATGTTAAAAAATAGAAAATATCATGTAATGGTTTATCATTTCATCCAAAAATTCTATAAAAAAAACGTCGTCAACCATATTTCCAAAGTCAACTTTTACTCTTGTTGCTACTGTGACATTGTACTTGTAGGTCCAAGGCTTAGGGTTGTGTTTCAAAATTTATTACAAGCCTAAAAAAAGTATGGATGTCAAGTTTTTTTTTTTGAGTATATATTTGCTACAAAACACAAACTTGTTCTATGCATTTGAAAAAGAAATATGTACCCATTTAGAAATCAGTGTCTATTATACAAATGAATATGTATACATTTAGAAATAGGTGCCCACTTCTATTATAGCCATGGTTGGCCCTTTTTAGTAAAATATAATATGATAATAATTATACAATTTTTTTATTGTATAGACCAGGAATGGCTATAGAAGAATTTTTTTATGTACATGTCTATTAAAATCTCTTACTATCATTATTTAGCCATATCATATTTAATTTTAAAATAAATTCAATCATAAGTAGAATTTTTAACTAGAATCAAACACATGAATTATTTTCTGGAGGAATCAAGAAAATGAACTTTTTTTTAAAAGAACCAAGCGTGCATGATATATTGGAAAAAGGATTAAAGTCGGTTTGAACAAGGTACATTATCTAACTAGTTCATTTCCTAGCTAGTTCTCCACTTAGGTCCTCTTTGCATTAGGTTAAGTTTACTTAGGCAATTTTTGCATTATCCAACATTAGATGTGTTTCTAGTCTTCTAGGTGGTATATCCTATAAATAATCACCTAGAGTTCATTTATAAATTTACTTATTTTGAATTTATTTGTATTTTCTATTGAATAGAATCTAATTTATTCTTTCAATTCTAGAGTTTTGTTCTTTCTCCTCTTCAATCATTTGTATTCTTGGTGGCTTCACAACCAAATCTTATATGGTATTATAGCTTATGTGAGTTGTGGATGAACAATTTTACCAAATCTAGGAGCATAGAGTTGGTATTTTCTTGGAGCATGGAGTATGATCCTCTTACATCCTTAGATAATTTAGAGAATAAAAAAAGTGTGAAAGAGATTTTAGTTTATGGGGGGTTCCTTTTATAGTCTTACTAGTTGTAGGTACATTAGAGATTCCTAGAAATATTTTGATCTCACCATCAATTCTAGAGCAAATAAGAAAGTCATATTTTCCTTTCATTTCATCCTAATTGGATAATTAAGGCCAAATTTGTAAGGATTTAAAGATCAACATTTGTAATATCTATATTTTAATATAAATATAATTATAGTGGCTTGCCACTTTTGCTAAAAAAAAAAAAAAAACATTTTTTATTAGATCTTGTTGCTTCCTCATTTTTGAATTTTTTTGAAGCCAAATGGACCTTGGAATCATATTCAAAAGGCCCAAGAAACACTACTCTTATTTTAAATTTATTTTATTTGGATAACTTTACATTTGAGGCAACAAATTACCTCCCATTACACATGATCCTACCTACACTGTACAATATGTAAATTTTTAAAAAAGGTGTATTGATATTACTATAAAAAAAGGTGTTATGTTAATGCCACCAACACTCATTAATTTCACAATGCACATCACTACCACACCACCAATAGGTAACCTCAACACCCTAGTACTAGTCGTTCCCTCCATACCACCACCAGTGATAGCTAGATATAATAGACCACAAATGACACCATCAGGCCCATGCCCATTGAGCATCATAATGAATCATTGTCATTTCATTCCCCCCTTCATTTCCCATTAAATATTAACTAGTATGAGAAATATTAAATGGGCTATTCATGCTCAAAGTTTTCCTCTAATGGTTGTATTGCTCCCCCCTTTCATGCTTGTGTCAATACCCAAGATGAAAACCCAAGTATGGAAGTTGTCACAATTTTAAGAGGTTCTCGAAACCCATTTGGCTCTCAAAAAGGTTTTCGAAACCCCGTTGGCTCCTGAAAATTTTGTCACAAACCCATTGGAGCTTATAAGTCTTCTAATTTTCATAAATAAAAAAATTAAGCAAGCTTTTGTCAACAATTTCATATAGTTCAATAACTTACAAAAGTTTTCAAAATTGGTGTGAGTGATGACAATTTTTTCTGACAATAAAAGAGAGAACCAAGGAAAGAGGAAAGTATAAGCTATTTAAACAAGCTTAATAGGTTTTGAAACCTCCATAAAAGTCAATGAGGTTCTCAAAACCATCCCAAAAGTTGAAAACATAAAAAAAAATAGATGAAGAAAGTGGCTAAGAATAAATAAAAAGTTAAGTTTTTGATAAAACTCAAAGGTTTTGAAACCTATAGTGGAGGATGAGAAGGTTGTCACAACCCTATCAAAATCCAACAAGGTTCTCGCCTTTGCCAACAAGTGTTAAGAGAAATGTTGCAATGATCGATAATGTTCAAAGGAATTCAAAGGTTAGTGTTAAAAGAGAAATAAGATGAAAGGTTTATGTATTTGGTATTTCATAGAGGTTCTAGACTAGTGTCAAATCTCAATGAGATTTTCACAACCCCATCGAAGCTTGATGGGGTTCTCAAAATTAATTCTCTCTAACTCTAAGGGTTGATGAGAAAAATAATGGCAATACTAAGAAATATCAAGCAATAAAGATGAACCATAAAGATAGAAAGAAGTGTTGAGTTTTGCACAAATTCATTAAGGTTCTAAAAATTGTGTTAGCTACTAACAAGGTTCCCATAACCTCATTGCATGCTAGCTTGAGGTTCCCAAAACATGTTCTATCATTGACACTTAGTGCCAATGTATAAAATAGAACCAAAGGGAGATGGAGATGGAAAAATGAAATATAATGCATAAATAAATCAAAAGAAGAGGCAAAAAAGAAGGAAAAGATATATTTTTTTTTTTAAATCAGTTTTTGAAACATCTACCAACTTTTGATGAGGTTGTCACAACCCCGTTGGAACTTGACAAGGTTCTTAGAACTAGTTTTTCCATTCACAAGAAAAAAATACCACTCTAGAAGACATGATTTATTCTACAATGCCATCAATGTGCTTTCAACACCCACCAAGTATCATATCTATTAGAAATCATTAGATATATAATTGGCCATGCCTCATTCAATTATATAGTCCATTTTTTGGTATAGGTAGTTGTGAAAAATGCTATTTACCTATCCTAAATGATGAAAAATAGAATGCAAAAGAATGAAAGAACACTAAAACACCTCAATATTGGGCTATGTTAACTCAAACAAAATAAAGATAAAAAAAGAAAATTTATACCTTGTAAGAGTTGCTCCTTGGTTGGCCCTTTGATGGTTGATGTTATGTGTGCTCCTTGATGAAAAAATGATCTAAAAATGGATGCAAAATGATCTAGAGGTGATGAGGATTCAAATGATGCAAGTGGGTATGTGATAAGATGAACAAAATGAGTGCAAGATGAGCTTGAAGGTGCAAAAATGGTGGATGAGAGTATGAGATTGCTAGAGCTTGAAATAGATGAATGTGTGTTATGAGAGAATGAAGCAAAAAATCCTCTATTTTAGGGGAGAGGCCTCTAGGGATTTGAACGGTCAAGATCTTGCCAACATGGGATAGATGAAGGGTTGTGGTGAGTTGATGACTCACAAGCCCTCACATCTTTCCATGTGGAGGATGAAGTGTCACAAGGACAAATGAGGTGGAAGAGGGACATGTGAGGTGGAGGTACTTGCAAGTACCTTGGGATGAGAGAAGTTGTTGGTGGAATAAATGTGAATTTAAAATTCACATGATTGGGAGTTGCCTATAGGATAAAACAAGGTCCTCATAAAGGAAGTCCTTGTCCCATGTGAGTGATGTGACACATGATACTCGCATGGGGAAGAGGGGAATCTTGGATGAATAAATGTGAATTTAAAATTCACATGGGGAAGAGGTCAAGGCTTAAAAACGTAAGCACTTATGAAAGGTTGACTTGAAGGACATGCCAAAGATGGCATGTAATTAGATTAAGGTTGTACAAATAGGTTATTAAGCAAATTCATGAGGGATTAGAGACAAGTGGGAGAATGGTGCAGGAGCACCTAAGGAGCAACTGGCAATTTCTTAGGTAAAGAAGAAACCTAGAGGGTTAATTTTGGTTTTGTTTTTCATAAGGTCATGTTGACCATTGTATTGGGTGCTTTGGGATGTTTTTGATCTTTGGGAAAGAAGTTGACAAGTGTTAAATAGTTTTACAACATCATTTTTGCTAAGTTGTCAAAAGTTGGCAAAGGGTTAGAAAACACAGTGTGTTTTATAACACTTACCATTAGGTCATCCAAGGCTCGACCCAAGTAGCTCAATTGTTTTGAAGGCCTATTTAAGGCATGGCTCGACCATGAAATGGGGTTGGAGGCATTTTTGTTAGAGTGACATTTTGTAAAGCTGAAGAAAACAACGTTTTGAGAGACAGTTTTCTGTGTTTTGCATTTAACTTAAGCTTTAATGGAGTAACTCTGATTTTGTTTTGTTTGTAGTATGTGGTGTTGATATTGTGCAAGCTTAGTGTGCTATCTTTTTGTCTTTGTAAATCATTTCCTTCTTGTATTTGTAAGTAGACTGTTTCTTGTCTTTTTCTGGCCTATAACAGGCAATTTTGAGAAAATGGAGTCTTAGAGCACTTTTCCATCATAAAAATTGTATGGCTCTTTGGTAATAGTGTCTAGGATCCCTTAGTGTAAATATGTTAGTTTTTAGGGATTGTGGGAGTTCAGGAGGTGCCAGCAAAGCTTTGCCCTAGGCGAGCCAGGCAGGGTCCGGCTAGGGAAGGCAGTGAGAAAAAGACTCATTTCTTGCAGGGGAATTAAGTTTTTGAAGAAATTATTTCTTGTGAATTTTTTAGAGGGTCTTGGAAAGCCCTGGTGATTAGGGGAAGGCTCCACCAATCCATTTGGAGTGAGAATCTTTTGACAGTCTGCCATCAGCCCGAGAAAGTTTAAAAACCCTAGCTTTTTGACCATCTCTGTGTATGAGCGTTGTGCAGGCTGTGCTGACTCAAAACACTGAAAATATTCAAGGTGAGGACATGTGAACCACCATTCCCAAGCAAAGAACCCAGGTCCTTTGGTGGGTTTAGAAGAAAATTGCATTTTATCCCTGTTCAGAGGCCTAATTGGGGCTCTAGGCTTGTAGCCTTTTCAAACCCTAGGAGGGGACTTTGTGAAAGCGATGGTTAGTTGGAGTCTTGAGATGGAACAAGAACCCTAGTTTGATCATCTTGAATATTTTGCAACACCTTCACACCCTTGCAAGAATATAGTAGAAGGTTGAGGTTATTTTGGCCTTTAGGGAAGAGTAAGGGCCAATGGAGTGTATATGGCGAAGCACCAAGGTTGGCTTGGTAGAAGGACAACATGTTGATAGTGGGGTTGGTCAATAGAAGAAGTGGTACTTAGACCTGAGGCAGGACCACTAGGACAAGGTGTAAGAGACACCAAGGAGTTCTTAGGAGCAAGGACTCAGAGCATGGGGCAGTGAGTGCCTCATCCAACCCCAACCTATCAGATTGGTATCAAAGCCAGGTTAAAGATTTGGGAAAGAATCTTGTATGTCAGACCCTGAGTCTAGTGATTCTTCCACCATGGTGACATGCAGAACTTGCCAAGATGGTTGAAGAGCAGGAAGAAGACAATAAACAATTGAGGGAAAGAATAGCCCAACTTGAGCAAGCAGTGAGGAGTGCACAATTTGAGGGAAGAATACCAAAAGAAGAAGAGGTTGCAGAGTAAGATAAGATCCCTGAACCTGACCCTGTTTTGAAGGAGGAGCCTTTCTTGAAGGCATTGAAAGCTTTGAGTGGGAAAGAACTTGAAGGTATACCACTTTTTAGTGGAAAGATGGAAGCTAACCTAGTCATGGATTGGATAGAAGGCATGGAAAATAATTTTGAGTGTGATGGAGTCACTGAAGCACAGAAGGTGAAGGTTGCTAAGTCAAGATTGAGAGGATCAGCCTTGACATGGTGGAAGTTCATTCAGATAGAGAGGGAAAAAGAAGGCAAACAACCCATATCATATTGGAAAGGAATGGTTGCCAAGGTGAAGGAAGCCTACATGCTAGATGACTATGAGATTCAATTGCACAAGAAGAGGAAAAGTCTGAGACAGAAAGACCAAGATGTAAACACTTACACTAAAGAGTTTCAAAAACTTTGAATGAGATCTAATGTGACAGAGGATGAGAGCCTCAAAGTGGCTAGGTATCTTAATGGCTTGAAATGGAACATTCAAGAGGAGATGGCTCTACTAAGTCCCAAGATAGTACACCAATGTTATCAGTTGGATATCAAGATTGAGGAAAGGAACAAGAGGAAGCAAGATCAGACTTCTAAGGGCAGAGGCAAAGGCAGAGATCAAAGAGATCAAAGAGGACAGCGTGGTGGCTACCAAGGTAGAGGCAATGAACAAAGAAACCAAGGAGAATCTAAACTCACTGAGAATGGAGGTGAAACATCTTCCAGAGGAGGATATAACAAAGGTAGAGGACCTCAAGGAGGTTCAAACAAAGGAAGAGGAGCAGGCAGGAGCAATTCCTATTTTGCAAACATGAAGTGTTATCATTGTAACCAAATAGGCCATCCTGCTTATAGGTGCCTGGAGAAAGCTTCTTCATCAAGCAATGAAAAGAGAGTGGCTTATGCATAAGAGGACACCATGAGTCCCAAAGCATCTAAGATCAGTCATATAGAATCTGAGGTAGGAGAGAATCTGATGTTTAATAGAGTTCTGATCAGACAGCCAGTCAAGGAGGAACCAAAACAAAGAAGAGCTCTTTTTAGAGTAAGGTGCAAGATACTTGGTAAAGTATGCAAGGTCATAGTAGACTCGGGTTCAAAAGATAATATAATATCAGAGGAGGTAGTAGCAAAACTAAAATTGGAGAAGGTACCCCACACTAACCCCTACAAGGTCACATGGTTGAACAAAGGGCAGAGTGTTTTAGTGAACGAGCAAGTAACGGTGGAGTTCTCCATTGGAGGATATAAAGAAAAGTTAATTTGTGATTTTTTACCCATGGATGCATGCCATCTACTACTGGGCAGACCATGGCAGTATGACAGAAGTGTTATGTATGATGGGAAAGAGAATACTATTTCATTCAAAAAGGATGGTAGAACCTTCAAGCTGCAGTCACTGTCAGAAGAAGATGAAGGACAGTCAAAGACACCTAACATCATGTTGAGCAGTGGTAAGGAGTTCCTTAAGGACCTACACCAAGGGAATGAAGGATATGTGGTTGTGTTGCAACCTAAAGAAGAAGACAAGGCTGAAAAGATAGTCTTACCAGAAGCAGTCCAAAGGTTACTTGATAAGTACAAGAGCATAGTTAGTGATGGTACACCTGCAACTCTACCACCAATGAGAGCCATAAGTCATCAAATTGACTTCATACCTGGAGCCTCATTACCTAACAAAGCAGCATACAAACTTACACTTGAGCAAAACCTAGAGGTAGCTAGGCAAGTGCAAGAATTGTTGGATCAAGGATTGATTCAAAAGAGCATCAGCCCATGTGCAGTGCCAGTGGTTTTAGCAACCAAGAAAGGAGGTAAGTGGAGACTTTGTACTGATTCTAGAGAAATAAATAGAATCACAATTAGGTATAGGTTCCATATTCCTAGAATTGAAGACTTAATGGACTGTCTAGGAGGAGCACAGTACTTCACTAAGTTGGATCTCAAGAGTGGATACCATCATATTAGAATCAAGGATGGAGATGAGTGGAAGATAGCTTTTAAGACAAATGATGGGTTATATGAATGGAGAGTGATGCCATTTGGTCTCTCCAATGCCCCTAGTACATTCATGAGGCTCATGAATGAAGTGCTTAAGGATTTCACAAGGATATTTGTGGTAGTGTATCTTGATGATATACTCATCTTTAGCAAGACAACAGAAGAACACTTGAAACATGTGGAGCAAGTTCTTAGAAGGTTGCAAGAAGAGAAGTTGGCAATCAATCTAGAGAAGTGTGAGTTCTTTAAGCAAGAGCTGATCTACTTGGGTTTTGTAGTGTCCAAAGGATCATTGAAGATGGATCCAAGAAAGGTGGAAGCCATCCTAAACTGGCCTACACCAACCACAGGGACAGAGGTAAGGAGTTTTCATGGATTGGCTCAATTTTATAGAAAAACCATAAGGAACTTTAGTGGTATATGTGCACCAATTCTAGACACAATCAAGGGTGGTTTGAAAACTAAGTTTGTGTGGACACAAGAAGCTGAGAAAGGGTTTGAGAAACTGAAACAAGAAGTGGCAACTCAACCAATTCTCCTATTACCTAGCTTTGACAAGTTGTTCACCGTTGAATGTGATGCAAGTGGAGTGACAGTAGGAGGAGTGCTAAGTCGAGAGGGCAGGCCTATAGCCTTCTTTAGTGAGAAGCTAAATGAAGCAAAGAAGAAATATTCAACCTATGACTTGGAACTTTATGCTTTGGTTCAGTCACTTAGGAAATGGAGGCATTACCTTCTACCCAAGGAGTTTGTGGTTTTTACTGACAATCAGGCACTCAGCTTTATCAACACTCAAGAGAAGTTAAGTAATAGGCATTTGAAATGGATGGAATACATCCAAGCTTTTACTTTTACCATCAAGCACAAGAAAGGACAAATGAACAAGGTGGTAGATGCATTAAGCAGAAGGTTGTTGACAGTGCAAGAGATACAACTCAAGAGCATTGGCATAGAGAGTTTCAAGGATCTATATGGAGAGGATGAAGACTTTTCAGAGGCCTACAAGGTATGTTCTAACTTTGAGAACCATTTCCATAGTCAATACTCAGAGTATACTTTGCAAAGTGGGTTATTGTTTAAGGGAAATCAGTTATGTGTTCCAAGAGGGTCAATGAGGGAAAATCTGATTCAAGAAAAGCATAATGGTAGTCTTAGTGGGCATTTTGGCATCAATAAGACTTTAGAACTAGTACAAAGGTTCTATTACTGGCCTAAGTTGGCAAGAGATGTTAGAAGGTATGTGGAATAGTGTGTTGTGTGTATGAAAGCTAAGGGAGGAGCTAGCAATGCTAGTTTATATCAACCCCTGCCCATTCCAAACAAACCATGGGAGTGTGTGAGCATGGATTTTGTGGTAGGTATTCCTAAGACCAAGACTGGTTTTGACAGTGTTTATGTTGTGGTAGACAGATTTAGCAAGATGAGTCATTTCATTCCTTGCAAGACTACTCATGATGCTAGCTACATAGCTCACCTTTTCTTCAAGGAGGTTGTAAGGATCCATGGGCTACCTTTAAGCATAGTTTTTGACAGAGATGTGAAGTTCATGAGTCACTTTTGGAAGACTCTATGGAGCAGACTAGGTACAAATCTGTCATTTGGATCAGCTTACCATCCTCAGACCGATGGTCAAACAGAGGTGGTTAACAGGGTGCTTGGTAATCTTTTAAGGTGTCTAACTAAGGAATATGGACAGACATGGGATATGGTTATCTCACAAGCTGAGTATGCTTACAATGATAGCATGAATAGAACCACAGGGAAGAGTCCATTTGAAGTTGTGTATGGGATGCACCCAAGAGGCATTTGTGAGCTCAGAGACCTTGGATCTATGGAGAATAGGAGTGGACATGCAGAAGACTTCAGTCAGACCATGAAGGAGATTCAGGAGCAGGTCAAGAGGACAGTCACTGAGGCTACACAAAAAGTGAAGGAGAAGGCAGATATGTCAAGGAAAGATGTGCAATTTCAAGTAGGGGACTATGTCATGGTCCACCTTAACAAGTCAAGGTTGCAGAAAGGAATGTCAACCAAGTTGCAGATGAAGAGAGTGGGTCTCTATAAGATATTGGCCAAGTATGGCAAGAATGCATACAAGGTGGAGTTACCTAATGATCTAGGAATCTCACCAGTTTTCAACATTGCTGATTTGATCAAGTATAAGGGAACAATTAGTGATGAGGCTCAGAATGGTCAGGAGATCTTCAAAGACATCAGTAATGTACCCCTACCTACTCAAGATAAGCCTCAGGCAGAGCAGATCTTGGAGTCAAGAGTGCAAAAGTCTACAAGGAACAAGGTGTACATGGAGCACCTTATCAAGTGGAAGAACAAGCCTGAATCATAAGCTACATGGGTACAAGAAGATTAGTTTAAGAAGCTTGGAATTGACCTGTCATTTCTCTCTCCTTCCAATCCTTAGTGTTTGAGCTGAGAGGGGGAGAATGGTGCAGGAGCACCTAAGGAGCAACTGGCAATTTCTTAGGTAAAGAAGAAACCTAGAGGGTTAATTTTGGTTTTGTTTTTCATAAGGTCATGTTGACCATTGTTTTGGGTGCTTTGGGATGTTTTTGATCTTTGGGAAATAAGTTGACAAGTGTTAAATAGTTTTACAACATCATTTTGCTAAGTTGTCAAAAGTTGGCAAAGGGTTAGAAAACACAGTGTGTTTTATAACACTTACCATTAGGTCATCCAAAGGCTCGACCCAAGCAGCTCAATTGTTTTGAAGGCCTATTTAAGGTATGTCTCAACCATGGAATGGGGTTGGAGCCATTTTTGTTAGAGTGACATTTTGTAAAGCTAAAGAAAACAGCGTTTTGAGAGACAATTTTCTGTGTTTTGCATTTAACTTAAGCTTTAATGGAGTAACTCTTATGTTGTTTTGTTTGTAGTATGTGGTGTTGATATTGTGCAAGCTTATTGTGCTATCTTTTTGTCTTTGTAAATCATTTCCTTCTTGTATTTGTAAGTAGAGTATTTCCTGTCTTTTTCTGGCATGTAATAGGCAGTATTGAGAAAATGGAGTCCTAGAGCACTTTTCCATCGTACAAATTGTACGGCCCTTTGGGAATAGTGTCTAGGATCCCTTAGTGTAAATATGTTAGTTTTTAGGGCTTGTGGGAGTTCAGGAGGCTCCAGAAAAGCTTTGCCCTAGACGAGCCAGGCAAGGTTCAGCTAGGGAAGGCAGTGAGAAAAAGACTCATTTCTTGCAAGGGAATTAAGTTTTTGAAGAAATTCTTTCTTGTGAATTTTGTAGAGGGTCTTGGTAAGCCCTGGTGATCAGGGGAAGGCTCCACCAATCCATTTGGAGTGAGAATATTTTGACAGTCTACCATTAGCCTAAGAAAGTTTAAAAACCCTAGCTTTTTGACCATCTCTGTGTATGAGCATTGTGCGGGCTGTGCTGACTCAAAACACTGAAAATATTCAAGGTGAGGACATGTGAACCACCATTCCCAAGCAAAGAACCCAGGTCCTTTGGTGGGTTTAGAAGAAAATTGCATTTTATCCCTGTTCAGAGGCCTAATTGGGGCTCTAGGCTTGTATCCTTTTCAAACCCTAGGAGGGGACTTTGTGAAAGCGGTGGTTAGTTGGAGTCTTGAGATGGAACAAGAACCCTAGTTTGATCATCTTGAAGCTTTTGCAACACCTTCACACCCCTGCAAGAATCTAGTAGAAGGTTGAGGTTATTTGGCCTTTAGGGAAGAGTAAGGGCCAATGGAGTGTATATGGCGAAGCACCAAGGTTGGCTTGGTAGAAGGACAACATGTTGATAGTGGGGTTGGTCAATAGAAGAAGTGGTACTTAGACCTGAGGCAGGACCACTAGGACAGGGTGTAAGAGACACCAAGGAGTTCTTAGGAGCAAGGACTCAGAGCATGGGGCAGTGAGTGCCTCATCAAACCCCAACCTATCAGAGAATATGGAGGATGTGACATTAATCCTGATTAAGGGTGTGCATATCCTAATCATGGATTAATTAGACTAATCCAAATTTCAAGAAGGTTATAGAGGATGTGACAAGGAGAGAGAAAAGGAAGAATTTAAAATTGATTTCAATTCAAAAAGGTTAAATGACCAAATTAAATAAATAAATAAATACTTTAGGAACCTTAGGCAAAGGAGAGAAATTAATTAAATAAATCAATTAATTAATATTGATGAAATAGACGAATAAGGATGGCAGATTTGACCATATGGGAGTGGTCAAATTTATATGTCTACATTTTTCCCCTCTTTGAGATGGTGTTATGAAGTAGCATCATTTCAAAGAAGATTAAAAGATAGCACCAGGAAGAAGATGATTAGATTGGGAAAGATGCCCCAGTCAACAAAGGAGTGACTAGGAGGAAGGATGATGGGAGTGAAGATGAAGATTAGGGATTGATGATGCCCCCTAGAGAGGACATGCAGGTTCAAGAGAACACGGGTGTACTCTCGAAATGGATGAGATGATGGAAGGTTATATGAGGAAGATGATGCAAAGTGATGGGTAAGAGAGGATGATAAGCAATAGGAGAGGATCAAGCACAAGGGGATTTAAGGACAAAGGTGATGTTGCCCCAATCAAGCTACAAGCCAAAATTCTTGATGATGGATGGAGTGTTGTTGAGGAGGGCATGATACATCATGAAACAACATGAGGATAGGGAAGGATACATCCCAAAACACCACTAAATGATAGGGAAGGATACATCTCGAGTATGATGATGAAAGTGTTGTTGATGAGGGAAGGATACATCCCAAAATAACACCAAAGGATAGGGAAGGATACATCTCAAGTATGATGATGAAAGTGTTGTTGATGAGGGAGGGACACATCCCAAAACAACACCAAAGGATAGGGAAGGATACATCTCGATGATGATGACGATGATGATGATTGGATAAAGGCTTGTAGAAAGGTTTGGAACAAGACCAAGGATGTGATTAGATTATTTGTGCTAGATTGAATTGATGAGGATTGGATTAAGATGTGGGATGGATGAAAGGAATAAAACTGATGGGGGACAAGATGCTTAGAATAACCAATCTATATTATTCTAAGAAGATTGAAGAAATGATGATAATCCTAAGAAGAAAGGGAGATGGAGGGATGAATTTTTGCACATTGAAAATCATAGGGCATACGTAAAGCATGAATGCAATGCAACAAAATTGATCATGAAATGCAATCCTAATGTAATTTTCCATTTTTGGAGCACTGATTCTTGCTATAGCATAAGATACCAAGCGCTAGGGTATGTAAACCAAGGCAGATTAGTGTCTAATGTGTAAAACAAACACAACAAACAAGAAGGCTATCCCAACACCCCAAAGTCATGAAGACCTTGGTTGGGCTAGGCATTGGGATAACCACAGGCATAAAGGGAAGCCCCAGCATAACAGAAGACCCTAGGGATCTTGGGGGGTACTACATGGGACAACCTAGAAGACAACAAAAAAGCAAAATGATCAAGATATGCCCTTATGTTAACTGATCAAAACACACCATAATATGATGGATCATGGCAGCCCTGAAAAGTGATGATAGGGAGCTCAAATGATAAACAATATCCAAAAGCATCAAGAGATTACAATCAATTTCAAATGTCCTTTGTCACAGGATCAAGAGGGTGGATAGGATTGATGAGATCTGTTAAGAAGGACGCATCTTGTTAAGACCAAAATGGAGGATAGATTAAAGGATCAACATGACTCAGGATACTCGAAACTGATTGGACCTCTAGATACCAATGGATTTTATTTGCTAAGAACTAGGTAGATAGGGACATACTTAACGACACGACGCAAGACACAAGACACAAGACTGAAACACCTTAAAGACCTAGGGGCTCGGGGGCCAATCAAAGATTAGCCTTGCCTACGTGAAAGTGCAGAGCCCTCATAGTTCGATAAAAAACCATGGATAAAAGCAAAAAGGGGATGATGGAGACAAGGATGAAAGACAAAGACTGGATGGAAAAAAGCCTCGAGGGCAGATCAAATGATCGACCTTGCCTACGTGAAAGCATAGGGGCAACGTAGTTTGACAAAAAATGGACAAGGGATGATGATATGGCCATGATAAGTGGATAAAAGGATGGAACCGATATGATGAGACAAGATAGATCATGTGGATTGGATGGTGGGGATTGCACAAAGCTCAGGGATGGGATAGTTATCCAAATCAGCAAAATATGAATTGGGATGATGATATGATGGAGAGATGAGTGATGCAAAGGGATAGGAGATTGGAAAGATGTGTGAAAGAAGGGGGAGAGATGATGATGAGATAGATGACTTTGGATTGTGTGGAGGGAAGCCTATAGCTAGATGCCAATGACAAGGGATTATGATGATAAAGATGAAGGGATGGATAGAGAGATAAGGATGGGGGATGGAAGGGATTGTTTGGATGGATGAATAGGAAGATAAGGATGGGGAGATGGAAGGGATTGTTTGGAAGGAATGGGGAGATGAAAAGGATTGTTATGATGGATGGATAGGAAGATAAGGATGGGGAGATGGAAGGGATTGTTATGATGGATGGATAGGAAGATGAGGATGGGGAGATGGAAGGGATACTATGCTATGATGGATAGGAAGATTAGGATGGGGAGATAGAAGAGATTGTTTGGATGGATAAGAAGATAATGATGGGGAGATGGAAGGGATTGTTATGATGTATAGGAGGATAAGGATGGGGAGATGAAAGGGATGTTGTAATGGATGGATAGAAAGATAAGGATGGGGAGATGGAAGAGATTGTTGTAATGGATTGATAGAGGGATGGGGATTTGAATGAGGAAAAGGTTATTGGCTAGTTAGATGGATATATAAGGATGGGGAGATGGAAGAGATTATTTTGATGGATAGGAAGATAATGATGGGGAGATGGAAGGGATTGTTATGATGTATAGGAGGATAAGGATGGGGAGATGAAGGGATGTTGTAATGGATGGATAGAAAGATAAGGATGGGGAGATGGAAGAGATTGTTTGGATGGATAGGAAGATAATGATGAGGAGATGGAAGGAATTATTGTAATGGATGGATAGAGGGATGAGGATTCAGATGAGGAAAAGGTTATTGGCTAGTTAGATGGATAGATAAGGATGGGAAGATGGAGGGGATGACATGATGGATGAATGATGTCTCCAAGGACTTATGTCACAAAGTAAGATAGATACCCCCACTCTCGATATGTTGTGTCTGATAAGGCAGGACGGACGAAAGATGAGTGTATGGGAAGATAAAGGAGATAACTAGACAAGAATAGGATGGGTGGCTGAGGGAGCTTGATGGATGAAGATAGGATGCCAACATAAGAAAGGGAGACTGATAGTAGCATGAAAGGTGGACAAAGAAAGTAGATGAATGTTGATAAGGAATAGGATAGTGTATGGATGAAGAGAATTTGTACCAAGAGGTGTCCAAAGCATGCATAGATAGGTGCCCCTATCGTTATCAAGATCACGAGGAGGATGGAAGGATTGGGATAAATGGGATATGAGAGGTAGGATACAAAAGACAAGTGGGATGGAGGAGATGGATGAAGGGGACACAACTGCCCCCAAGTATGGAAGTAAGTTGGATGGGGATTTACACATGATGTATGTTTTCCAGGTTCATGGTACTTATCCAAGGTGCTTGTTTGCCAAGTTTTCACCATTGGACGAATTATTTTTCTTTTTACTTTTTTGACTTTTTTTATTTTTTTGACCTTTTTTTTAACTTTTGGATAGAATGTGGATGGAGATGGATAAAGATAGGGATGTGGATAAGTGGATTTAGAAGGCATGTAATAAGGAGATGGATGAAGGACTCTAGAATCAAGTTCCATACAAGGTATTAAGAGCCCATGTGTGAAATGACTATTGGATGTTGGTACAACCTTATTAGGATAAATGGATTATGCAAGAGAATAGATTAAATGGAGTTGATGTGGGAGATATGCAAGATAATGGATGGTATGTTGGAAAGTGTGTGGATGAATGATGGGGTGATGAGTTTAGGACCAACATTGGCACATATGGTGGTGGATGCGAAAGGATAGGGAGATTATAGATGGATGGTGTGGGGATAATGGAGGACATGGGATAGTGAATTTTGGGAGATAAGGACCCAAAATAGATTTAGGAGATGGAGGGGGCATATTATTAGCTTTTGGATTAAAAACTTTGGATGTTGTTATATATTTTTCATTTGAAGGAATTGCATCTTTTTTCTTTGGGATCCACATGGTTTTGATCTTTGCTTTGGTGGGCCTTTGTGGCCGATGGGTATGATTTGGATTTTGGATTTTATTTTTATTTTCTTCAACATGTCTTTTTAAGGGGACATGAGGAGCTTTAGATTCATGTGGATATTTAGATTTATGCATTTTTACTTTGCTATCCAAAGTGCTTTTAATAGAAATGGGATGCGTGTGAAGAGATGGACGATATGAAGGACACATGAATGGAGTGATGGAGGGTTGATTTTGGGGATGATATGTGGATGGAGGATGTGTAGGTATGTGCCTTTTTTGATCCTGATTATGGAACATGAGAGTGAGATATTCATGATGGTTGACATGGATAGGTGATTGGTGGATAAAAGGATGAATAGGACGGGATGGAGGAGGTAAGTGTGGAGTATAAGGGCCCTTAGTGGCTGGAGGATGTGTGATTGTGGATGGAGGGACATAAGGACCCAAAATAGATGGAGCAGATGAAGGATGGGATATAGTGGATGGAGGGATGTAAGGAGCCAAAATGGATTCAAAAGATGAAGGAGGAATATGGATGGTTGTTTTAAGGTGATACGATGGAGGGGGGATGGCAGAAAATGGCTTAATGGTATGATGGGAAGAGTCTATTATTCTATTGGAGAAGGCTCGTTGAGGACAGGAAGAGGTTGTACCAACATTTTTGGATTGTGAGTCTTGAGAGATATATTCAAGACCTTGTGTACACAGATTTTATTTGACATGGATGGGCTCTAGAATACCTTGCTCGTGAAGGCCTAAACCTTTTCCTTGATAGTTCATGCATTTGAGCATTCGGTCTATGGTAGGATACTTCATATTTTGGAAGAATGATGTGAGTCCCTTATTAGGTGGAGGAGGATGGTTGGCGTATATGCTCAGCTCTTCATCTGCAAGGAAACCACCATGGATGAATGTGAGAGTGTCGAGGGAATATAAAAGTGGTGTGGGGATAGTAGGATTAGGCGACGATGGAGGATCACAAGATGGAGATGATGGGGTAGCAACATCGTGATTGGGAGAAGTGAGTGGTAAGGTATTAGGAGAGCGATTAGGTTACATGATAGGATCAAGAGTTGTGGTCGTGGGTGATAAGGGCTCATGCGATGGAGTGATCAGAGCCTAAGTGTAAAGGGGATCATAGAATGGAATGGATGGGGGATTGTGATCTTGAGGTGGACTAGATGGGATGGTAGGATCTTAATCGGGAGAAAGGGATATGGTATGCTTTGGATCAAGCTCTTGGCATGACTCATCGTGTGTGGGTGGCATGATAATGGAGGCATGTTGGATGGACTCCTTGAGTGTGGGAAACAGGAGGATGGAGGATTCATGAGGTTTATGGGAATGGATTTCGGCGATACTAGAAGTGGGAGGAGTGGATTGGACGTAAGTGTCTTCGTCGGATTGGGTGGATCTAGGAGTAGGAGATGTTAATTGGGTTTGGTTATCTTTGATGGCTTGATGGATCTCAGAGTAGGAGATGGGGGTTCAATGGATTCGGTGGGCTTAATTGTTTCAACGGTTTGGGTGGTGGTAGGGGTGGTGACAGTAATGATAGGTGTGGTATGGAGAAGGGCCTCATCACTAGTGACCATAAACGAGGAGTGGGACAACATGGTTCCATGACTTGAAGATGTGGAGTTGGAGATGTATTCTTTGTCATGAGTCCTTGGAGGACCTCTAGAGTGAGAATTGTGCATACTCTAGGCTTAGATGGCGCGGTAGGTGTGGATGAAGGATTAAGGATTGGTGGAGGACTAGGACTATGGATTGGTGGACTAGGATTATATTAAGGAACGGGATTGGATGGAGGAATAAGATTAGGTGGAGGATTAGGATTGGATGGAGAGTTAAGGTAAGAATATTGTGATAGTAGATTAGAATAGGTAGACATGGATGGTGGATTGATGTTGGAGGAAGTAGATGGAGAATTAAGATAGGGATATTGGGATGGTGGATTAAGATGAGAAGATTGCGATGGTGAATTAAGATAGGAGGACATGGATGGTGGATTAGGATAAGAGGATATGGGTGATGAATTAGGACAAGAGGAATACATGGATGGTGGATTAGGATAGAAAGATGTGGATGTAGGGTAAGGATATGAAGATATGGATGTTGGATTAGGATAAGAAGGTGTGAATATAGGATTGGGATGGGTAGACTGGTATGGAGGATTAGGATAGGGGGACGTGGGTGATGGATTGTAATAGGAATATTGGGATGATAGATTGGGATAAGAGGATGTGGTTGTTGGATAAGAAAATGATGTAGATAGGGAAGATAAAGGATATCCCTTGTCAAAGGTAGTATAAGGAATGCTAGTAGGTGTGGGTGAAGATGTGATGGGATAGCTTGGATGAACGATCATACTTTGTGTGGCGCTCGGGGAAAGCTTGCTAGAAATGATAGCATCAAGGGGATCTATGTCATACACCTCTTGATCAACAAGACTCGTTATTATCATAAACGTAATTAGGGTTTCCCTTGATTACTATTTTTGGATGCATTGATGGAGGATAAGGATTCATGATGTTTGATTAGATGGATGTGGATGGGAACGGATGATTAGAAGGAAAGAAAAGGTGATGAAAGGATAAATAAGATGAATTGAAAGAAGATGGAAGAAGGGATCTTACGATTTGTTTCGATATCAACAGATTTTGGATGTAGATGGACTAAAGTTCAAATTGGGATTTAGGTTAAGCTCAAATTGGGATTGGATTAAAGCTCATATTAGGATTGGATTGAAGCTTAGATTAGGATTGGATCAAAGGATAATATAGTATTGATTCTAAACCAAGTTCAGGGGTTTTAACTAGATGACGTAGGGTGCCAACAATCAGATTTTTCTAGATTTGGTAGTTTTCAAAAATTATTAGATTTTGCCATTTTAGGAAATTTCACAGGCATACCTTTGAGAGTCAAGTTTTTTCCCAAAAAATTCCTAAAAATAAGGTAGGATGAATTTCCAACTAACATCCTAAATCTGGGACATGCATTATGAGTTATTAATGAAAAACGATTTTTCAAAAATTGGAAAAAAACATTAAATTGCGATTTTGAGGATCAAGATGAAAGTTTGAAGCCCCGAAAATGTGCCGAAATGGGGGACAACTGACCAAGAATCGGTTGGAAATCCACATGCCACCTCATAATGCAACCACCTGTAAAATTTCAGACCAATCGGAGACCCAAGTCAAAAGTTATGGTCTTTGGAAGTTTCTACATAAAAATCAAAACCCCTGAAACGAAGTCTAGGTGATTGGGATAGGTGAATCGATGAAGGATATGGACTCTAATGATGTTCTAAGATGCACCTATGTGATTTGGTCGATGAAACAATGACTTTTAACGATGATGACAAGACATATGAAGGTCTGCTTTTTGGGAAAATTTGCCTATCTAGGGTGCAAGGTTGCCTATCTATGGGGCAAGGTCGCCTATCTATAGGGCAGGTTCGCCTATCCACTGGGAAGGTTCACCTATCTACTGGGTAGGGTCCCCTATCTACTAGGAGAGTTCACCTATCTACTAGGCAGGTTCGCCTATTGGAGGTCAGGTTCACCTATTGGTGGGCAGATTCGCCTATTGGAGGTCAAGTTCACCTATTGGTGGGTAGGTTCACCTATTGGTGGGCAAGGTCGCCTATTGGTGGGTAGGGTCACTGATTGGTGGGCAGGGTTTCCTATCGACTTTCAAACCCTTGGAACAGGGAAGCAAACTCTTGGAACGGGTAGACGGACTCTCAGAACGGGGAGACGAACTCTTGAAATGAGGAAACAGACTCTCAGAGCAAGGAGACAAATGCTCAAAAGGGGAGACGGATGCTCGGAACGGGAAAACAGGTGCTCAGAATGGGAAAATGGAAGCTCGAAATGAGGAGACAAATGCCCAAAATGAGGAGATGAATGCCTAGAATGAGGAGACATATACTCAAAATGAGGAGAAGGATGCTCAAAACAAGGAGACGAATACTCAGAATGAGGAGATGGGTGCTCGAAATGAGGAAATGGATGCTCAGAATGAGGAAACGGGCGCTCAAAACGAGGTAACGGATGCTCAAAATGAGGTACTAGATGCTCAGAACAAGGTAAAAGATGCTTAGAATGAGATAATGGATGCTCGAAACAAGGAGAAGGATGCTCAAAATGAGGAGATGGATACTCAAAATGAGGAGATGGATACTCATAACGAGGAGACAGGTGCTTGGAAGGGGAGACGAATGCTCAGAACGGGAAAATCAATGCTTAGAATGGGGTAGTAGATGCTTAGAATGAGGTAATAATGCTCGGAAGGGGAGATGGATGCTCAGAACAGGAAAATGAGTGATCGAAATAGGCAAAAAAAAGCTCATAATGACAAAACGGATGCTCAAAATGACTGAACAAAAGGTGAAATTAGTTGTTTGGGGGAAGGTTCACCCAAGTTGGGGCAGGTTCACCCAAGTATGGGGTAGGTTCACCCAATTTAGGGTAGGTTCACCCAACTTAAGGGAAGGTTCACCCAAATTAAGGTCAATGTCGCATATTCAATGAAAGATAGGTGGGAAAAAGGTGCTCAAAATAGGTAAACAGGTGCTCAGAACAAGGAGACGAATGCTCGGATTGAGGAGACGAATACTCAGAATAGGAAATGGATGCTCAGAATGAGGAGACAGATGCTTGAAATGAGGAGATGGATGGTTAGAATGAGGAAACCGGTGTTTAGAACGGGCAAACGGGTGCTCGGAATGACTGAACGGAAGGTGAAAATGGTTGTTTGGGGGGCAGGTTCGCCCAAGTATAGGGAAAGTTCACCCAATTTGGTGAAACTACTATTTTGATGGCTGTTTGACTGATAGAGGGTAGATTCACCCCTCTCTGGGGCAGGTTTGCCTATTCAATGAAAGATAGGCAATTTTGATAGAAATAGGTTGAGAAATGACTAAGATAGAAGGTAGGTTTGCCCCTGTTCAGGGCAGGGTCGCCCCTATTCAGGGCAAGGTTTCCTCTGTCACTAGACCTAGACTTGACTTGGATAAAAATGACTATGGAAAAGGACCAAAAACGTAACAAATAGTAAGCAATAAGCAAAGGTTGACTTGACTAAACAAATATGCACTGGTTTAGTATAGAAAAGACAGTTCAAACATCACAACCCTAAGATTAGTAAGATGGGTATGGCCAACACGGTTCTCTAACTAGGATGAACAAGGAAACTAGGGAGTCCTCAATATATGCACGGTATGTGAGGCACAACCATGAACACTAGCCCGTCTACAAGCATGAGTCAGGAACCCTAGCGAGATATTGAAGGCTCAAACCAACTCTTCACGTCTTATCTAGGTATCACCCTAGCTTCGATGCTCTACCAGACACAACGTGACTAGACTGAGGTACAAATTTTGCTCTCCCCCCTTTATATACCCCATTGGTACACATGGTTGGGATCGTCCCTTGAGGTGATGAAATTTCCAAGTAGGTCCCGCTAGAAAGAGAACACTAACCATTTTTGACTACTCCCCAAGCTCACACGAAGTGCAAGGGGAAAGCTTGAACAAAGTAGTGCCCTCTTGGGTGACACAAAGGACTTTCAAACACAAAAAATAGTATGTTGACTCCCCTTACTTAGATCTATGTGCCTAGATTAATAAGAAAAAATGACAAACAAACTAAACTAACAATGCTGGGAATGATCGTTCTACAGAAAAAAGTGTTAGTAGTTTGATCTTCCATCTCAACAAGTGTGAAACAAGCTGCAATAAAGTTAGGAAAAAGGTGGAAACACTCACCAACAGATGACGTTAGGGAGTTAGTACCTCAAAATGATAAGAAACAAAAGTTGGAAATGAAGTTTAAACCACCATTTTACCTCTGTCAGGGCAGGTTCGCCCCTCTGTAGGGCAGGTTCACCCAACTAGAAAACTGAAGTTAGATGCTATATGTTTCACAGATGGGTGATTCTACAAGGCAGAATCGCCCCTGTTGAGGGTAGATTCACCCAAGTTGGGGCAGGTTCACCCCTCTATAGGGCAGGTTCGCCCCTCTCAAAGTTAGGTTCGCCAACTATGGGCAAGGTCACCTCTGTCTTGGGCGGAGTTGCCTCTCTACAACTTGAACCTGCAAAATGTGAAACAACAGAAAACATGAAAGAAAAGGAAATATTTGTGGGTCCTACCGGGCATGCCAAAAATGTGATTAGTTCTATTTACCTATCATAAATGATGCAAAATAGAATGCAAAAGAAGGAAAGAACACTAAAACACCTCAAGATTGGGCTACGTTAACTCAAATAAAATAAAGCTAAAGAAAGTAGATTTATACCTTGTAAGAGTTGCTCCTTGGTTGGCCCTTTGATGGTTGATGTTATGTGTGCTCCTTGATGACAAAATGATCTAGATGTGATGAGGATTCAAATGATGCAAGTGGGTATGTGATAAGACAAACAAAATGAATGCAAGATGAGCTTGACGGTGCAACAATGGTGGATGAGAGTATGATATTTCTTGAGCTTGAGATAGATGAATGTGTGTTATGAGAGAATGAAGCCAAAAATTCTCTATTTTAGGGGAAAGGCCTCTAGGGATTTGAACGGTCAAGATCTTTCCAACATGGGCAAGATGAATGGCTGTGGTGAATTGAGGACTCACAAGCCCTCACATCTTGCCATGTGGAGGATGAAGTGTCACAAGTAAAAATGAGGTGGAAGAGGGACATGTGAGGTGGAGGTACTTGCAAGTACCTTGGGATGAGAGAAGTTGTTGGTGGAATAAATGTGAATTTAAAATTCACATGATTGGGAGTTGCCTAGAGGATAAAACAAGGTCCTCATAAAGGACGTCCTTGTCCCATGTGAGTGATGTGACACATGAGACCCACATGGGGAAGAGGGGAATCTTGGATGAATAAATGTGAATTTAAAATTCACATGGGGAAGAGGTCAAGGCTTAAAAAGGTAAGAACTTATGAAAGGTTGACTTGAAGGACATGCCAAAGATGGCATGTGATTAGATTAAGGTTGTGCAAATAGGTGATTAAGCAGATTAATGAGGGATTAGAGACAAGTGGGAGAATATGGAGGATGTGACATTAATCCTGATTAAGGGTGTGCACATCTTAATCATGGATTAATTATACTAATCCAAATTAGAAGAAGGTTATGGAGAATGTGACAAGGAGAGAGAAAAGGAAGAATTTAAAATTGATTTAAATTCAAAAAGGTTAAATGACCAAATTAAATAAATTGATATGTTTATTTAATTTAGAGAAGAAAGGATAAAAGGTAAAGTATTTAATTATTAAATTAAATACTTTAGGAAACTTAGGAAAAGGAAAGACATTAATTAAATAAATCGTTTAATTAATATTGATGAAATAGACAAATAAGGGCGGTGGATTTGACCATATGGGAGTGGTCAAATTTGGATGTCTACAATAGTTGTTGCAATATATTTCCTAAGAGACCTATTTTAACATCTACACTTAATCCCACAAATCATTGATTCTCAAGCATGGTTAGAGTACAAAATAATGTTCTTTCACACCCCCTAATCATCCAAATCAGATTTTGAGGACACTTATTTATAAGACATTGACCAAATAGTAACAACTAAGGCATGGGAACTTCCTGAAGTGTCCCCAAGGATCAAAGATTTTTATTTAGAGTATTTATTCCTGCGTTGGTATTAAGGAAGATAGAATCTATTTTGTAAAGAAGTTCTCAATTTTTTTTTGAAGATACAAAAAAAAAAGATTTCTCTATAATATTTTCTTATTCTAAAAATTCTAAATTGTATTGTGTACATGCCTTGTAATTAATAAAGACAAAATTTTGTTTCCTCTTGCAGCTATTATACTATGTATTCTTTTTAGTTGTGTATTGTGGGTATGGTCTTTCACAATATATTTCATATTAATAGTAGATAATTCACCTCTCTTGTAGCTATGTTCTTGTATAGGAGTGAATTTGCACCCCTTGTTTAAATTCCCCTTTTGCATCCCTTTACCTTAGAAAATCAAACCCAAAGGCCAAATTACACATTACCCACCTGCCTTCCATCCACTTGGCACGTGTTTTGTGTGTCAGCGGGGGAATTTTTTTCAGGGATGCAAGCACGATGCATGAACGTCTGCGTGGTGCACTGTTGTCCCTAACAAATTCCTACCTCTGGAGTCTACATGGATGTTACACTCTTCATTGGGGACGAATTGTAATACCTTTGTGCTACCAACCAACTTGAAAATGGCTTCTTTCCCTCTCATTTTTTCCTTCAAAGGAATTCATTTCACACTCACTTCATCTCTTTCACATCCTTGAGCATTTTCATTCCATCTTTCACATCTTCTCACAACTCTAGCAACTTTCACAACTCCATTGAGCATTGCAACAACTAGTTACTCCATCAACTCTACTTTTTTATGTATTGTGCTACCATAGAAGTTGTGAGCTTGGAGTCTTGTGAGACCTCCCTTCGTCATTGTTGCAATTGTGGTGACTTTTCCAAGCTCGTTACTTGAATTTTCCATTCATTGGATTTGAGGGCCTTTGGGTGGAGGTGGTAACACTTAATTTTCCTTTTGTGGTTTGATAGAATAGCATAGCATCTTTCGTAGTGTTCAATACTTTCCTTTCCTCTTTACTTTATCGTACTTTCTTCTTCATGGATTTTTTGGTTGTCCATGGAGGTGGAAACACCAAATCATGGGTTTGACTGAGGTAAACCCCTATACATCCCCAACTTTTCCCCCTTTTTCTTGTGTGTAGGTGAATGTGTGCGTGGAGATCGTTGGCAAATTAGAGCTTTAGTGAGTTGATCTTTACCACCCTTGTCTTTATCTACTTACATTATAATTTGTGTAGTTACTTTTCATACTTTATCATTTTATTTATTTTGTTAAAGTCAATTTACTAGGCAGTTAGTAGGTTCTTTGGAGTTTTATTCGATACTTTATGTTTTTTGACTGTACAAACACTAGCACGCTAGAGAGACACCAGCGTGCCGCACTATCGTCCTAGACCCGCGCTATCATCCTCAGACAAAGAGTTGTCTGATGTACAATTTAGACTCCAAAAACTGCTCGTTAGCTCCAAATAGAATTTTGGATTTGTAGAGTGACAAAAGCGCTTGACAGTGTTCTTCATTCTCAATTATCATCCCAAAACATCCATTAGCTTGAGGTAAGTTAGGACAACCCTCCGCTCTTGACCCTTCGTGACCTGGAGCCTTGGTATGGTTGGTCCCCCTCTCTTAAATTTTTGGTGAACCCGATGTGAACCATTTTGGTTTTGTTTAGTAGTGCCAAAGGGTCCTTTCCTTGTATCCTAGGAGCATTGTAGGTGTGAGTGTTGTGAGGCGTTTCTCCTTACATCCCAAATTACAACCCCTAGTAGGTGTAGTTGGAAGGTTTCATACGCATTATGGAATGAAGCCTTAGTTGGATCACTGTATGACTGTAAAACCTTTAGGGGCTCTATGAAGGTGATGTTTAGTGTATGCAATGACTTCCTTTTTGCATCTGCTATCCCTTCCACAAAGCTTGCGAGTAGTTCTCCTGGCATAACTTTTACCTTACAGGACTTGTCGATGGGTTATAATAGAGAGCCATCTCCTCTTTACATCCCGGCGTGAATCAATAGAAACACTATAATAGGTGTTCTTGTTGACCCGACGTGTCGAGTGAATATCATAATTGAGGAGATTATTTTGATCAATTTAATACATAAAGATGGGTATGATGCACCTAAAAGTACCATCCATACACATAACAAAATTTCAATACCTCTCCTTGGTAGCATCACCTTGTCGATCCTTGTTGGACCTAAGTCTATAAACTTGCTTTTTGACATAATCTTGGGGTCTGAACTCTTCGGGGTGAAACTGGGTATCCCCTAGTTTGTCGCTATGAATGCAGTTCCCTCAGTCATGCATAAATGTTTGAATTTTATCCATGAGGGTTCAGTGCATGTGATCCATGAAACTGGCTATAAACCATCGGTTGCGTGTGGTATCTATTAATTAGACCACTTTTGGCTACACCTGTTGGTCTGCTTCCACCTAGGATAGACCTCTTGTATCAAACTTATGAGAAGTATAAGAAAGGACACTTAATGCCTAAAGTGAGGTACCCTCCATCTCCTTATGTTGTCTCACATAGGGCCTATTTGAAAGCTAGCAATGATGCTACCATGGTGCATAGAAAGGAAGAATATAAGAACTATTGAGGTTCCTCTTCCTCCTCTTCCGCTATCCAGCCTAACGCTTCCTCTCGCCCTATTACGGTGTCATTAGATTCTACTCCTCATTTATGGGAGAGCCCTCTAGTGCCCACTTGGTGAAGGCCCAAGCATCCTGCCTTCAAACTTCCTATTCTACCCATGGTACCTAGGCCCATTTGATATGGTAGAGGAAGGCTCCCCATGGGGAATCCTCTATGTCTCAACCTCTGTGGCCTCCTACCGCTCCTGCTCCCAAAGTAGTGAATGGGAAGAGGCTCGCCGCTAAGGCGCTAGAGCCAACTCCCCCTATTGTTTCTCAACCTCTTCCTCCTACTCCCATCTAGGAGTCTCTCCCTTCATCAAAGATGGTTGTGATGGAAACTCCTATGGCCTCGGTGGTGTTCGTCATGGTTTTCTCCTCCTCCTCTGTGTCTCTTAAGTCTTCCATGGGGAGTTCACATCCTCCGACGAAGAAAAAGGTGGAGGTTGGCCCTTCTAGCAATTGGGGGTGTAAGAGGAGTCCACCTTCTTCAAAGGGTTCTCCTACACTAATATGTGTCATCCTAGTGACAGATCAATCTTTGACTTCCCATGAGTTTTTCATTTCTCCCGAGTCGCTCAGTAAGCCTAGCAGTGAATCTAGGGCATCGCCTTCCCCGTTCGTTGAGGTAACACATGGCACTCCTGTAAAGTGCATGTTTAACTCTTTGGATGAGGTCCTAACCCTATGGGTGATCTTTGTGAAAAAACTAACCTTTTCTCCATAATAACCAAGTGGAGGAGACTTTGAAGAGTCTCTTTTCTTGGCCCTTATCACAGGAGGGTCAGAGGGTTCTCCCCTTAATATTCCACCGTTGCAGGCTCATCTGCCTTCCCTGTTTAATGATCTAGATTGGGAATCAGATGAACTCTTGGTCGATGAGTGTTAGGGGGCACCTCTTCTTTACCTTTAGATTAGGTGTGTGTTTGTTGTGATGTGTTCCCCTGTGCTTGTGTTATGTGTTTCTGAATGATCCTTGTCTCCCTTGTAGGTGCTTAGATACAAGAGTGATTATGTGTCATAAAACTTCCTCTATTTGTGGCATCATTCTTCCTTTGTTATGTGTATTGATTTTCGATGAATTGGGGGCAATGCAAAGTGTTGGGGGCATTTAGGCTTCCCATCCATGTTGACCCAATTTTTTATTTTTACTTTTTTTTCTTGTGCATTCTTCATATGGTCTAATATAGTAGGGGGTTGATGATAGTTCCTCTATATATTATTACTATACTTATATATATTTATGAGCAGCTCTAACCTTGAAATATCAAATCACCCTTGTGCCCTCTATCTATGATGTTATTGTCTCTTTTTACTTTATTTATATCTTTCTCTCTTATTTGCTTGAGTTGTCCCTCATGTGTACGACAACATGACTTTCATAATATTTTGATTTTCAGAAAATACATTTGTAGCCAACGAATCTTTTCTTGAAAATCCTTGTAACCTTTTTCAGAAATCACTTTCTCAACAAGGACGCCCAAGTGCAATGTGTTTCCTTCATCATGGGTTCACAATGAAAGAACTTGAAGAACTTTCCTCTGAGGAGGGAGAAAATTTTCCTATGGGAGAAGCCTTGACCTTCCCCTCATGAGGGGGAATTTTCTTCCTTTCAAATTCCTTGATGAAGTGAACATCTTTTGAAAGGACTCCTTGATAATTGAATTGATTTATGAAAAATGCTCTTTCACTTTCAAATAGTGCATCCCTTGAGTGGACCCCTCTTCGTTTGAAGGGTTCTCGAGGGACCCCTTTGAAAGCTTTTCAACATTTTTGATTTTCTATGTGATTGTCTGCTTCTTTTCCTGCATGGTTGCCTTTGGTTTTCTAACATGTTTTATCTATTGATTAACATGTTGCTTTGCAGGTGCACCTGTGAAGCCACTTTCTAGTCCGACTCTACAGAGTCCCCTTTCACTAGGCTTCTTTCATGAGAGAGTACATGGGGAAACACCTTCTTTGTAGGTCCAAGGACCTGTGAAGCACTTGCATCCTATGAGATTTTTTCATCATTAGTCTCCGTGCCTTTGGTGTACTTTGCTCAACTTCATAGTTCTACGGAGCTACCAAGTCCTTTTGTTCAAACCTCCTCAAGAGAGAGTACCTATGGAGTCCTTTTCCTGCCTTATGCTTTTGAGATCGTGATCTGCTTCCTCGACAATTCAAGTATCATTTCTAACTCTTTGATCTACTTTACCGAACACTCATTGATACTCATGCTCGCTTAATTGGGGACAAAATGTATAGGAGAAAATTTTTACCCCTTGTGTAAATTCCCATTTTGCATCCCTTCACCTTATAAAATCAAACTCGAAGGAGAAATTCCATATCACCCACCTACCTTCCATCCACTTGGCACATGTTTTGTGTGTCAATGGGGGAATTTTTGTTAGGGACGCGAGTGCAACACATGGATTTTTGTGCAGTGCGCTACCGTCCCTAACAGATTCCTACCTATGGAGTCTGCAGAGACATTACACTCCTCATTGGGGATGAATTGTAACACCTCTGTGTGATCAACCAACCCGAAAATGACTTCTTTCCCTCTCATTTTGGCCTTCAAAGGAATTCATTTCATACTCACTTCATCTCTTTCACATCCTTGAGCATTTTCATTCCTTCTTTCACATCTTCTCACAACTCTAGCAACTTTCACAAATCCATTAAGCATTACAGTAGTTGGTTACTCCATCAACACCACTTTTGTACGTGTTGTGCTACCATAGAAGTTGTGAGCTTGGAGTCTTGTGAGACCTCCCTTCATCACCATTGTGGTTGTGGAAACTTTTCCAAGTTTTTTTCTTGCATTCTCCCTTCATTGGCCTTTAGAGCCTTTGGGTGGAGGTGGTAACACTTCATTTTCCTTTTGTTGTTTGATAGAATAGCATAACATCTTTCGTAGTGTTCAATACTTTCCTTTCCTCATTATTTTAGTATACTTTCTTCTTCATGGATTTTCTGGTTGTCTATGGATGTGGAAACACCAAAGTAGGGGTTTTATTGAGGAAAACCCCTATACAGCCCCAACATTTTTCCCCTCTTGCTTGTGTGTAGGTGAACATGTGTGTGGAGCTCACTGGTGAACTAGAGCTTTAGTGAGTTGATCTTTACCACCCTTGTCTTTATATACTTACTTTGTCATTTGTGTAGCTACTTTTCATACTTTGTAACTTTATTTATTTCATTAAAGTCAGTTTACTAGGCAGTTAATAGGTTCTTTGGAGTTTTATTCAGTAATTTATGTTTTCTGATAGTGCAGATGCTAGTGCACTAGAGAGATGCTAACATGTCATGCTATCATCCCAGACCTACATTGTCATCCTCAAACAAAGAGCTATCTGAGGTACAATTTAGACTCTAAAAGTTGGCTCGTCTAGCCCCAAATAGATTTTTAAATCTATAGAGTGATAGAATCACTTAAGAGTCTCTTCATTCTCAATTCTCATCCCAAAACATCCATTAGCTTTAGGTAAGTTAGGGAAGCCCTCCACTCTCGGCTCTCTGTGACTTGGAGCCTTGGTGTGGTTGGTCCCCCTCTCTTATAGTTCTATGTATCTTTTACTTCTTAAAACAACTGGTAAGAGTTTTACAATCCTTTTCCAATGTTGAATGATTGTCTTATGTTGCTATATTCTAATTCAACTAAACCCTACCACATCACTGACATTTTCCCTTTCTATAACCTTTCTTCTCATTTCCCTTTATGATTTGCAAGACTAAGCTTAGAATTTAGTTTACTAATTATTGAGTTGGATCAACACTTGCATCTAGGTTGAGTAAAGGAACCTACCTTATTCATAGGTTTTATGTCATCAACATGGTCCTACACCTAGAAATCATTCCCATTGTATCACTATATTTTCAAATAACATGTTCAACAAATGGTGAAAATCTAGGTGCTAATAGTTTTTGGCACACCCAATGGGACAATTTTAATGAGATTTATATCATCCTTTTGAGAATATTTGTGTGATCTTAGTAATTTGTTCATTAGACCCAATTTCAAGAACCCGGTGACTCTACTCTCTTGGTTTTACACCATGCTAATCATTTATGCAAAGGATTCAAACAAGAGCTTCTTCAAGAGGCGATTTTTAGTTTTTTGAATTACTAGCTTTTACTTCAAGAAAAAGAAAAATATTTATGTATCACCATCTCCCACAACCCATTCTATGCCTATATTTGGTAGTTTACCTCATCCAAGAATGCTTGCTATCTAGTTAAACATAATATTATTTCATACTCCTTTAATGATTATCCTAATAAATAGAGTATTTGTGACCTTTAATGTAGGAAATCCTCTTATCCTCTAATATTATGATGATATCCCAACTTTAGCCCTGAAAATCATTCCATATTTTACTGGTGAAAACCCTACCACACCCATAGAGCACATACAATATGTTGCAAATATATGCTCTATTTATAATATCACAAAGGATAATGTAGCTTTTAGGCTCCTCACTTCCTCCTTAAAAGGGAAGGCCCTACAATGGTACAGGGGATTACAACCCAACTCACCCACAATTGGGATGGATTATTAGGTAAGATTTATCAATTGTTAAAGGATAAGAGTGATCACCTATCCCTAATTGAGTTGCTAACTACAATAAAAAGATCCCCTCATGAGTTCATGGTGGATTTTTTAATTTTAGATTCTAAAAGACCTAGGATAGAATCTCTCCTCTAGTTAAACCTTATCCTAACACTTCCTTCTTGTACTAGCTAAGATCCTTGAGTAGTGACATGGTTTTCATGATCCAATCTATGGGAGGGACTATGCCACCCAATGCTTATAACATCACCATAAGGATAGATATTTTTTTATACACACTAGAAAATATCTCTTAGACCCCTTGTACCTATATTTTTAGAGCTATCCACACCTAATAAACCTATCCTTCCCCTCTTCATGATTCTAAAACCCTTGTATTTACTTACACCTTTAGTCTTTCAAATGATGATGAGTATCTTAGAACCTTAATGAAAAATTCTAATAATATAACCACTTTAGCAAGATAACAAGCTACTAGACCCTACCAAAACTACAACTAGGGATAGCCTAAAATTAAAACTTGGGGACAAGGATACCAAATAAATAGGAATTAAAATTGGGGTCAAAACTATCAATGTAATAGATATAAAGGTGTCAATCCACACCTTCTTTTGTAATTTAACCACCTTGTACAACAAATTTATGTTGTTAGAACCAACAAAGCTCTTGTGCCAATCCAAAACAATATGGATCAAGATGTTGAATGGTGTTATGCTTGCAAACAACCTCATAAATAGTCCACTTGCATGGTTAGAATGCAAGAACAATCCTTAATGATGCAAAATTTCATCAATCAACAAGAACCAATATTAGAGGTTGCAAATCCCAATACTAAGATGCCTAATGATGTTGTTCTTAAATAAAATCATATGTTTTGGATCCCAAAAGACCATTGTGAAATCAATTATCTTGTGGAAAATTTTGTCTTTCCTTTAAATAAAATTTTAGACAAAACAAGGTCAAAGAAAATACATTTGGAAAACATTCCCATAGCTTCTTTAATATAGAAAGAGCCTCATTCCAAAGGGAAATAACATGTGGTGGATCCTATCAACACAAATCTAACTAGTAGGTTTATTGCTACAAAAGAATTTTCATCTTCTCCAAGTGCTCCTCACCAATCTATAGATAGAAAAATAGATGACCTTGGGTGCCTTCAATATATAAACACATAATTAGCCCTTTGAATGAAAAAATAATATCTAAATATGTCCATGTGGGATGAATTATCTATTCAATATCATAGGGACTTGTTTCAGGATGCTTTGAAACAATTCCAATTAGCTATCCATCAAAAAAATAGAAGGAAGAGACTCCATATAGTCTTGTTCAACCCAATGAAGAACAAGAAGGTAGAGTGAAGAAACCACATCATTCTACTTATCTATCATTATTGGGAATTTTTTATTACACAATTGGATGATAGACTCATGAGATAGTATTTTAATTACTTCCAAAAGGATAGAAAATACACTAGGCATTAATACACTTTAGTTTCTAAAGATATATTGCAGTTGCATGGTACTTTAATGGATATAGTGGGAGTGATTAAGTGGCTATATTTAATACTCCATGCTTGTCCAAACTTTAATATTAGTTAGGATATATCAATTATTGACCTACCTCTATTCTTTGCCATTTTTTTGTCAAAGAATTTCACAACTAAGGTTAGTGGTTACTTATCTTCTTATTGATCTCACATAATTTTAAGGACAAGGTAACAAATGAGGTTTACCATTAAATCTAATCCTATTTCAAATTATAATGATCTTTACAAAAGGTATTTTTTAGAAAAGACTAAATGGTGAGTGGATATGATATTGCCAACCATGGCTTGAAATTGATGAGCATCAAGGGTGTTTGGAACTGCTATTTCGGTAAGGGATTTATCCAATATCTCTTTATGTGATAGCGAAAATTTTAGGAGCTCAAGTATGGAGATTAAGGCTAGATTTTTCTTGAGCTATTCCACAATGCTATAATCATTTGATGGATTACTTGTGGTTTTAATTGGGGGTGGTGCTCCTTGGATCGTTACTCTTCTCCTTCGGGTAGTTGCATTACATTTAGGATCTCTACCTCGTATGGTTAATGTTCAGATAGTATGATCATCACAAGAGATATGTCCTAGAATAGTATCCTCACCATAAGAGAAAGCGGCCTTATGATAATCTAGTTTTTTTCTTTTTTTATTTCCCCTAGAATGGTTAGGAATTGGATCCTTGTAAATCTTGAGGTCTTTATTTTTGGAACGGGGTTCAAATTCCACCTCTCCCTTTTTTGTTAAATCTTCTACAATGTTCTTAAGTATCATGTAGTTGTTGGTGGTGTGCCCCTTGATTTTATGAAATTCACATTTATCATTCTCATTATACCAAGGAGATTTCAAGTTAGGTTCCTCATAATTTGATGTATCATTTATCCCGATGAGGTTCCTTTGGACTAGTTTATGCATAATGACCTCAAGGGTTTTTCCCAAAGGAGTAAATTTTCATCGTGGTTGGTCATATTACTGAGTTGGTCTCCCTTTGTTATACTATCCTTGATTTTTTGGTTGGTTGTTTGATTGATTGTTTTGAGGATAACTGGGAGTTGATTGTTCTGTTGGTAATTGGGTTGGTTTTTATGTTGATAACCTTGTTGTGTTGTTTGGACCTGATTTGTGGGATATTGGGAGCTTGTACATTGTGTACAACCTTTGAGTCAACTACTCCATCATTAGTTACATTCTTGTTTTTTGCCCATATCTTGGGTTTGTCATTTGAAGTAGATGGTTAATTCTTTGGGTTGTAAAGTTTGATTGTCCCTCTTGCAATAAGAGCCCTTTCGATAAGTATACCCTTCTCAATAGTTTCCTCAAAATTGTTTGGGCATAGTATTATGAGGTTTTAATTGATATCTAGATGCACGTTGGAGATGAAGACATCAACAAGTTGTTTCTCTGAAATGGGCTGCTTGATTTTAATCACTTTATGCCTCCATCTTTGTAGGTATGAGGCAAACAATTTGACTTGACTTTGTTTGATTTTATAAAGTTTTGTGATTGTAATATCCTGATCTATTTTATATGAGAAGTCGTTGATGAACTTATCTGATAGTTTATCAAATATTCTAATACCTAGAGGTAAAAGCAAGAACTATTCTATAGCGGACCCACTATGACTCCATAGAAAAAGTCTCATCAAGTATGTGTTGTTTCGTTGTAGTTCCATGCAAGATACCAAAAACTCAAATACATGTTCAATTGGATCTCCTTTCCCCCTATACTTGTCAAATTTTGGCATTTTGAAGTCTTTGGGGAAAGGTATCATGGATATGTTTTGATCAAATGGATATGGAAAAATGTTTTGGAGAGCATTACTCTTCTTTGGCTTTCAAATTTGTATATCCAATATCTTTTAATTGAGTGTTTGATGTTGTACATTTTTGTCATTGCTTGGTGTGCTTTCTTGAGGACTTTGGGTATTGTAGAGCTATTTTCCCATGACGTTTGTTTGGTCATACACTAGATATTGTGTATTTATGGGACCTTGAGGATAGTGTTGTGTATGTCATGTTAGGTCTTTGTTTTGCATAGGGTAGGTTAGGTCCTTGTTGTGTACCTTGGTATTGTCCTTGAGGTGTTCCTTGGTACTGATTTTGTGGTCCTCCTCATTGTTTTTGTTGATGATTTTGATGTTGGACAAAGTGTTGTTGAGTTTGTGGTGTATTTTAATAGTTTTTTTGTGGTACACCATGTTGATATGGGTTTTTTTGAAGGCTACCTTGATGTTGCATTGAAGGTACACCTTGTTGTTGGGGATTTTGTTGAACATTTCCTTGGTAGTTTTTTTTTGGCATACCTTGTTGTTGTAATTGATTTGATTGAAGGTTTCCTTGGTAGTTCATTTGTGGAACACCTTGTTGTTGTGGTTGATTTGATTGAAGGTTGCCTTGGTAGTTTTTTTTGGCACACCTTGTTGTCATGGTTGATTTGGTTGAAGGTTACCTTGGTAGTTAGTTTGTGGCACACCTTGTTGTTGTGGTTGATTTGGTTGAAGTTTTCCTTGGTATTTTTCTTGTGGCATACCTTGTTGTGGATTTCGTGATAATTTCCCTTGTTGGTATTGTACATTTTGGGAAGGGTCAATGTATGAAGTGTTTTGGGGTATGTATTTCCCTTCTGATGGGTTACCACCTTTTTGGTCCCTTGAAATGTTCCCCATGTTTTGCATTGTGTTATGTTATAGTACATTTTGGGATGTGTTTCCTTGATATTGTTGTGCTACAATTGTTTGTTTGATTTGGGATGATGGTCTAAACAAGGGGTTATCCTTGGGTTGAGTTGGATCATTGTTTTGTGAAAACAATGGTGGTATGTTGGGATTTATCATTGGTTTTGGAATTTTTCTAACCACCATTTGATCTCCAAGTGGGATAATATTTGGATCTTTTAGCATGTCCACATTGAAGTCAATAGGTAGTTTAGCACCACTTTTTACAAGTGTGAGGAAATACTAGTTTGCATTTATCCCAAGCACCTTATCCATAAGCTTTTGCATCTTAGGATTTTTGGAGTGTTCTATGATTCTTTCCACAGTAAGTTCCTCATCATTGTCCTCTTCTTCTACAACGTAAGTTTGAGAATCGTGAGGTTGGATTTTTGCAATTCCTTTTTGATGCCTAAGAAGTACTTCTACCTTGCTAGGGGGATGACTTGGTTTGCTTTCAACGCGGGTTCCCTTTGAGGAGTTGTAAGGTCACTTGGTTTGTACCCCCATGCATAAGTTTCCTCATTGGTAGTGTTGATTTTTGGTGCACTTGAGCTAATCTTTTTGGCTTCCATTTGTTTTCTGTGTTGAGATCGTGTGGTTGTCATAAACAAGTGCCAATACTTTGTGAAAGTTTGGTGATTTCTAACTTATGGAATGAACTAATTCTTTATTTTTGGGATTTTCTATTTTAAAGAAATGGTGTTTCTATTTTTGGGATTTTTTATTGCCACGCAGGAGGTGGTAATATTGGCCTTCCAACCACAAGATTGGATTTTTGTTCTTCTTTGTCTAAGATATTAGTTGTGTTTCTCCACTGAGTTGGTGTTTCCTTTTTCTCAAACACAAAATTTCTCAAGCTACTGATGATGTATGATTGTTCACCTTAAATTCACATGAGTTTTGGTTGTATAATGGGTTTTTTAAGACATGGTTGTTGAACTGGAGTAGTAGGATGCCAAATGGTCATAAAGTGAGTGATATTTGATGAATGTTTTGGAAATGATGCTAACTTTGGGATTCAAAATGTTGAAAACTTGGACCAATACTCCACTTCATTTTTCTAGAGGACATGTTTTGGATATCTACTTGAACTAGCCTTGAGGTGCAAGTAAATGTTGATATCTTAGAAATCGAGAGTGAATTAAGTAATAAGCCAAGTTGTGTTTTGATTTTGAGTCCTAAAAATAGGTTGTCGTGATTGATTTTGCAAATGGATATGGACTAATGACTTGTTTTGGAGATCTAACTATTTTTCATTCTTACAAGGTGAAGGATGCAACCAATTTCAAATTAGTCTCTAATTTTCACCAAAAAGTAAGGCAAAAGCGGCAATCCTTACAACAGTAGCGTTCAATTTTAGGACAACTGCAACAAAACTTAGAGCAGTAGCGGTCTCTATTTTAGTTTGTGACAGGTAACAAAGGGCTCAATAGCGATAAGTTTTGGCAAAAGAAGTTATGTTTGTGTCAATAGCGGAAAATTTTTCTGTGACAACTTTGTTAGTTTCAACAAAAGTGTCCTTTGTTGCAAGTTTTATGATTGGTGAATAGTAAATGCAAAAGCAACCATCTTGATCAAAAGTGGCCAGATTTAAGTCAACTACAGCTAAAAAAATAGGTCAAGTGTGGCAATGTTAGGATCAAATGCGGAAATTTTAGGTCAACTGCATTCTATTTTTCAAAAGCAACAAGTTTTTGGCAATGACTGTCATAATCCAGAGAGCAATAGTGGTAGGTTTTTGGTCAAATGCGACTATTTTTAGGTCAAAAATGGTAGAAACAGGAGCAATAGTGGCTTTTGTTCAAGTTTTTTTTCTAGTTTTTGCTTTGGCAGCAATCCGGATAAATTTACATTTTTGATGCCTCATTTTGATCTGATTTATTTTTTGAGAATTTGGCAAGTGATAAAATACAACACAACAATCAAAACTAATTGAATCTAAATTTCTTTGGTTTAAACAAGTTTCTTTCCACAAAATCTCAAAGTTTGTGAAAGTTAAGACACTAAATCCATAGTTCCCAATGTTGACTTTGGTCTAAAATGTGATTTGAAATGTAAGCCTAAATATTTGAAAACCTTTAGAGATATTTTTTTAAGATATCTTTTAAGGAGTGCAAAGGGTTTGAGATTTGATAACCAAGTTCAATGTTTGTTTTGATGTGTTCTTTTTAAATCAAGCAAAGTTTTTGATGTCCAAAGTAATGAAACATTTTGGAAAGTTCATGAAGACAATCATTATACCCTAGAGATAGACACATTCTTTTAGGTGGGCTTACCTCATGCCCCAAAGGGATGATTTTACATGCAACTTATGGAGAGCGTTTTAACTCAACCATAAATCAGACTTGGTAAGTAACTTCTCGGAAGTAAATTCTAATGCACCAATTTCAACGAATGTTTTGGATAAAAAGGGTGGCCTCTACTATATTGGTTCTTAGTCACTGATCAGGAGATCCAATTCTTTGTTAGTGCCCAACAAGCCACTTAAGGCTTTAACCAACTTACTTGGGGCTCTATATACCAAATGGTACCTCCCCTTTCCTAAATGGCACCGACAACAAAGTAATCATTGATCAAGTTGTTTGGTGTTTATCCTTGACCATTTATATAGTGGCCTGAGGGAAAAACTGCTTTGAGTCGCCTTTGAGTTCTCTAGCGTGGGATGTGTCTCAAAGGCATGCCCTCTAAAGGAGATGCTTGAAATGAAACAAGTGTGAAACTCAAAGTGCTTTTTGTCACCCAAGATCGCAAAAAGACATGAGGGGAGAGGATAGACACTTAGTTTTCCAAACACAAAAGAGATGACATACAATTCATCGAGATTTTTTTTTTAAGCCCCTCGAGTAGTGCTATCCCAAAAGATAAAAATGAATGAAGTGTGAAAAAGATAGCAATTTGTTTTTTATGTGCACAAATTTTGAAGTGTTTTAGATTCCAAGCAAGTAGATAATAATGTGCAAATCAAAATGTATTTGTTTAGTTTTAAGCACCAATTCTTAAGTGTTTCTAATAGCCTTGTCTTAATGTGGTCAAAAAAATAAAGATCATTCGTTCATCAACAAAAATGAAAGTGTTTTGTCAAAAGGAAGCATTCCATTTTATGAGCACCAAAATCAAGTGTTGTTCTAAAATATGAAAGCTTTTGAAAATTCATTTTAAGACACCAAATCGAAATGTGCAAGTTGTGGGGTTTAATTTTTAAGAACCAATTTGAAGTGTTTTCCTAAACTAAGAAATCTTTTGAAAAGTTCACTTTAAGACACCAAATCAAAATGTACAAGTTGTGAGGTTCAATTTTTAAGCAACAATTCAAAATGTTTTCCTAAACTACGAGATTTTTTGAAAGTTTATTTTATAACACCAAATCAAAATTTGCAATTTGTGGTGTTCAATTTTATATCACCAAAACAAAAATGTTTTATTTAAACTAAGAAAGCTTTGTTAGAAAACTTGGACTTGGACCGTTTGCCTTCTCTGTAATAAAACAGTAAGTCATTTTTGATGTAAAGTGTGGCATATTCCTACAAGAGCTACACAAGCAAAGTCAGCAACCTCAAAACACCCATCAGTGTTAGAAATCAACAAAATTAATTGTAGATTTTCAAATCAAAAGAACCGAGCAAAAGCATAAATGTTAGTCAAAAGAAGCCATGTTATTTTTAGCAACTGTTGTCCTCATTGTCAAAAGTGGCCTTGTTATGTGCAACTACGGTATCAAAAGTGGCCCTATTATCTAAAGAAAAAGTGGTCAATTTTTTTGGTGCAAGAGCACCTACAACCATGATGCACAATTTGATGTGGTAAAGAGTGGCATGATGAATTTGAAGGAGTCTAGGTTAGTTAAAAGTTTTTTTCATGTTTAAATAAGGTCTAAAAAACCATTTTCAATGTATTTGGGGTTGTATAGTGTCTTAGGATTCAATTTGTTCAAAGCATTGCACAAAAAAGCAAATAAAGCTAAATGCAAAACAACAGTTGTTGGAATGCAGTTTAAGGAATATGGGGAGATTAGCATTTCAAATGACAGTTGAGGAAGTTAGTCATTTGATTTTTATTTTAAGGTGTATTTAAAGCCTCTTGAAGGCTCGAGCAAGGCTATTGAATAAATATTGAAGGATCCCAAATCAATAAACAACACTTTTCTTCTACAAATTCTCTGATTTTTGTACGAGCCCGTACAGGCTTCAAATGCTCTGAATATTGTTGTGCTATGTGATTACAAGTCTTATCTTTCATTTTTTGTCATTTTGAGGGATTAACTATATTTTTCGAAAGAGAAATAAATCGTTCTCTGTAACTGCTCTATTTCTATAGAATTAAGGGTTGAGGGTTTTCAAAATGTTTAAGTGACCCATTCCACTTTCTATTTTCCATTGTATCTCATGGAATGGGTCTAAAATGCTCTAAATTTTGTGTTCCAATGCTTTGGTAGGCATTGAGAAAGTATTGTGAGAAAGGGAAGGAAGCCCTAGGGCTAACAAAGTTACTTTTCTATGTGAATTTGTGGTGTCAAGGCAGGGTTTTGATAAACAACTAATGGAATTGTTTTTGTGTGAGTAGTATGAGTTTTTGCAGGGTATAAGAATGATGTTTGATGCATTAGTTGTGTTGTATAAACCTAGGTATATGGATTTCCAATAAAAACCTAGTGTTTTGGATGAAAAAGGAGGGTTTCTTAGAACAGTATGGTAAGGGTCTTGAATTTGTGAAATGATCAGTGAATTTGGTGTTTTGTGACAAGTTTAGTGACTGAAAAAAGTGATTGGGTGAACACAAAGTGTTATGAAGGTACCTTCTTTATAATTTAGGGCTAATTTAGTAACCTAATTCAAGGGTGTTGTGTTGGATCTTGGTGTTATTGCAAAGGAGTCTCTAGAAACCTTTTGTGGTTGTTGAGTTGAATTTGTGGGAAGTCTTAATTATGATTTAACAAGCCTTGGTATGGCCTTCTCTAAAATATATCTCCATTTGATGATTTTTGAAGGCTAGGAGTCTATTGGTGAGGGTTTGAGTCAAATTGTGTATTTTATGTTCAATGGCGGATCCCTTTGTTTGAGACTAAACAAATTGTGTTGGATTGAAGATTCCACCACCTTGTATTGTATCATTTTTCAACAGCGGCTGAAAAAAATGCAACCACAGTAGAAATGAACAAACGACTGTATAAGATTCCTGTAGCATTGGCATAATTTTTTTTCAAGTGCATTTTTGGAACTTGTAACTGCTCAAAATACACTCCAAGAAATGTTAATTTCAAGGACTGAGGCCCCGCCGGGCATGCCAAAATGTGTAAGGGGTAAATCAAGAAGCATAGGAAATCAAACATAAATGAATCAACCAATGTTTAATTCAAGCAAAGATTACAATTCCATACCCATTACTCATAAAATGAACAATATGAACTTACTGAATTCAATGAACTAAGTATTAACAAACAAAGAACAAAATAATGAATTCACTTATCATTACCCATCTCATGTCGTAGTGTATTTGCAAATGATGTTGGATTGTTTTGTATCAATGTGAAGCCTCCATTATGTGTTTGCAAAAGCTCCAATGTACGCCAATGGTGATCGAAGATGTGTGTAAATTCTCTTAAGAAATCAATTGTCAATTCAGCATTACTTCGTTGCTCAAAATATGTCAATTCTATAATTGTTTTTTAGGATGAAGAGGATTGTTATATAGATTTTATGATTTGAGATGAACGTGCAAGATTAAACAATGTTGAATCAAGATCAATGGTTAAAAGTTGTTGAGAAGAATTAGATTGCTCAATTATCTTCTATGGTTGAATCAATTAAGGATGTTAATTGATCAATCAAAGGAAATAGATTGTCTAATCTGTGGAACTAAGGAAATTAGGTTGAGCCTTCAGTTGGATTGAAGAATAGATGGATTATTTAGGAAATAGATTGATCAGTCAGCCAATCAGAGTGAGCAATCCATGGTCATGATTTTCTCAATCATAAAAGTGGGTGAGGGTAATTAATTAAGCCTTTTTGAGTTAAACGTGCAAGTCATGTTTGAATTTTTCAATCAAAGTTGTATTTGTTTTGTTGACATTTTTGGATGATGTTTTAAATAATTAATTTAATTATTCAAGTTTAGGGGAAAGTGATTTAATTAAACTATTAATTGATTTAGGGGAATAGGGTAAATTAGTGACATACTTAAATAATTGAATTTATTTAATTAATCAGGAGGAATAAAGTTAGATTAGGATTTATTAAATAAATCAAATTTACTTAATTAGTCAAAAATGATAAAATAGTGAATTAATTAAATAGTGCAATATTATTCAATTACTAGAGGACATTAGGGTTTTTGATGTAAATGATGTGAAATGCAGTGATATATTACGTGATAATGATGACATTGATGAGAAAATTTCATTTAGGATGTGTGATAAGTGTAAGGTTATTTTTACATGTCTACACATTTGATTTGGATAAAGTGACACATTTAAAAAATGTTCACACTTAATGTTTTAGGTCACATTTGATTCATAGAACTGCAAATTTTGATATTTTTGTCAAATTGGCATTGTGGGTGTTATGCTTGCAGGCTGTTCTTGATCCCATCTTTTTATGAGAGCATCAACCCAAAGTATTAGATCAAATAGCTCATCTCAAGAAGATAGATGTTGAGTTCCTAGGCGCTTTTGGGTTATTTTATATCGCTTTTGTGCTTGATATTCAAGATCACATAGTATTCATGACTACCCTTGTAGAGAGATGGCACAGTGAGACCTCATTGTTTATATTTCTAATTAAGGAGGTGAGCATCCCTCTTCAAAATCTTGATTGAGGGTGCTCATGTTATATATGATACAAATTTTGGTGCAAAGACTTTGTAGCAAGTCGTACATGATATGAACAAGATATTGAGGATGGGTAGATTGACTTGAGACTGGGAGTGGGAGTTTATGATGAACTTATCTTGGTGATATCAAGTCTTATTTCTAGAGTGATCATGCATGATCAGTGATCTAGGGGATTGTTGATTGTATGGGGTCACATCCTAGAGATGATGATCATGACCAATGTTGTGGTTTTTACTTGTGGACCATACATATTAGCTCACTTATATCATGATATGCACCACATAGTGTACAAAGAAAATACCATTCTATTATCAAGGGTTACACTACTTCATGTATGGGTGTGTGAGCACATTGCTATCATGAGACTAGTGGGTGACATTGCTCGGGTCATTGGAGATATGTATGTATATAGATATGATGCATTATTGACATAATGGAGGTGAGGTGATTTAGATTACTAGAGGAGGGTCATTGATGATCTAGATGAGTTTATATGACACCCATGGCTATAGTGTGAGGCTTGGGTTGATGACGATGCACATTTACCCTATTGTAGATAAACGTGGTGGCTAATTATATGGGCACCACATATTTTGGAGAGATGCCATTTTGACAAGGTTAGGAGATAGTTTGGGGATATTTAGGATGTCTTACCAGTTGATTATCATGCTTAGTTTTCTCACACACGGCGAGAGATCAGAGAGTGAGGACCTATGGCCAATCCTCAGGTGGCCATATCAAATTTTGTTGGATTGATGCCCCTTCGGTGGGGATGGGAATCTATTGGAGAGGATGTAGGTACTATTACAAACTATAATACTTGGTGGGCAGCATAGAGACCACTTAGATTCACCTATCCAGATGGTGGGGCTATTAGGTGGAGGAGGTGAGAGGTGAAGCTAGGTAGGGCTCGTTGATAGTGGCAGCATGCAAATGTAACTACTAGAGAAGGGGGTGGAGGTGGTCCTAATTAGGGACTAAAACATGTGGTATTGCTAGCTGTGGTAGGAGTTGGGAGAGGTGAGGAGTAAAGAGATGAGGAGAAAAGAGGAGGGGATGATGGCATGGATTTTGGACTCACAGTGGCCTTATTAAAGCGAGATCGAGCTTGATGAGAGAGAGACAACTACAAAGAAGAGAGAGACAAACTATTTTTTTAGGTAGCTTAGAGGAAAGTAGAGATGGACATAGAGATAGCTCACCATCAAGAGGGATACAAAGAGAGTCTAATGATAGAAGCTAAAGGTAGTTGGGCAGGGTGTAGTGGTCCCTATGGACCAACATATGAGGGAGGTGAGGATACTCACCCAAAATTCCACCTGTTATTGAACTTTGTACAAGGTCTCAATGCCAATTGGGAGGAAATATCCCAAGTTCTCCTTGATGAGTGCAGTAGCTAGAAAGTATGGGAGATCAGATGGAGGGTCAATGGGGCATCCACCATTGGTGCCACAATAGCCACAACAATTAGGGGCATAGGGACAATAGGTTGGAGGAATATAAATTTCTCCGCCACATCCACCTTCTCTGAGTCGAGAGGAGGATATGGGGTTACATGTAGATAGATTTCTTTGTATATATGATGTACAAATACTTTTTGTAGACAATTTTTGATATGCTTGCAAATAGATTGTATATATTTATGGCTCTTAATAACCCTTTTGTATAGACATTTGATGTATATAGACTTTATATCATGACACATTTTTTGATGATGTATATGAGATGAGACTAGATTGTGATGTGTCTATTGATGTGATGTGATATTATGTTATTTGTATTTGATGTATTATCTACATGATATGATGTATGCATCTCATGAATTCTACTCAATCTTATGATGTACATGATGTATGACTTTATGATGTTGTTATGATGATGTAGGATATGATGTGATGATTCTTTTTTGTATTTTTGATGATGTATATGATGAAAAAATGATGATGCATGATGTATGATATTAGGATGGTAGTAATGCCTCGTGGATACAAGATGTGATGGATATTTTTTTATATCATGATACTTGGATAAAATAGTTAGTATGATGAATAGGATAGAAGAAATGATTTTAGATAATGATGGATAGATAATTAGATGGATATATAGAATAGTATTGATCAAATATAAACAAAAGCTATATTTATTGGTATGATTTGAGATTTTATTAGAAAGTGGGATGAGATAGATTATTTTTCTTTTTCTTTTAGGTTATACTAAATAATGTAGATATTATGTACCAATGTATGAAGAACTAGGGTGGTGTTGTATCTATGACATGGACTTTGACTCTACAAACAAATAAGAGTCTTCTTCTTCAAACCTGACATACAAAAGCCTTGTTTGATCATGCGAGAGAATGAAGCTTCAAAGAAAGTAAGGCCTTAGGCATAAAAGGTATAAAGAACCTAATATGCAAAGGTCATTGTATTTTTTGGAACTATCCCTAAACACAAGCCAAGTATTCACCATGATAGTATTGCAAGAGTATTCCACAAACACAATTTCTATGCTCCATTACGTACTCCTCTAGACACACCAAGATATTAAAGATCAAGGTGGATTTGTCGAGTAAGAAAGGAATGAGAAAATAGATAAATCAAAAGAAAAGACCGGTTGACAAAACATACCAAAACCATCATGTCTCTTTCCAAAGATTTTAATTATTGATCTATGATTGTGCCTATTGTAGGAACGATATATTTGTTAAGAAAAAAATGTTGTATGTTGAATTGGATGCTTTAGGCAATTGGTATGTAGGTAGTGGGCTAACAATGATCAATGCTAGTAATTTTTTCATGAATTTTCTAGGTTTCAATGATTTCCATATTCACTCTTTCTTTCTTTGTCAAAGATGAGTGTGATGATAGGTCTACTATGGGTGATGATTTTATTGTTGATGGGTGAGTTGTGTTGATTCTATTTTCATAATTTTTGGATTTTTTCAATGTTTTTGGATTTTGAGACTATTTGGATGTTTTTGGATTTTGAGATTATTTGGATGTTTTTTTAAGATTATGACTATTTGTATGTTTATGGATTTTTTGATTTAGGTAATGAACAAGAATCCAATCAGACTACTGGGTTTAGGAAAATACCCCTAGTTATATGTAGTTTCGTTTTAATATGGACTAGCTAAAGTGACCCTAGGAGGAGACTAGGTGATATGGGTAACACTAGTTATTGTTAAATTACTAAGCCATGTTAGGTTTGTAGGTGAAAATATGTTGAATGAATAGATGGATATAGATGAGATTCTAGATTTATTATGAATGGAATGGAAAATAATTTTGATAGATGGTAGATGGTGCTCATTACACATGGTGCCTATTTTCTAGGTTTTCACCAAGGTACTTATCTAAAGGGCCACTGAAGTGGTTTCCACTAGAGGATGCTTTTTTTATCTTTACTATTTTATCCTTTTTATTATTTTTTTAATTTTTTGATAGGATACCCTAACAAGTTTAAGCATGGAACTGCTTGAGATGACTGTTGTTGATGGGATCTTATAAGGGATCACCTATAGGAGTAGCTATTTGATAGGCTCCTAAGCCATAGCTTTCTATGACTACAAATGGTCCCAACTAATTTGGTTCAAATTTACCTTTGTTGTATTGATCTAGTTGGTTCTTCTAATTTTCCTTGAGGACTAGATCACCTACTTGGAATTTTATGTTCTTGATCTTCTTGTTATAAATATGATGAAGATTATTTTGGTAAGCTTGAAGATGATTGAGTGCACTGAGATGTCTTTCATCTAACAATTCTATCTCTTGTAGTATGGATACTCTATATTCTTCATTCTCGACAAGATGTTGCAATGACACCCTTAATAAAGGAATTTTGACCTCGATAGGAAAGATTTCTCTAGTTCCATAAACTAGGGAATATGGTGTAGCACTAGTAGGCATTCAAATACTAGTACAATGGGTCCATAAGGTAGGATTAAGCTAGAGGTTCCAATCATGGCTAGCATCATTAACTATCTTCTTGAGGATTTTTAGGATAGTTTTATTAGATGTTTTAGCTTGACCATTTCCTTGGGGAGTGATATGGCATGGAAAAGAGATGTTGGATATGCAATTGAGAGAAAAAAATTTAGACATCCTAATTTTTGAAGGGTGTTCCATTATCTATGATGATGGTGTGAGGAACACCATAACAAAAAATTAGGTCAATTAGGATAAACTTAGATATTTGGTTTTTGATAATGTAGCTGAGGGGGGTGGATTTTATCCACTTCATAAAGTACTTAGTGGTGGTTATAATGAACTTATGACTATTATAGGATGTGGGATAAATCTTGCCTATGAGGTTGATTCCCCATTATGAAAAGGGCCACGGTGTAGTGATAGGCCTCATCTCTTATGTTGGTGCATGAATAAGATCATCATGTTATTGAAACTGTAACAACTTCTTAGAAAAATAGTGTGCTTCATGATTCATAGTAGGCCAACAGTGTCTTGTCTCAGTAGCTTTTTAGCAAGGGTAGGGCTACTAGAATGTGACCCACAAACACCTTCGTGTACCTCACATAGGGTAGTTGTAGCTTCTTTCGAGTTAAGACATCTAAGAAATGTACTATCGGCTCTTTCAATAAAGGGTGTCACAAATAATGGTGAAGTGAGATGATCGGTGTAGAAAGGTTTTCTTAAGGTTCATGGTAAAGTTAGGTGGTATGGTACCATTTTGTAGATAGGTGTAAATGTCATGATATCAAGGTGAATTGGGACCAACAATTTTACACACAAATTCTAACGCAAGGACCTTGAATGTTGACACCAATAATTGCTCCACAAAAAACTCTCACTTTTGACTCTTATGGGGCATCTCTAGGAGAGACCCAATGGTTGTTATAGTGTCCATTTCCCTATTATTGACTCTAGGTATTTTCTTGAATGAGATAGTAGCGAAATATTGTTTGACACTATCAACAATTCTTTTATATGGAAGCAACTTCTCATCATTTGTATGATAATCATCATTGGCTTGTCAAACCACTAGCTGTGAATCACCATATACTTGTATATCTTTGATATGCCATTGTATAGCCATCTTTAGTCTTGTAATCAATGCTTCATATTCATCCATGTTGTTTGTGCATGTGAATGTTAGCTGATATGAATTTAGCATGCAATCACCTTGAGGGGTGATAAATAGGAACCCTACCCCTAAACCATGGTGGGTATGTGATCCATCAAAGTACAAATTCCATTAGCTTGTAGGACTAATATTGAAGATCGCCTCATCTGAGAATTCTATTGTGAGAGGATTCTCATCATATAATGGTGCCACTGCTAATTGATCTACTATGATTTTCCCATTGATATCTCTTCTATCTACATATTTTATATCAAATTTTCTAAGTATCATCACCTATTTAGCCATGCAGCCTACCAATGTTGGTTAGAAATTAGGATATTAGGATACTAATCATTATAAAAAAGATATAAAATAAATAAAATCAGAATCATGCAAGCATAGATTTTACACATTACACAAGATATACATGGAGAAATCCCTTTCAGGTAAAAACCCCATAAAGCATCATTTTATTAAAACATTTACAGTAATGGTCTATTATAACATAGATCGAACCTGGGGAACACTTCTCTATACTTCAACATGACCAATAATACCTCATGTACATAGTGATGCAATTCACTATCAATCTCCAAATTCTTCACCTCTCAAATGAGAGAGAACCTCCTTATATAAAATATAGGAGAAAGGGTGGCATAATACCTTAATGGGTATTGATCACACCTATTCAAAATAACCATTTATAAATAATTAATAATCTAATATTTATTAGACTAATTATTTCAAATAGGATATACTTAATAAAATATATAATATATAATGTTTAATAATGTTACATTACAACATTATATAAATGTTATATAAGGGTGTGACCCCTAATAAAATTATGTTCTAACACTCCCCCTTAATGTTAATATGGGGCATCACATGTCAGTTTTTATAAAAGAAAAAAAAGTACCCTAGTAACGTGGGTCTTCTATGATAGTGATAAATAGGGACACAAATATATGCAAAAATGAAGACCATGTATTTTGGACTACATGAAAGTCACTTTTCCATAATTTATAATCCTAATGTTCTAAAATGATGTTATATATGAGGTCTTATAAGGATTTTTATTGGAGACCAAGTCTCCTCAAATCATCCTCACCCTAGGTTCATTACATAGTGCTCGTAGGATTTAATACAATGTTCCTGTAGAACTTAACATAATTCTTTTATAAGTGGAATATTTACAACAAGAACTTTAATAAATGCCTAAAGGACTTATACATCTAGGATTTAGCCACTAGGTTGTGGCATTGACATGCACACTCCCCCTCAATGGCATCACCTAAGGCCAAGCATTTATCTGAAATTGGAGCATACAATAGCTAGAGGTCTTATATTATGCCTATTAAGTATTACATACAGGATTCATCCATGAGGTGATGTTATGCATACTCCCCCTCAATGTCATCACCTAAGGCCAATCATTGCATAGATTTTTTGATAAGTGATGGCTAAGATTTCAAAAAAAAATTTCTTTCTCATAGCATGCATTTGCTTGAATAGAACTGGAAAGAATTTTTATGATAAAATATTTTTTCTTGAGTTAAACTGGAGAGGAATTTTATGATAAAATATTTTTTCTTGAATAGAACTAGAGAGGACTTTTATGATAAAATACTTTCACTTGAGTAGAGCTTAAATATTATGGAATAATTTCATTTAAGTGAGGTTCCCATGATCTTCAATATGATTTTGGAAGTAAGATTATTTTCTTAATAGTAAAATAATTCTAGTTATCATATAGTCAAGTGGTACTTTTATAAGTATCCAGTTAAAACTCTTCCATAATTCTTCAAAGCCTCATTGATTCTTCAAGAGCTACTTTTGTATTTTTTCCTTTTGATTAAAAAACCATAGAAGATAAAATTTTAAAGTATTTCTCCATACATGGAATAACATCTACACCATTTATCTTAAAGACATTATAAAATAGAATACCCAATATAGTCAATAACACAATAGTCACATAACGTTGATTCTTGATAATAAAAAAGTAATATGCATTTTTCATTTGCTAGTAAGCATATAGTATTGCCCATAAATCTATAAAATGGTCTATTGTGACTAATCATATAGTAATGATCCATAAATAAGAGACTTTCATAAACATAAATAATTTTTCTTTTTTACTTCAAGGAAAAAAAAAGGTGATGTAGAGTGGCAGGGAAAGCAACTCCTTTTTAACAGCTTCTCTCAAATACTCTTTGTGGACACACACAATTCATTGTTTACTCATAAGGAACCTAATAACCCCAACTTAAAATCTTACAACTAGAAGCAACCAGAAGGCTTGGAGAGTGCCTGAACACCACTAACTTGATCAAACAAGACCATCAAACAAGATTTGACACCTAGAACCCTCCATTCTTCCATCACTGCAACATTCACCCATGCACTCCTTGTAGCAGCAGGAACCCAGTTTTTGAGACTTTTCATAAAAAATTTCCAAAACACCTATCAAACCAATTGTGGATTAAGATACCCTTTTCCCTATTACACAACATATATCAGAACTAGGGGTGAATTTTTTGGAACAATATTGATTTTCAATATACCCACCTTGAGAAAGGTTACTCAATTAGCCCACTTTTACAAACAAAGTACCTTCAAATCCTTTTTTTTTTACAAAACCTCCTTGGATAGAGTTGTATTATGATTCCTAACCATAGATTTCATAATATTTACTTAGTTTTGAGGCCTCTAGCCTGTTGTTCAACCAAACCCTTCATTTCCTCACACAATACTAGGGTTTTATTCAAACACACAACCCTCGAGCTTGTACAACCCCACAACTACAACTAACATCTTACATTTTCCTTGCATAAACTCACAAATTCATCAAAAAGTCAATTCCTTCACAGATTTGTCAAAACTCCACTTTGCCACCACCGTTCACATGAAAGAAACCATTTTACCAGTCCTAGGACTTCACTTTATACCAAAATAACTCAACTCCAAAACCTACCAAACCATTTAGGAAACTAATCTATCATTAAAGTTGTCAACCCACCAAAACACAAATGTATACAGTAGGTGGGATGACTATTTTGTCATTTTTCCTTCAAAACAGAGTCTTCACTATTTTTAACATGCAGTAATTGAAAACTTATGAGATATTCCTTTAAAATGAATAAGAGGAAATCAAAATGAGTTCTAATGGAACTTAAAAGATGTTAATATGATATCCAATGAAACTCAAAGCACTCCAAACCTGTACAAGTTCGTACAAAGTGAACAAAGATCAACAAACACAGAAATATGCAGAGAGACGTATTTTGTTTTAAATTTCTTCAATGAATCAACCAACCTTTATCTTCAAGCCCTTTAAGGATTTATAGAGAAATTACAATTGGTTCTCCAGCTTCCCAATGTTTTTAACTGCCTTTTAAAACACCGAACCATCTTATTCCCTCAAAATTGCATCTTAAATATTTGCATTTGTTTTGTACAATCTTGAACAACTTGACTCCTAAGACTCCAACTCACCTAACTCCAACATAAGTGGTCTTAACTAACCTTATTTAGAATAAAAAGACTCAAAAAACTTTACTTTACTGATGAACCTCCTAAAATTAACTTATTACATATAGAATGGTCTTCCAAGACCTTATTCAATGAAAAATGACTCCAAAAGACCCCTAAACTCATCCAAAGTTCTTCATGACAAAATGTTACCAAACCATAATTTGAAACATGGTTGTAGGTGCCCGTGCACCATACAACCCCCCTAAAAGAAACTCCTGCCCCATGAGTTGGGGTTGATACCACCTTTCCCAAGCTTGAGTAGGACGCCACTAATCCTTAGGCCATTGCCATTAACCCATGCCTCGTGCTCCATGCTACTTTGTTCTTATGCTTTGCTTTGCATTTTTTACTATGGTTGTCATTGGATGTGTCTTCTCTTCCACATTCAGACCTGTCAATGGTCTCTTACCTGCTTCCATCTGCCTTCCTTCACCTATACCTGCAGACAAACAAATGTTAGTATGCCTCAAAACTGGTTTCAACTTGATCTCATCTCCACAAGGGTGACTATCTCCAATTCTCTATCCATACTATCCTTGCACCTCTGTCATCAGTCCCTTTCCTCTACCATACCTTTGTACTCCTGTACCTACAAATTTCACTTATCCCTCAACCTAGTATTTAGTTATAGGACATTCTATGGTCCCCACAATAACACTTTCATGCAAACTCACTGTCAAATCACCTTTCAACCCTGTGTTTACCTTCACAACTGTTGTCCCTGCATTACCAAACCTAGGATAGATTGCTACATTAGAATTTTTGGTTTCTTTTACAACATTGACAAGTTCTCTTCTCCCACATATTATCACCTTATCTTTACCTTTCACATCTTCTACAAGGGAAGTTAGAACAAAAGAACAACCATCCTTGACAATAGTGTATGTATTCTTCCTACCATTATACAATGCTTGCCTATCATATTGCCAAGGCCTACCTAGGAGTAGGTGACAACAATCCATAGGTAAAATATTACAAACAACACTGTCACTATAGTCCCCAATCTAAAACTCTACAACAACCTTTTCATTCACCAACAAGGTTTGTTCATCACTTAACCATGAGATTTTGTAAGGCAATTCACGAGGAATCCTTTGCTAGTTTAACTTGTTCACCATTTCACATGGCACCATATTTTCAGTTGAGCTAGAATCAATCATAATTTTACATACCTTTCCCTTGCTCTTACAAGTGGTTTTGAAAAGGCTCTTCCTGTGCAATGGTTCTACTTCTTTGGAATTCTTCAAAAGTTGTTTTTGCAACATCAAAGCTTCTCCAACTTCAGGGTTTGCAAGACGGCTTGATGAACTAATGCTCTCCTCTTCATCCTCTTACACAAGTTGAACTCTTTTATCACCTTTACTTCCACTTGATGAAGCACCAAACTTCTCAGGACACTTGTAGGATGGATGGCCAAATTCATTGCAAGTGTAACATCTACCTAAAAACACATTGGAACTCCTACCTCCTCCAAATCTGCCCCTTGTGCCTTTCCATCCACCTTTGAAATCAGATTGCTCTTTTACTTTCATGGAATCTTCTTGATTGTCAAAGTTTGGATTTAGATTAGGCATATATCCTCTACCTCTTGATGCATTACCTCTGCCCCTAACTACTTTGTCTCGCCTTCTCTTAATTTTCTCCTCCACCCTGATTGCCATTTGATAACACTCCTCTACATTCCTAGGGTTAGCCAAAACCAATTCATCTTGCATGTTAAACCTCAAAAAACCCATATATCTAGAAACTTTTTCATCTTCATTCTCATGATGACCAGGCCTCAAACTTAGTTTATAAAAGTCCTTAGTATAAGACTTAATTTTCATTTCCTTTTGCCTTAAACCTTTCAATTTCTTAAACATTTGAACTTGATGATCCTTGGGTAAGAATTTACCTTTGATTTTTGATACCATCTTGTCCCATGAGGTGATTTTAGACTTGCCTTGCTTTCTCCTCTTTGATTGAAAGTAGTCCCACTATACCAAAGCATGGTCCTGCAACTTTTTCTTTGCAATCTTTACCCTCTACTCCTCAAGAACCTCATCACATTCAAAATGGTTATCTAATGCAACAATCCAATCAAGTAACTCTTCATCATTTAGACTCCCACCATACTTTGGAACATCAATATTTACCTTAGGCTTGTCATTCTTAACTTCCTTCAATAACTTTGCAATTATTTGCTCCTCTGGGTCAAGCTCTTCTTCCATATCTTCAAACTCATTATCTTCCTCTTCATCTGACTCACTCTCTTCCACATCCCTTCTTTTTTTTGTCTCCAAGGCCATGGTTCTTTCCTCCAACTCATTGATTTCTCTAGCATGTTTCTATTTCATCTACTTCATCTCTTTAGCCATATCTTTGCTCTTTGGAGGCATCTTTGCATACTCAACTCTTCACTTCTTCCTTACTCTTCACAACCTGCAAAATGAAAATAAACCTACTCCCTGATGCTCTGATACCACTTTGATGTAGAGTGGCAGGGAAAGAAACTCCTTTTTAACAACTTCTCTCAAATACTCTTTGTGGACACACACAATTCATTGTTTACTCATAAGGAACCTAATAACCCCAACTTAAAATCTTAAAACCAAAAGCAACTAGAAGGCTTGGAGAGGGCCTGAATACCACTAACCTAGTCAAACAAGACCATCAAACAAGATTTGACACCTAGAACCCTCCATTCTTCCATCGCTGCAACATTCACCCATGCACTCCTTGTAGCAGCAGGAACCCAGTTTTTGAGACTTTTCATAAAAAATTTCCAAAGAAACTATCAAACCAATTGTGGATTAAGATACCCTTTTCCCTGTTACACAACATATATCAAAACCAGGGGTGACTCCTTTGGATCAGTATTTATTTTGAATAGACCCACCTTGAGAAAGGATACTCAATTAGCCTACTTTTACAAACAAAGTACCTTCAGATCATTTTTTTTTTTTAAAAAACTCCTTGGAAAGAGTTGTATTATGATGCCTAACCACATATTTCATAATCTTTACTTAGGTTTGAGGCCTCTAGCCTGCTATTCAACCAATCCCTTCATTTCCTCACATAATACTAGGGTTTTATTCAAACACACAACCCCTGGGCTTGTAGAACCCCACAATTGCAACTAACATCTTTCATTTTCCCTACATAAACTCACAAATTTGTCAAAACTCCACTTTGCCACCACCATTCACATGAAAGAAACCATTTTACCAGTCCTAGGGCTTCACTTTATACCAAAAGAACTCAACTCCAAACCCTACCAGACCATTTAGGCAACTAATCTACCATTAAAGTTTTCATCCCACCGAAACACAAATGTATACAATAGGTGGGATGACTATTTTGTCATTTTTCCTTCAAAACAGGGTCTTCACTATTTTTAACAGGTAGTAATTGAAAAATTTTGAGATCTTCCTTTAAAATGAATAAAAGGAAATGAAAATGAGTTCTAATGGAACTTAAAACATGTTAGTATTATATCCAATGAAATTTAGAGCACTCCAAACTTCTATAGGTCTGTACAAAGTGAACAAAGATCAACAAACACATAAATATGCAAAGAGACGTATTTTGTTTTAAATTTCTTCAATGAATCAACCAACCTTTATCTTTGAGCCCTTTAAGGATTTATAGAGAAATTACAATTGGTTCTCCAACTTCCCAATGTTTCTAACTACCTTTTAAAACACTGACCCATCCTATTCCCTCAAAATTGCATCTTAAATATTTGCATTTGTTTGTGCAATCTTGAACAACTTGACTCCTAAGACCCCAACTCACCTAATTCCAACATAAATGGTCTTAACTAACCTTATATAGAATAAAAAGACTCAAAACACTTTACTTTACTCATGACCCTCCTAAAATTAACTTATTACATATAGAATGGTCTTCCAAGACCTTATTCAGTGAAAAATGACTCTAAAAGACCCCTAAACTCATCCAAAGTTCTTCATGACAAAATGTCACCAAAGAAAATTTTGAAACATGGTTGTAGGTGCCCCTACACCATACAACCCCCCTAAAAGAAACTCATGCCCCATGAGTTTGGGTTGATACTACCTTACCCAAGCTTGAGTAGGACACCACTGATCATTAGGCCATTGCCATTGACCCATGCCTCATGCTCGATGTTGCTTTGTTCTTATGCTCTGCCTTGCATTTTTTACTATGGTTGTCATTGGATGTGTCTTCTCTTCCACATTCAGACCTACCAATGGTCTCTTACCTGCTTCCATCTGCCTTCCTTCACCTATACCTGCAAACAAACAAATGTTAGTATGCCTCAAAACTAGTTTCAACTTGATCTCATCTCCACATGGGTGACTATCTCCACTTCTTTGTCCATACTGTCCTTGCACCTCAGTCATCAGTCCCTTGCCTTTGTTAGACCTTTTTACTCCTGTACCTACAAATTTCACTTGTCCCTCAACCTTGTCTTTAGTTATAAGACATTCTATGGTCCCCACAATAACACTTTCATGCAAACTCACTATCAAATCACCTTTCAACCCTGTGTTTACCTTCATAACTATTGTCCCTACATTACTAGACCTAGGATAGATTGCTACATCAGAATTTTTGGTTTCTTTTACAACATTGACAAGCTCTCTTCTCCCACACATTATCACCTTAGCTTTACCTTTCACATCTTCTACAAGGGAAGTTAGAACAAAAGAACAACCATCCTTGACAATAGTGTATGTATTCTTCCTACCATTATACAATGCTTGCCTATCATATTGCCAAGGCCTACCTAGGAGTAGGTGACAACAATCCATAGGTAAGATATCACAAACAACACTGTCACTATAGTCCCCAATCTAAAAATCTACAACAGCCTTTTCATTCACCAACAATGTTTGTTCATCACTTAACCATGAGATTTTGTAAGGAAAATCATGAGGAATCCTTTGCCAGTTTAACTTGTTCACCATTTCACATGACACCATATTTTCAGTTGAGCTAGAATCAATCACAATTTTACATACATTTCCCTTGCTCTTACAAGTTGTTTTGAAAAGGCTCTTCATGTGCAATGGTTCTACTTCTTTGGAAGTCTTCAAAAGTTGTTTTTGCAACATCAAAGCTTCTCCAACTTCAAGATTTCAGGACAGCTTGATGAACTAATGCTCTCCTCTTCATCCTCTTGCACAAGTTGAACTCTTTTATCACCTTTACTTCCACTTGATGAAGTACCAAACTTCTCAAGACACTTGTAGGATGGATGGCCAAATTCATTGCAAGTGTAACATCTATCTGAAAACACATTGGAACTCCTACCTCCTCCAAATTTTCCCCTTGTGCCTTTCCATCCACCTTTGAAATCAGAATGCTCTTTTCCTTTCATGGCATCTTCTTGATTGTCATTGTTTTGATTTAGATTAGGCATAGATCCTCTACCTCTTGATGCATTACCTCTGCCACTAACTACTTTTTCTTGCCTTCTCTTCATTTTCTCCTCCACCCTGATTTCCATTTGATAACACTCCTCTACATTCCTAGGGTTAGCCAAAACCAATTCATCTTGTATGTTAAACCTTAAACCACCCATATATCTAGCAACTTTTTCATCTTCATTCTCATGATGCCCAGAACTCAAACTTAGTTTATAAAATTCCTCAATATAAGACTTAATGTCCATTTCCTTTTTCCTTAAACCTTGCAATTGCTTAACCATTTGAACTTGATGATGCTTGGGTAAGAATTTACCATTGATTTTTGATACCATATTGTCCCATGAGGTTATTTTAGACTTTCCTTGCTTTCTCCTCTCTGATTGAAAGTAGTCCCACCATACCAAAGCATGGCCCTGCAACTTTGTCTTTGCAATCTTTACCCTCTTCTCCTCAAGAGCCTAATCACATTCAAAATGGTTATCTAATGCAGCAATCCAATCAGGTAACTCTTTATCATTTAGACTCCCACCATACTTTGGAACATCAATCTTTACCTTAGGCTTGTCATTCTTAACTTCCTTCAACAACTTTGCAATTCTTTGATCCTCTGGGTCAAGCTCTTCTTCCATATCTTCAAACTCATCGTCTTCATCTTCATTTGATGAGCACTCTCTTCCACGTCCCTTCTTTTGTTTTTCTCCAAGGCTATGATTCTTTCCTCCAACTCTCTGATTTCTCTAGCATGTTTGTCTTTCATCTCCTTCAACTTTTTAGCCATATCTTTGTTCTTTGGAGGCATCTTTGAATACTAAAATCTTCACTTCTTCCTTACTCTTCACAACCTAAAAAATGCAAAAAATCCTACTCCCTGATGCTTTTATAGAACTTTGATGCAAAGTGGCAAGGAAAGCTACTCCTTTTTAACAACTTCTCTCAAATACTCTTTGTGGACACACAATTCACTGTTTACTTATAAGGAACCCAATAACCCAAACTTAACATCTTACAACCAAAAGCAACTAGAAGGCTTGGAGAGGGCCTGAATACCACTAACCTAATCAAACAAGACCATCAAACAAGATTTGACACCTAGAACCCTCCATTCTTCCATCGCTGCAACATTCACCCATGCACTCCTTGTAGCAGCAGGAACCCAGTTTTTGAGACTTTTCATAAAAAATTTCCAAAACACCTATCAAACCAATTGTGGATTAAGATACCCTTTTTCCTATTACACAACATATATCAGAACTAGGGGTGACTTTTTTGGATCAATATTGATTTTCAATATACCCACCTTGAGAAAGGTTACTCAATTAGCCCACTTTTACAAACAAAGTACCTTCAAATCCTTTTGTTTTTACAAAACCTCCTTGGACAAAGTTGTATTATGATTCCTAACCACAGGTTTCATAATCTTTACTTAGTTTTGAGGCCTCTAGCCTGCTGTTCAACCAAACCCTTCATTTCCTCAAATAATACTAGGGTTTTATTCAAACACACAACCCCCGAGCTTGTAGAACCCCACAATTACAAATAACATCTTACATTTTACTTGCATAAAATCACAAATTCATCAAAAAGTCAATTCCTTCACAGATTTGTCAAAACTCCACTTTGCCACCACCATTCACATGAAAGAAACCATTTTACTAGTCCTAGGACTTCACTTTATACCAAAATAACTCGACTCCAAACCCTACCAGACCATTTAGGAAACTAATATACCATTAAATTTTTCATCCCACATAAACACAAATGAATACAGTAGGTGGGATGACTATTTTATCATTTTTCCTTCAAAACAGGGTCTTCACTATTTTTAACAAGTAATTGAAAACTTATGAGATCTTCCTTTAAAATGAATAAGAGGCAATCAAAATGAGTTCTAATGGAGCTTAAAACATGTTAGTATGATATCCAATGAAATTCAGAGCACTCCAAACCTATACAGGTCCGTACAAAGTGAACAAAGATCAACAAACACAAAAATATGCAGAGAGACGTATTTTGTTTTAAATTTCTTCAATGAATCAACCAACCTTTATCTTTGAGCCCTTTAAGGCTTTATAGAGAAATTACATTTGGTTCTCCAACTTCCCAATGTTTCTAACCACCTTTTAAAACACTAACCCATCCTATTCCCTCAAAATTGCATCTTAAATATTTGCATTTGTTTTGTGCAATCTTGAACAACTTGACTCCTAAGACTCCGACTCACCTAATTCCAACATAAATGGTCTTAACTAACCTTATTTAGAATAAAAAGACTCAAAACACTTTACTTTACTCATGGCCCTCCTAAAATTAACTTATTACATATAGAATGGTCTTCCAAGATCTTATTCAATGAAAAATGACTCCAAAAGACCCCTAAACTCATCCAAAGTTCTTCATGACAAAATGTCACCAAAGCAAATTTTGAAACATGGCTGTAGGTGCCCTTGCACCAAAACGTAATGCTACTAATCATATAGTAATGATCCATAAAAAAAAATTAAATAGTGGGTGAGCTATCCATTATAAGCTTGCTCTTTGGACAATTTATTAGGACGACAACCACCTTTTACAAGTAGGTGAATTATAGCTAGAAAATTATTAGAGATTATATGGGCTTCATACTCATACAAATTTTTAAGTGATGAGGAGATTCATAAAACAAATGAATAACCTCCTTGGTTATTTATAAACTAATTTTTCATACTATATATAAATAAGATACATGTGCTAAGTGAGAACTTGAATCATTTAAAAAAATGTTACAAACCTTAAGCTCAAAAGCTTAAAAAGAAATAGCAAGTGAACTTCAATAAAAAAATTATGTGATAATCAATAAAAAAATTACGTGATAATCTTGTATTTGGTAACAAGGGAGGATAGACTTAGAAATAAAATCTAAAATTTGGTATATCTAAAGTATGAATACTTCATTATAAATATGAAACTAGATAAATAATATAATGCATTAAATTTTTATATATATTCTTCGAGAACCCTAAATCAATGATATTTTAATAAAAAGAATTATAGAAGACATCATAACTATTAAAATTTTCAAAAAGTAATAATATGAATATCTCTAATGTTTAATATAATGATTAACAAGAAGTAAGATGTTCTTTTATCTCTCATTTAAATTCTAGCAAGTATTACCTATAAAATACTATAAAAAAAATATTAGCTTCTCTGTAATGCTAATGTGGGTATATAAGTTATATAAAAGAATACTTTGTACCATCAAATTTCTTAGAGAACTTTATTTATCTAAAAACTGAAATGGCAACTTAGGTAAGCTTTGTGTTATAAATCTAATATTCCTTTACATGAAAGCTTGCCTTTTGCCATCTTGAAATGATCTTAAAGATCACTAGGCTACGACCAGCATATAATCGACTGTTTTACAAATAGTATAAGGCTTTTATTCAATAAACTTTAGCTTGGAATGTAAGTTTTTTTTAATAGGGAATGATGTAGCTTGGGATCATGACCATACTAATGTAAAGATCATGACCTTTACACTTTAAATGTATAATATTTGAGTGAAATTTAATACATTTGAAACATTGACTCCTCTAAAAGGAAGATTTTGATATATTAAATAGATCTTAATTTGAAAGTATGTATGCAAGGTAAAGAGGACAGATGTTTTAAGAGATTTAGGGAAAGGCTTCAAGTTTAGAATAAAAATATCATTAAATGATTTTTAGTTCAAGTTTTGTATTTTTTTATAATAAAAGAAAATTAAGAGTTTGTGGATTTATATCTTTTTTGGAATGTATATTATAGTAATGATTTTTTTAGGTGAATATGAAGATAGAAACTTAATAAAATATATTATATTCATATAATTTTGTCATCAATAGTAGTTGTATTTGAAAAATGGTTGGAATACATGCATCAATTAGTACATGATTTAGAAGATGATTGTAAATTTATTTTTTTTAAATGCAATAGAACTCATAGATAAATGTTCATCTTAATGTGGACCCTTATAATTGTATTGAAGGATATTCTTTCATGCTATTTTAAAATGGTCTTCTAATGAATACTAGATAATATCTATTTATATATTCAAAAACTAGTTTTTTATGATGAATTTTTTTTTGGTCATATAGAAATCAAAGGTAGATAAATGATCCATAATTTATTTAATATGAGACAATGGTCTACTAATATGAGAATATTATTTATGTTTGTTATGGTGAGACTTAGAAGGAATAGACTAAAAAATAACTAGTTATCCATGTCATTTTCCCAAGAAAAATTGGACTGTTTAGTGTGATTATAAATCAATGTACACCATCAATGAGTTAAAAATAATAATAATAAATTTTTTAAAATAGTTCAAATTTCTTCTAAAAGTGGTCTTGCACATGTGTTTATTGAGCATAGAGAGGTTTTCCATCAAGTTCTATACATCTTCTAGTATAATCTATAAAAAGGATTAGTATAGCCTAACCCGCTCTAGTACCATGTTAGAAATTAGGATCTTAAGATACTAATCATTTTTAAAAAGATATAAAATGAAAATCATACAAACATATTTTTTACACATTACACAAGATATATATGAGAATAACTCTTTCAAGTAAAAAAACCCCACAAAACATCATTTTATTAAAACACTTACAATAATGGTCTATTATAACATAGACCAAACTTGGGGAACACTTCTCCATATTTCCACATGGCCAATAATACCTCATGTTCATAGTGATACAATTCACTATCAATATCCAAATTCTTCACCTCTCAAATGAGAGGGAACCTCCTTAAATTAGGAGAAAGGGTGGCATAATACCTTAAGGGGTATTAGTCACACCTATTCAAAATTACTATTCATAAATAATTAATAATCTAATAGTATTAGACTATAATTATTTCAAATGAGATATGCTTAATAAAGCATATAATATAATAACCTTATATTAAAATATTATATAAGTGCTATAAGGGTGACCCCTAATAACATTATGTTCTAACAGTGTTGCTTTTGATAACAAATACTTTAATGTCCATCTACCTTAGAAATGAGCTTAGTTTGACGATTAAGCGTATAGTGTCAAAGCTTTTGTGAAGCAAGTACGACAACTAAACATGCTCGCTCAATGGGAGTATAGTTAATCTCATAGCCTACTAAGGTTTTACTAATGTGGTACATTGTTCTTTCTTTCATGGAATCATCATGTTGTGCCAAGAGAGTGCCTAATATTGTAGATATGGCTGAAATGTATAGTATCAAAGGTTTGTCTAGAACTAGAGGCATCAATATTGGAGGTGATACTAGATAATCCTTTAGCTATTAGAAGGATTGTTGAAATTTCTCATCCCATTTGAATGTGACATCCTTGTGTAGGAGATGAGTAAATGGGTGACACTTATCTACCAGTTGTGCTATGAATCTTCTGATGGATTGGAGCTTCCCTTGGAGACTACAAAGTTGCTTTAGTGTTCTCGGAGGAGACATATCAATAATTTATTTTTTCTTTGTAGGGTCCACTTTGATACCTCTACGAGACACTATGTGTCCCAATAATTTTCTTTAAGTGACACCAAATATGCACTTCTTTGGATTGAGCCTTACTTGATATCTCTCTAACCTATCAAATATCCATGCTAGAACTTTGAGATGTCTTTCTTTGTGACTGATTTTGCTAAGATATCATCCACATAGTCTTACATAATGGCATGAAGCATTTCATGAAAGATAAATATCATAGCTTGTTGATAGGTTGTACATACATTTTTAAGACCGAACAACATGGCATTTCAATAGTATGTACCCTAAGGGAACATGAAAGATTTCTTATGTCAGTCTTCTTTTGCTATATGGATTTGATTATACCCTGAAAAAACCATCCATGAGGGAAAGAATCTAATGACCAACTATCAAATCCACTATGATCTCTATGTTCGGTAATGGAAATTCATCCTTAGGACAAGGTTTGTTGAGATCCTTGAAATCTATGTAGATTTGTATGCCCCCAGTGGGCTTATAAATAGGTACTAGATTTGACACCAATTTTGGATTGTGTGCAAGGAAATTTTGTGTCAAAAATGAAGGTAAATCACAATGAAATCCCAACAAAAATTAAAAATCAAGCAACAGTCAAGATAAGGGCATAAGAGAGCTTAAAACTTCAAGAAATTCGACAAAATCCAAGTGTATCAAAGCCTTCAATGTGTAGATTACCTTGATTTGACTAGATTTGATGTGTACTCAACAAAATTTCAACAACATAACACTACCAAATTTCTCAAAGATTCATGGATGATGAAAATGGTTGTGTTTTTGCATTTGATGTGAGGAGAGATGAATGGAGGGTGGAGATTGATTGGAATGATATTAATGGCTAGGGATGCATGTGACCTCTTAAGCCATGAGATTGTGCCAAGTGGCACAATGTGAGGGCTTGAGAGGGAGACTGGTACTTGGAACACCTACCTTGGGAGGTGGGGAAAATATTTGTCGTTAAGGCCTTACTTGTCCAACATTTCCAAGGTATGGGGTGGAAAGGAATAAAGGAATTTTAAATTCCTTCATTGTACTTTGGGAGAAGAACCCATGTGGAGTTCCTTTTCCAAAATGGGAAAGCATTTAAGTCTTGGAGGACGATGGAATGGACAATAAATGGAAATAGGATTAACCATTTCCTAATCATGGGATTAGGATTATGCAAGTGATTAGGGGATGGGTTAGGTGAGAACAAGGATTAATGAGGAATGATTAGAATGCAAGTAGGAAAAGTTGGAGGATGTGACCCCTCTTAATCCATGATTAAGTGTGTGCACATCATTAGGAGGTGGGTTAGGATTATGATTAGAAAAATTATGGAGGATTTGACAAGAGGTGAGAGAAAAGGAAGAATTAAATGATTTAATTAGTTCTTGTGAGTAAATAAAGTGACTAAATTAAATAAATAGGGATATTTGTTTAATTTAGAGAAGAAAGGGATGTTGGTAAGTGTTGAGGGTGGTATTAACACAACCAAAATGCTAAACAATAATAAGTTATTGCTCCTCTTGGAAAGTAGAAAACTACTCCAATGTTCCTTATAAGTCAGGTATTGATCATGATGGGATGGAAAAGTGATCGTTGTTAATGTGTTTCAACAAGGGACCTAAATTTTCAGGTTTTATGGAAATGATTTCACTAACATGCAATCAAAATAATAGATCCAATATTCATAGACTAAATTGCGCGTTCATGATTTTTCTACAGCAGATTTATATCAATTATTATGCTCTTTTCAATGATTTAGATTGGTTCAAAAGAAAAGTCAAAAGATTAATGGTAACAAGAGAAAAATAAATGAATAATAAGTTAAATGGGAAATGATAAAATGTGTTCCATGTATCAATTATGAATGGTTAAACAAAATCTCACAAACCACTATTAAAGCAATTATCCATTCACACAATTATTGTTAACAAAGATGCAATCTTCCAAGGAAGTGAATTATTCTCAATGCGATTATATGATGTTTGGCTATTTATTTTTCTCAACCATTTTCTAAAATTAATATGGAAGTGAATTATAAAAAAAACAAATCTTAAAAATGTCAAATAAAAAGGAAGGCTTGTTTCTTTGGTTAGGAAGCTTCAATTCTATCAAAATATTTTTTCATTCTATAATTAATATTTTTTCCCTAGTTTCTTCTCAAATTAATCAAATTAATAAGTCAATTAGAGAATTAATTTGGTTAGATAGTAAATAAAATAGGAAAATACATGTAAATTCATGGGATCAATGTTTTAAGCTCAAATTTGTGGGGAATGGGTTTAAAGATTCTTATTTATAATTGTATCTCTAACTATTAGGTGGGTTGTCAAAGAATGGAAAGTTAGTGAACCTTGGTACATGATGTGTCATAATCCTATAGCTATGAGAAACATTTGATCCATCTCACCAAGTCTAGAACTCAATTGAAGCATAATAGTGTGTCATTCCCTAGACATAATCAAGTCTAAAACAACCTACACAAATAGCACACAAAAACCTAAGTCAACTAGCTTTGTAATTAAATGCACCAAAGCAAAGTCATTTACGACCTTGCTTTTCAAATGCGCCATTTTAGAAATTGTATATTACCTTGGTTTTTAAATGCATCATGTTGACATCGGATGCACCAAACTAGATACAAACCTATCCAAATTAGATACGACCCACTTTTCAATTATGACAAACCACTATCAAATGTGCCATTTTACCTTCAAATGCACAATAGCGAAATTCATGTGCATAATTTCGCCCATTGGCACATGATTTCCTACCTTTTACTAGCATTTATGACACCTAAACCTATGCCTAATAACCTAAGGGTTAGATATGTATTACTTGAGGTGCTTCGAATGGTTGTTGGTGTTATAGACTATCTTTTGATCCACGCTTTAAAATCACTAAGGGCTCTCAATCTCACAAACTAGGAGTGTGCAAATGAATTGAAATTGACCCCAGGGCCTATATATAGTCAATAAAACCCTATATCCCTTCATCCCACCCACCATCAGTCAATTTTCCTCATATCCAAACACCCTCGAACCTGTTCCTTATCCGACTTGACCCTATTTTTTGTCATCTTCACTAAACCAATCTTGTTTAACTATTGTGAGCTTGACCCAAAATTAATTTTTTGATTGATCTCTAAAGGGGGAAACCTACCATCCAACCATCATCCCTTCTAGGGCACACTAGGGCACAATATCACCTAAATTTTCATACTAGTAGAATGTCTTTGAAACAACGCAACAAGGCACATCATCTCAAAGAGGGGAAAAATGGAGACACCTAACAAAGTTTAACACGTCTCTTCCAAAAAATCATCTTTTTTCGTCATCATCACTAATCAACCCATTCATCACTATTTATTAAATAATTATTAATTATATGATTAAACTAACACATTTTTCTGTTTAATAAAATAATCTTTAATTATTTCACCATTTTCACTCATCAACTATGATTAAATATTTTTTTATTATTTAATTAATTAATCATTTCCCTTCAACTACTCTAATTGAATAATTTTTAATTATTTTATTAACTTCTAATTATTTAATTAATTTTCAATTATTCTTCCATCCATATTATTAAATAATTTCTAATTATTTAATTAAATCATGCATTATTCTTCCATCCATACAATTAAATAATTTTAATTATTTAACTAATTAATTATTCCTCTAAAATTAAATAAATTATTTAATTTATTTAATTTAACTTTGCACATTCTTCTAAACATAAATAAAATCATTTTTTAGTTATTTCCTAAAAATATCAACTCTATCTTTGTTGCTCCATCTCTAAATTTAGTGAGTTGACTAAAAAGTGACGTCAACTCACTCTCACTCATTTACACTTCATCCTTGCATGCAATCAATCTTTGATTCATACAGTCACTTAACTCCTCATCACAACCCTTCATCATGGCACATTTCATGTGCACATTCCTCATGATCTCTCAACAATTCTCATCCACCAATCTCATCTCAGATCCTACATTGTTGATCTGCTATCTTTAAAAGCTATGAAACACCCCTCATTTAGCCATTCAATCTCCATAAATTTGAAGAATCTTGCATCCATACTATACTTATTTTATATCACTTTTTCTAACAAGGTTATGTTAAAATATTTGAGCAATTCACATACTATTCAAGTAGCATAATTTTACATCTTACAATGAAGTAGGGCTAGGCATTTTGGTGGTGGTAAAGTAGATTAGTTTCATTTATTTTATTTACTTTCATGTTTTCATTCTGCACATGCTTCATTGAGATTAGGTCTTTTGATCTTTAAATTGGTTTTTGATGTTGCATTCATTTCCTTTATTTGAATTCATTGATTATAATTTTCCCTATTCACATTATAGCATGATTGATGGGACCCACATCCCTAATTTTAAAATTGCATTGAGTTTCTTGGACTTTTTAGGTTATAAGTGTAGAACAACACAATTGAACCCAAAACAATGCTTTTGACATAGAAACAACAATTTTGATGGTAAACTAGCACCTTGGACAACAAACTAGCACATTTGATACCTATAGGCATGCATCTAATCTCTATGTTTTTCTTTGTTGCAAGTTTATTATTCATAGAGTGACACATTTGATAGTAAAATAACGTATTTGACTGTGACATGATGCTTTCAATACACAGAACAACCCATTTGATAGATACAGTGGTGTATCTAACAGGTAAAGTTGTGCGTTTGACTCTATTTTGGTGCTTTTAATACATACAATGACGTATTTGATTCATTATTTTTGGATTTTCTAACCCTAATGTTTACTTGAGTTTTTGGAACTAATTGATTTGTGCAGCTTGGCAATCACTATGATCTAAGACTTGGTAAAAGAAAACTACTAACGAATTTGGTGCAAGAAATTTCAATTATTTTGATTTTTAAATTAGTTGCACACTTTGCTTATGCTTTAATTAATGAACTTGTATGTTGTGTTTGGTGAAATTAGTGTGTATTCTCTCTCCTTGTGCCTAGTGTGAGCCCGAAGAACAAAAGAACTCTGTGTTCATATGTTTTCAAGTACACCCAAGGAGTATTAGTAAAGTATGATTTTCCCTTATGCTTTGTGCAAACATGGGAAATTTGGTGTATCTGACAGGTAAAGTTGTGCTTTTGACTCTATTTTGGTGCTTTTAATACATACATTGACGTATTTGATTCATTGATTTTGGATTTTCTAACCCTAATGTTTACTTGAGTTTTTGGAACTAATTTATTTGTGTAGCTTGGCAATCACTATGATCTAAGACTTGGTAAAAGCAAACTACTAACAAATTTGGTGCAAGAAATTTCAATTATTTTGATTTTTAAATTAGTTGCACACTTTGTTTATGCTTTAATTAATGAACTTGTATGATTTTTTTGGTGAAATTAGTGTGTATTCTCTCTCCTAATGCCTAGTGTGAGCCTGGAGATCAAAAGCACTCTTTGTTCATATTTTTTCAAGTACACCCAAGGAGTATTAGTAAAGTATGATTTTCCCTTATGCTTTGTGCAAACATGGGAATTAGAAAAATTGGTATCTTTTTTTCATTTTAGTAAGGGTCATGCTTAGGATTTCATCACCCCAAGGGAGACCTCAACCACATTTACTAGAGGGGTATATAAAGGGAGAAGAGTAAAAGTTGTACGTCAAAGTGTGGTCAGCGTCATTCAAGCCAAGATGAAAGACCCTCAATTCACTAAGACTTGTTTGGTGAGGAGAAGATGGGAGACCCCCTAGCCTTAGGCACTACCAAATGGGCTCATTCTTCTTAGAACCACTAGAAACCTTGTTTTTAGAGACCTAAGACTAGCAAACATTAATCTAGTTATGGTGCAAGGTACAGTATCATACCCAAAGTTACTCAACATGTACCATCCTGAGGAGATATATAATTTCTTTGGAGGTGTCAAAACCTTAAAGAGAAGGAAGGTGAGCCCTTGTTCCACTAGAGATTTAGCTATTCCCTCTTCGGAGTGGAACTTGCATGCACAATCCTATGGTATTTTATTTCTTGGGCCCACACTAGTGGGACACACCCTTAATGAAAAACTAGGTTATGTAGGTACCAAGATTAGTAAGGGTTGAGAGTACTTTGGTGTCTCTCAAGTTATTCAATATAGAATCACCTTCTCTTATCCCTTTTCCAACACATTTAAAGACCATATCCTTTTAATTAATACTACAAAGAAATTAGTAGATGGTCTTCTTTTCATAGACTCATATTTGTTGGGAAAATGTGTCTCAACCTTGCAATTACATAAGTTATTGTTGATACATAAGGTATATTCATATGATGACAATGGGTGGGTGTAGGGGGGTCCGTGAGGAGTTCAGGGGGATCATCCCCTTGGCTGGTGGTCCAGGGGCAGCACACCCCAGTGGGGGCTCAAGGGCAGCACCCCAGAAAGGAAAAATTTATTTATATTTTATTATTGGAAATCTGGACCGTTCATCATTAGGTCTTAGATCTGATGACCATTATTTTATTAGCTTGACTTACCCCAAAAGGAAACCCTATTTTATGAGGGAATTGTATTATGGTTTTGTATTGTGATGTATTCTAAGAGTCTGATAGCGGTTGTGTTGCCCTTGGATCTGTGGTTGGTGATACTCCTGTGAGAAGCTTTCCTTACAAGTATATTGTAATCTTTGTGATTTTTGAATAACATATTGGGTAGCTTTTGGAGTGTGGGGTTTTTCTCCTGAAAGAGTTTTCCCCACGTAAATCACTATGTTGTGGTATGCATGATATTTATGTCTATTTTTGTTTAAGTCCTTGTAACTGTTAAAGATCTATAAAAGTTTTGCATTATCTTCCTCTCAAGATTAGTTCAGGAAGTTGTTTTGCTACCTTAGCTTCCTTACAATATCACTTATGTTCTAGTGCTCTAGATAGGAAAATGCTTTCATAGGTTTTGCAAATGCACAAAGTGAAAATTCACTAATTATGTTCTCCCACTTTATCACTAGAGCTATGAGATCTTTGATAAGGACTTGCAATCTAAATTAGCACATTATCATCAGATGATGATACACTAGATGGTGGCATGCTCTAAGTTTTCTTATATGGTCAAATTTATTACTTATTTAGTATTTGGTATGAATGTACTCTACCCTTGGGATATGTGTTCCTTAGTATGGTATGAGACTTTAAGGCAAAGGCCTTGTATGTGTTCTTGCGTTGTATTCTTGTACTCATGTCTTGTTGTCCTATTTTTTTTACTTAAGATGTTTTTATGCTTATGTATATTATGTTTGTTTTAATCTAAATGTATTTAAGTTATTTATGATTGGCTTGTATAATTTTTATGTATTTGGTTTTATAATTTTATTGGTGATATGTGTTTTGATGTATTTTTCTAAGGTGAGGATGCATGTACTATGGGAGGCATGACATTCTTCCTTGAGCATTCACATCTTTTGGAGACATATAACCTTACTTGAAGAGGGATTTTGTAGTATGGGATACAAATAGATTTTGTATGTATTTTTCTAACTCAATCCTCGTAGGTTATGGGGTCTTGTGGAACTTAATAAATTTCATTGTTAGCATGTTTTAACTTTTGACTTGTATATATATTTTATACTACAAGTATAGTGTTGTTAAGTGTTATGGTATCTTGTTCATAATAATTTTATTCATTGATATGTGTATGTCATTATGAACATGTGTTTGTGTGTTTTGGAACTATGATTCCATGTATGTGCTTATGTCTTATAAATAGAATGAACTAAAGAAGATAATCACTAGCATTGTAATGATTCACACTCTTGGGTTATAGATATTACATATTTCCCTTGACTAATGAATGGGAGGAAAGGGACATCCTCATGGTGGGTTTAATTCCTTCCTTGATTAGCTACAATATTATAGGATCTTGGAGGGACCATGAAGATTCTAGTTGGAGACTTACTAAATCTTTATTACTATTTGTATTTGTAAGACAACTTGGGTCTATGTAAAATCAGCTAATGGCCTAATGTATCCATATATGTATTATTGACGGGTTGTATTTCTTGACCTAATGTATATTTTATTATTATGATGTACTTAATAGTACTCACATTTATAATTTATATTATACTTAATGAATGTTAGTTAATATTCATTGTGATTATTTCATATTGCATAGTTTTGCATCTTTTTGAAATAATTGCATAAATGAAGAAAAAAATAGTCAAATTAATGGGGATTGTTACAAATTCAAAAATATTCCTAAGCCTATTCCATCATCTCATATTTCATGTACATACCATAGGATTTTTATCTATTGTACCAATTTTTTTTTACTAGAGGTAAAGTGAGTTTTGAAGGGACTCAAAACCCTTTAAAAAAATATTGTTTCTATAGAACAAGCAAGAAAGACAAGTGGCCAACCGTCAATAAAATAATAGTAGAGAAAACCATAAAAAAATAGCCTACTATAAATTCTTCATAATCTTCCCAACTTCCAAATCTTGGGAGATAATATGCTAATGCATATCCACCACCTCAGCCAGTTCTTTAGTTGAGATATCTAGAGGTTTCTTGGTCTTACTTTGAGTATGAATACTTAGACCTATACCCATAGTAGCACCATAATTACCATTAGTCAAATCCACCTCAGCACTAGTAGCCTCCTTGAGCTGACCAGACACCTCCCCTTTCTAGTTCCTCACTTTTCATTGAGAAGGTTAAGACCTTGAACATTATTGTGAAGTGCGGTCTAACTAACTTTGACCAATTTCTCAAGATTATCATACACTTTACAAGTCTTTTACTCCAAAATAGAGATTTTGGATTCAAATTCCTTATTCATAATCAAAACATCATTTTCCACATCCTTGAGAATACTCGGTATATTATTATACTATTCATAGTCTCTAGCATCCTCCTCTTTGTTGATGTTCTTATTAGCTTTATTGATCATGGAGTGAACTTTCATATTGATCTGATTAACCTCAATGAAAACCCATTTGAATAGTTTGAATAAAATGATAGTATCATCCTTATCCATACTGAGAACATTATTGAGTTCTTCTCTGTCGCAATTAAATATTTTGATATCATTAGGCAGGTCAACAAAGGGATCATTCAGGATCTCCTATTGAGTGGCATCATGCATAATAGCCTTACCTTTTTCTTTACCATAAACCTCACTAGGAATTTTAATTTTAGGTCTAGGGCCCTCCTTAATAGTATTCAAAGAAAACTTCATCTGAGAAAAATACTCATCCATAGACCTCCCCTCCATATTCCCTTCACTAGCCCCCTCCTCATTACTAGAATTACTTTTCCTCTTAACCTCCAAAGTAGCATGTCCATTATTGATTTGACTAGCATCATCATCCATAGACCTCCCATCCACATTCCCTTCACTAGCCTCTTCCACATTGACAAATTTTATTTTGTTCTTAGCTCCTAAATAAGCATGCTCCTTATTGATATTCTTCCTTTTACAACAAAAAGGAGGCTCCATAACAATATCCTTGGCAGGAGAATCCATTGCCTCCTTAACCTTGTTACCCTCAGTGCTAACAATTGGAGGACACATCCTTTTAATAGATGGGGGATCCAGAACAAAAAAATCACTTGGGTCTTTGGAACATCTCAAAACCCTCCTATTAGAGGTAGGGGAGGGATCACCATCCTCATTACCAATTCGAGAACCCCCAAACCAGGAAGATTGAGGTTTCTTCTTCGACTTTTTCTTAGGATTAGGGTCAAAATCAGTAGGGGGTTCAAAGAACACTTCCTTTGACTCATCCACAGAGCCCTCCTCTTCCCACTCATCACCATATGAGTCCACACCAATATCATACCCTGATAATTGCTTAGCTTGCTTAACAAGATGGGTTTTAGATAATTTCTTAGGCTCTTTAGGAATATAGAAGGACTTGGCATATTCCATTATCAACAAAATTAGACCCTCATGTAAGATAGGGTTCCTAGGGCTCTTTCTATGTTATTTAATCCTATTCTCTAGAGAAACCAAAAAATATTAAGGAAAAGAGATTAAATTTTTATGTCTAAAGTGATTTAA
>VDFB02105785.1:284263693-284449451 GCA_007258455.2 Sequoia sempervirens | reverse complement strand
ATGAAATTTTATTTTAAATGAATATTTTTTTATAAAAATCACCATAAAGGTGAGGGTTTTAAATAGGAAATAACAAAATTGTTTTGGGAAATCGCCATTTAGGTGAAACTGGGGTTTCGGGTTTTATGTTTTTTTTAAAAACAGATTAAAGAAACCCGTATGTGATTTTTTGTAGAATTGCAAAAAAAATTGTTTGATTTAAAGAATTTTATAAGGTATGGGAGCCACAGGGGGCTACCCCCATGGCCGACCCCATAGGGAGCCAGCTGTGAGGGCAGTGCCTAGCGCTACCTGCACAGCCGTGCCCTACTATGGCGGTTCGACTGTGTAAGGCAGCCGCCCCTACCTTTGTCTTTATCTTATGGTAATGAATTTAATTTTCATTTAAGTTTTATTTTCCTTTTATATTTGATAGTTATAATATGTATATTTATAGATGTATTATATATTATTTTTAATATATTATATATATATAATATATACATATTGTATATATGTATGTTTATAATTTGTTTAAATATGAAAGTTGAAAGATTTTATTTTGTAAAATATATATATATATATATACAAATTAAATAATTAATCAAATATAATATTTCGTAAGTGTATTTGTTTAAATGTATAAAATATTGATAATTAGTAAAGAAAATTAAGAATAGTTATTTTCTTATATTGATATGCATTAAGAAAGGAGATTTTAAAAAATGCATGTATGTGGAACTGGAGTTAAATGTTAGATCTAATTTTCAAAATGATTGAAGAACGAAATTAAGTTTTAGTTGATTAATTTCGTGCTTATATTATTGTTTGACTGGATTTAGTGAATCCGAAAAGGAGATGTTTATTTTTCATGATTTGCCTTAAATATTATTTTCTCTTTTATTGGTTAAATTGGGAATGTCTTAAATGTACAAGTCTTCTAGTGAAGTTGGTTAATGTGGGGGTTGTGATTGTTTAAGTTGAATTCTTGTGTTGGCTAAGGTTGTGTACGTGGTTTTGCGTGGTGTTTTGACACCTGATTTTGTGGGCATAGTCATTGATGTTCATTATGAAAAGTGTAGAGTTATATGTTGTATGTCCGTACACCTTATTTACCTTTGTCAGGGAAACTTAGAATTCCTTTGTTATGTTTAGGGGAGTGGCTCTGTGTAAGGCCCGACACACAAAGTGGTGTTAGGGTAACTTACAAAGAGTTAGTAATTCAGTGATAACTAAACAACACAGTAGTTAGAATTAAAATCCTTAATAAGATGAGTATGCCTCACTTATGGACTCTTGAGCTAGTTCAATCTTGAGTATAAGATGGGAAGGCTTGGAATGGAAAATCGATATCTTGTTTCTTTAAAAGATATTCGATTCCGCAATAGTTTACAAATGGGGATAGGTTTTGTAAGAGGTTACCAGTAACCCAAGTTGGGGGCCGGAACCTAGGAAGAAACACCAGGGTAACCTTTGTAATATTGTGATGACACTCCACCCTAAAAATGTAATGCTTAACCTTGTGTTCTTAGTATATTCTCGATTGTCTTAATTCCTCGAAGCAATAACCATCGGGCTAGTTATGTACTCTGTGTCTAGGGTGAATAGGTTAAGTACCAGGTAACCATATCTCCTAGCATCGGGGTGGACCTACCTGCACCATTATTGTGGAACGTGCACTCCATCTGTAGTTGGGTCCCCACACCATGTCTGTGGTAACCAGAGCTTCCAAGGGATGGAGAGCTTGTACTTGACACACATGTGTATCATTGCATTATTGGAAATCTTGTATTTGAAATATCCTCAATTGTTTAAGTGAGGTGAACAATTTGTAAAATGTAATTGTAATTTATTATTTGATCTACCCATGAATGAGTATTGTAATATTATTTTCAATGCAATGTAAGAAATCATATTTGTACTTTATACTATCTTGAATGGGATTCAAATGATATGCGATGTTTACTTTTATGTTTATGTTAATTAAATATGTGCAATGCTAAATACTAAAGTCGTCTATGGAAACTCAAGTAGTGTAACGTCACATAACTTAGTGAATGTATGCAACTAATTAAGTTAATATTAATACTTTTAAAAAAAATTATTACACTTTTATACACAATTGCAACATTCCTTAGGTTATAAGATGGGGCATTACACTCAATATTTAATAATCATTTGTAGATAGGGTTCACACTGCTGTCACATGTTGTTAGATCAAGACACATGGCAACATCTCATGCATCTTAGGGTTTTCTCATGCCTATATATTCAGTATCTTGTACATTTGTAATCATGTCATATTCAATTTGGCATCCCTGCATCTTAATGATAGCATGATTTTTCTGCCATTTCTCTCTTGTGGAAGTTTTTGTCTTGCAAGTAATTCTGGGGGGTTTGAGGAGTTCACCTAAACTCCTACATGGTATCAGAGCTTCAGTGCTACAGACTTCTTCTCAAATATGAGATCATTTTTTGGCATGAAAGTCTTGTTGGATGCAAGCAGCCATTTTTTATTTTTGTTTCAAAAATCCAACTTCCACTCAGTTCCAGGAAAACCATTTTTGGGTTTTGTACTGTATCTAAATCGAATCAGCATTTTATATTTTTGATATATCTTGAAAATGGATCTAGAGAAAAATCACCAACAAAAATGGGAATCCACATTTTTCTCATTAAGGAATTTCATCTACTCTCTAGTGGCGGTATCCATCTCAGTGAAATTTTGCTTATAGAAAATTTTACAGTCAGTTGAAGTCAATCCTCCACTTTGGACTCAACAGTCAATATCTTTGCATTAGATTGCCAAAACCCAAGAATTCTAGCGGCATTCGAGAGATATTTCAGAGCTTTTTTCATCAGTCCAGATCCCTTGATCAGTTTTAGCTCTAGGTACTTTTGCATTGATTTTTTTAGTTTGGTGCATTTGCTCAATAACTTGGACATTCTGAAACTTGGGAAAATATTTTTTAATCTGGGTAGCATCACTTCAGTTGCATATCATTTTTGGAAGTCTTCTATTTATTGTTGAAGGTCAGTGTCTTTGTATTTTGTGGAGAAATTTCATTATGGGGCTTGCATATTCTCCTTCTTTGATTATGTTGCACAAGGGTAACTATCAACAATGGCGAGATGGGATCTTCCACCATTTATTGCCTCATCTATTTGGTATAGTTTGTCATCCAAGTGAAGGTATTCATGCTTCAGATCAAGTTCCCTATGATGATGTTGTTGTACAAGAGGTTGATTTCCTTGATCTTTCTGAAGAGGTTGACAAAGTTCCCTCAGGTGTTTCTTCTCCATCAGAGACTATTGGTATCCCTTCCCAATCAATGATTCCTTGTCCAAATTCATTGATTGAGACTTCCACTATCATCATTCATTAGGACATCTTCAGTTTTCCAGACTTGGCATCTCTGGTTGGTTTTCTTTCAGGTATCACTGGCATGGCTACTTCTATAGGTTTGGAGGACATTCTTGAGGGGGCATCACTCCTCTATTTTGATCACATCTTCTCGGGGGCTATATAGTCTCTCTCTTCCCTCCTATGGGAGGGCTAATCTATTGTATTCATGTGACGGATGGTGTACTTGGGGGGTATTTGGGAGTCCTCCATCCTTCCCATCCTATCTCACATTTTTTCTTTTTCATCTCCTTTTTAGAGAGGGGTTTTGTTCCCACTGGGTTTTCCCCTTTTCTCCAGTTGTGGGAGATTTTATGCATCTTCATGTACATGGGTACCTAACATGGCCTTGTAGTCAAGACCCATCATCATCGATCATCTTTGCATAATCATTGCATTTTCCTCCCTAAGTTGAACTTATGGGGGGGTGTTAGTGTAATTAAATTAATTATTACACTAGCATAAGTTAACTTAGGTCTTGCATTTAATTAATTAAGTCCTAGGTTGCATTATTAGATAAATCATTTAATAAATAGGGAAATATTCCCTTCCTTGTTTGGTGGGATAAGATTTCTTCTAGAAGATGAGTTGTCCTTCTAGAACTTATCTCAATATTTAATAATCATCTAGATAGGGTTCACATGTTTTCACATGTTGTTAGATCAAGACACATGGTAACATCTCATGCATCTTAGGTTTTCTCTCATGCCTATATATTCAGGCATCTTGTACATTTGTAATCATGTCATATTCAATTTGGCATCCTTGCATCTTAATGATAGCATGAATTTTTTGCCATTTCTCTCTTGTGGAAGTTTTTGTCTTGCAGGTGATTCTGGGGGGTTTGAGGAGTTCACCTAAACTCCTACAAGGCCATCTATCAGTTTGGTAGATGTGCAAGGGACAACAGTTAGTCCAAGGTTGGAAAAAAAGTTCTCAAGTGATGCTTCTCCTCATCAGTTGGCGACCAAGATTTGATGGAGGATACTTGGACCATTCATACATCTATTTCTAGTAAGATCAATGGAGAATTGTTTGTATTTTTGTATCCATGTCTATGGAAAGATTGTAAAAGAGAAATGTTATCATGAATTATTTACTATGTAATCAATATATTGGAAAGTTGTAATACTTTGATATAATGCAATGGGGAATGTTTGGAAAGATGTTTATTTCAAATGTGCATGTTATCTTTTTATATGAAAGGAAAAAAAATTATTGCTCTTAATGGTTAGATGGTTAAAATTATTTAATTGAGGTTAAAACATAGGATAGTTACTATGTGGAACAATGGGCATGTTACATGATGTCTAATTATTTTGATAATAACTATTTGAAGGGGGTGACATGAAACACACTATTTTTAATAATGCTATTAATTATAACAATACTAATGAAATCTATGCCACTATGGAGGATCTCAAATTCAAAGTGTATTACCTTGAACAAGAGAAAGACAAAGATGAAGTTTGTGATAGTTGCAATGAAAGATGGGACAATATGCATGACATAATGAAGCTATACCTGAACAAACTGGTTAAAGTGGAGAAAGTCATAAAATAATTAGTGAGGGTGACTAATGATTTTATGAAACTAATTTCCTCTAGAATCACCACCTTGTAAGAAGAAATAAAGATAAAAGAATGAGGGGGAAAATGAAGTAAAAAATAAAAAAGATGAAGAAGTTGAAGGAACAAATGGTTCTAAGTGTTGGAAATTAGGATGGAAATTTGAATTATTTGACCACTAATTGGGAAACTTGGTTGCTAGTTAGATGTTCTAGGCTTTCTTCCTTGTCTTGGTTAGTGTTACTTTAGTGTTGTTTCTTTATTTATTTTTCTTGTGTTCTTTTTATATCTAGGTGATTGTGTTGACAATTTATCTTTGGTTGTCTATACATTGTTTATCTATTTTTTTGGTTTCTTTGATGTTTTAATGGAATATTATGATTTTTAAGGGATTGGGACCCTTTCCAATCTTATTTTATTGCAAATAATTTTTAGAAGTTTGCATAGTAAAAGGATAATGATTAATCTTAGGTGTATCTAAGGTATGCAATGTATCATGTATGTATTTGTCTCTCTATTAATGGAGTAGTATCACAAAGAGGAGATGAGAAAATTGTATCATAAGGATGAGTGATCCTTTATCAAAATAATATATAATTTAAGAATTTAGAGTATAACAACAATTGGTACAATACCCAAAAAAACCACTTTGTGGAAGAAAATGTAGCCTATCATGGTTTGAAACTTTCTCAATCTAAAGGCTTCAAGAATGTCTAGCTGGAAGGAGACTCTTTGAATATTGTTAATTGTATTAATAAAGGTCAATCCCCAAGTTGGTCCATTGAGAGCATCATGTTGAACACCCAAAATACTGAGATGAGGTAGCTGAAACAATATTATCTGAAACCAATTAAACATTTAAACATTCATTCTATGTAGCATATTCAATTTGTCGTAAGAAAGAAAAGCATGAGAATATCCATCAAAACCACATAGCACATGAACACTATATTTTTATGTGGAAAACCCAAAAAGGGAAAAACCACGGTGAGGATTAGCTCACAATATATTATAACCGGCTATAAGATATTACAAAAATGATCACTATGGATGGAATCACCATCCACAAAATGAAGACAAGAATGGAGAGAGGATGGATCACTACCAAGATTTTAATTGCTACAATTGCATCTACAATATGTTGGAATACAGTTCCACTGAAGCTCAATATACAAAGTCAACACACTTCATATCACTCTACTCTAACACTCTGCTCTACTTTGCACTCACATCACTTAAAAACAATTCACATCAACAATACTTGTATATTCATTATCCACTCCATCCAACATCAAAATGATCTTATACTTATATCCATTTCATCCCAACATCAATTAGGTCAGCCTAATTAGATGTATCATGCAAAATATAACTTGTCGGTTCAACATACACACCTCACGCTTTAATTCAAACTTGTAATGCGTAACATAGGTCAAGGTGGACCTATAATAGCACCCTTGTAATGGATCAACATTTACTTAAAACTCTGCAACACCCCAAAGATACTAGGTTGGCACCAGTGAAGCCTAACATCAAAATTCACTAAATAATAAACCACAAATGGACATATGAGCCTCCAAACTTCATGAAACTTAGAGCACAGACTCTACTAACACTTGTAAACACTCACACAAATCTACAGGACTAGATACCATTCCATGGTGAAGTGCAGACTAATCAAAACATACACCTTATACTGGCAATAAATGTCACTAGTAGACCCGATAATGTGTCATTCATAACTTCTTCACCAAAGGAAAAAAATGTGAAAATATGGACTTAGAATCCTCTAACATCCAAAAAAATTGCATTAAAACCAAAAAGTATGATTCTTCAAGGTAGACCAATGTGGACCAAAATACCAGATGTCTTGTAAATTGAAAACACTATTATGACACTTAGCCAATTTTCCACTTCAACTATCTACATTGAATCAAACCTTCTTGCAATTAAGCACTGGATTAACATATTTATGCATGCTCATGCTACACAAAAAATTCTTCACATTGATCTTCATTTCAAACCGCAATGTTGGCATCAATGACAACACTGTACTTGCGTACTTTACAACTTCTGTTCATACATCATGCTCATGTTGCCAATAGATAGATTAATGACAAGATCTTTAGCCTTCCAACAATCTCCCCCTTTTCTATTGATGACAATATTCCAAATTTTCTCTCCAAAACTATTCTCCCCCTTTGACATCAAAGGAAAAGGGCACATACATATGTTCTGTTCTTTTCTCACCCTTTGACACATATCTTCTCCCTCTTGGATGACTTACATGGTTTTTCATTTACTGGATTACACAGATACTCACATACTCATGTGTACCCCCTAATTGATATATACATATATACATGGGAGTGACCAAAATTCAAAAATATTAACTAACTTCCCCAACAGTGCTATCTATCAAACATATCAAAATTTTCATTGGAAAACTTTCTCTACCATCCACATATATACAGTAAAGTTTGACTAAGAAACTGAAATTCATAACAAGAAAAGAAATATACACCATTAACCAAAAGAAGTATTTGACACACACAACTTCTCAAGGTGTGCTTCCTAGTCTTTATTTCATTCTTTCCAACCTTTCTTGGCTAGGAAAAGAATGCAGCTTTGAGTCTCGAACTCCATAAGAAGTTCTTCACCATCATCTAGAGTGTTGGGTACCGAATTTAACTTCATTTCTTTTTCTGCACTCATCAGGGCACTAAAGATAGGTGTGAATTTAGCATTCACCAGATCCTTGAGATGTTCAAATTGCATAATTATCTTCTCCTTTTGTACTTGTAGTTGGAAGAACTGGTCGTGCAGATTCTCAACCATAGTCCTTGTGCTCCCACCAATGTCTTGTATTGGATCGTAGGCACAAAATGCCTTATAAATTTAGGACTCAATGGATTCCATCTCATCCTTAATGCTTTTGATGGAGCTAGGCCACTTCATGCAAAATTGGAACAACATCTTGGCTTTTACATCACAATCTTGTACATCTTTGAGATTATTTTGGAATTTATTGTGTGCGGTGGCACACTTCTTTATTATTTCCATTAATCTCTTATCATTCATATTTTTATTTATCTCCTCCAATTGTTCCTTCAAACCACTGGAATTTTCTTTAAATGAATCAAGAAAAAAATTCAAATTTTCCATACCAAACAAAGAATTATTTATGCTTGCATCGGGTATGCTTTCTTGTAGCACTTTCATTGCTTCATCAATAAGCTTTGCACTCTTCTGATGAGTTTGCAAAATTTATGGATGGAACACATCATCTAACTAAAACTTTTGTAATGGATAAATCTTATCTATATCTAGCTACCCCTGCTGCATTGGAAGCTATAGTAGCTAGGCATACACAACTGACTGGAATTGGAGTTGCATACTTAACAGGTTCTTTAGTGGATCTTTGAAAGTACCAAAATATTCTCCAACCATCTTCATGTTCACCTTTGCATCCTTATTCTCCAAATCCTCAACATTGACTGGTATTTCCTCATCCTTCTTTTCTTCATCAACTGATTTATTAGTGTTATCTAGAGGAAAATTTATCTCTGGGTTGGCTTGTATTTCTCCATCAACATTCCTTTCGGGTTCTGGAGGAGGGGAGTTGTGATCTCTAGGGGCATCCTCCTTTTGTGCTTCTATGACATTTACTTCTATAATGTTATTTTCTCCCACTAGAGGAGCATAACTAGTAATACCTTCTTCTGCAATGTTCTCACCATCAGTAACATTCTCTTCTGTAACATTTTCTTCCACATTCAGAAGAGTGTCATCCTACACATTCTCCTCTTCTATTCCATTCTCATGTTGAGCATCTTCTTGTTGTTCTTCTTCTATAACATTAACTTTTAGAGTTGACATATCATCATGTATTTCTTCTTCGTTGTCTGGAGTTAGTCCTAATCTTTGTGCCAATCTGCAACCTTCTCCATAGTTTCCTTCTAAAGCCTTTCAAGATCATTTTGATATTTTCTCATAAGGTTAGTTACCCTTTTCTTTGTTTATAATTCCTTATTTTACAACTGAGATAATGTGGCTTTATTTTCATCCAAGAGGGGTGCACTAACCTTCTCCTCCAAAGAAAAAGATCTCAACTTTCCTTCTTCATCGATGACTTCCTATCTTCTAGCATATAGTACATTTCTCAACTCCTCAAGAATTTTTTTAATATTCTTCATATTCACTTGAAAATTAACAATGTATTTTACAATTGCCTCTTCTATATTAGCCTTATCAACATCATCTATTGTAGTATACAATGCAATTGTTTTCTCTAGTATTTCATGCTCTACTATGCCATTGAATAAAGCATCTAATTTCATGGGGCTATGTTGTCTTACTAGAGGGGAAGACTTACCCTTCTTCTTCTTTTATTTTGGTGACACCTATCCTTTACCAAATTCTAGTTTCTTCTCCCTCATTTGTATCTTATAGCCTTCCTTTTCCTTCTCCATATTATCTTCGCTATCAGTGTCCACAATGTCAATTTTGGCTCTTTTCCCACTTTAATATTCTTCAAATGTACGAGATCTTTTCCAAATTAGAGGCACCATATCTTTGTCTTCTTCTTCCCGTTCTTCATCAACATTGACACTAACAAATTTTTCTCTCTTGTCCTTTGATTTTACTCTTCTCCTTATAGGGCATGTTTACTGTTTTGATGGAGTGACCTTTTCTTTCTTAGGAATTTTTTTTTGCTTATTTGGAGGTGTTTTTTCCTTTACCGGAGCACTTCTAGACTCCTTTCTTTGCTCTCCTATGACAGGCTTAGTCCTAGAGGACTTGGGGGGAACTAGATGGGTAGTAGCTGTTCTACTAGACCTTCTTCTGGTGAGCCATACATGGATTTAGCCTTCTCTACTTGTTCCTTTGTAAGGCCCATTTCCTTTGCAACCTGTGCAATCATCTTCTAAACTATTTTCTTTATCTATTTTTTCCTTTGATCCATATTCACTTACATGGAACTCTCTTTGTAGGTGCCATATCACTCCTAAGAAGTGTCTCTAGGTTTTCTTAGCATAAGGTCAACCAAACCAATTATTACATTTTCTTCAACTTCATATCCCATTTTTGGGATCCACACGGTTCTAGGATCAACAACCTCCATTATGAAACAATCCTTGCTCATTATGAAAATAATATCATTCTTGTATTTTTCCACCACACTTTTTGGTATCCTTTCTCTGGCCTACATATTTCCTTGATTTTTTTTGAAGAAACCCCATAATGTAGTCTCCTATGCATTAGCATCACCCAACCTCAGTAGGTGGTCTCTAATCTAATGTGTCATAGGTCTATCCTTCAACCATACTATGTTTCTTGTACTAGGAACCTCATTCAAAAATTAAAATAGTAAACAAATGATCAAATTACCGAATTTGAAGGGGTAATTTGAGTCCTTAGTCTTTTTTAGGTTCTCCATTAATTGTGCTCTTAACAACTCACATAAATCATAATCTGCACTCTTCACAACCATATCATAGGTAGTATTAATTGTAGGTGCTAATACAAAATTCTCCCTGTTAGTGAAATATAATTTATAGTTGATTGCCATTGAGGCATTACTTAACTACCATATTTCTAATATATTTGATCATCAGGGATCTCTTGTCATATTTTGCACCAGTTAACTCCATCACCACTTCATTCTTCACTAACTTGAGTACCAGAGCTAGTCCAGTTGAACATAAACATGTAACAACTCTAATCACCTCTTTGTTTATCAAATGTGGTAAATCCAACCAGATGAATTTTTCATGGATTCAACTCAATGTACACCTAACCCATTCTTTGACATAGAAAAAGTTTGGGAAATGAGTCCAAACATATAGTTTTTTCTTCACCAAGATCTCAAATTATGGTTTTGACTCAAACTTATCTCCAATGAGTTCATTGTACCACACATCAACCAACTTTATATGATTATACTCTTCCAACTTAGCATGTATGTATTCTCTTACATCCTCTATGTGCAAAACCCCATATGGAATATGTGAAATGCTCCATCCAAATCCCTTTCCATTGAGTTATCATGGTGCCATTTGAATTTGGGATGGGGACGATCCACAACCTCTACAACTTGTGGTGTATACATTGTGAAATAAATTCAAACCACTTTTGAAACTGAGGATGAATAAAAACTATAAATACCTCTTTATTGCCTTCCAATTAAAGTTTTTTGCACAAGGAATTCTAGTCTCCTTCAAACACTTCGCTCCTTGTCTTCTCTTCTCTCCTTGAATGCTCATTGTAAATAAATTTTTAGTTTAGTGAAATCACTTATAAACCCTTTTAGAAATTGACCTAATTCACATTGAATGCTTCACTAAATAAAGCTAATGAACCCTAACTATATACATAGTCAACTTAAAATGCTCTACAAACTTCCACAATTCAATGTTTTTCACTAGTTCTTTCTCCAATAGGTTAACCATACTAGCCTACACATTATTCCAGTGTGTTGAAGCATCAACACCGTTTCTATAGCAATGGATAAAAATTCTTCTGTTAATGCTCCCCCTAAGCCAAATCTCTCAACTTAGTTTTTAGAGGAAACATCTACACCAGATGCTAGTATAAACTTAGCCTTAACCTTTGTCTCTTCTTTTTCCAAATCTTGTTCATCTCTTTCTTTGTCTCAACTAGATCAAAATTTTGCATTGGATCATTCTTCTTTACCAGATTATCCTTATTCACATTTTTGCTTCTACAAATTTTGGAAATGTGTCCTGGTCTATTGCAATTATAACAAGTGACAACATTTTGAACAAGCTTAATTCCACCCATTTTGGATCTGCATTGATTAGATGTATGCCCAAATCCATTACATGTATAACATTAGCCATTGAAAGATTAAAACTTCAAGCCATTGTTATAACCATTCATTTTTTTTTTTTCATTCACTAACCCTATGACCAAATATTTTGCATGTAAAACACTAACTGAGAAAAGATGGAACATTATGATTTATTCTACTTCTACATTTTATAGCCTTATGTCCAAATCTATTACAGGAATAAAAAAACCATTAAAAGATGGGTACCTTTGTGCATTTGGCTATCTGATCAATGGTATTTTGATTTCTTTCCTTCGATTCCAAACTTTCTTTCCATTACTCTTCTTGTCCTCAATCTTCTTTTCAACTTGATTTGGTTTTTATGTCTTTGAGATTTCACCTTTCTCTAACCTTGATCCTTCTTTGTCTTTATATCCTTTCTAATTTGTAATCATTTCATCAAGAATTGATGTACTCTTCTTGACACTTTTCTTTTTCTAGATCTGATCTGAAGGTCACAATCTCTTGTTCTAGTTTTGAACATTCTTCAGTTTTACTTTTCATCTTTGCATTCAAGAATTCTTCAATTATTTTTCCTTCTTCAACTTGCACTTTCAGATTGGTAATTGTTTGATTGGCTTGCTTCAGTTGTTCATTAACCTCCTTATGTCTCTAAATTTCTTGATTTTCTCTTTCAAATTTCTGAAGTATTCATCTACTTCTCTGACATTTTCTTTTAGATCTCTATTTTCACCTTCAGTCCTTTTCAAATCTTCAAGGGAAATTCCACGTTCTCCATTCATATCAACCATGCAGTCTTCTTCCGTGAATCCAACAACAAGAATTTATTCCAAAGGAGTAGGATATCTTCTAAGAGCCATGTGTTCAACCTCCAAGATCTTCCCAAGCGGTTAAGCTTCTTCCAAGGAACCAAGATCTGATACCAATTTTTAAACACCCATAATATTAAGAGAGGGGGTGAGTTAGTATTCTCTAAAACCACTTAAACATTTAAACATTCATTCCACATAGAATATTCAATTTACAGTAAGAAAGGAAAGAATGAAAACATCAATCAAAACCACATAACACATGAACACCAGATTTTTATGTGGAAAACCCAAAAAGGGAAAAACCACGGTGAGGATTTGTTCACAATATATTATAACTGATTATAAAATATTATAGAATTTTCCACTACAGATGGACTCATTGTCCTAGTGGACTCTACCCAAAAAATGAAGAAAATATCAAAGAGGGGGATGAATCACTGCCAAGATTTGAACTGCTACAATTGCATCTACAATATATTGGAATACAGTTCCATTGAATCTCAATATATAGAGTCAAAACACTTCACATCACTCTACTCTAACACTCTACTCTGTACTCACATCACTTTCACACAATTCACATAAAAATACTTGTATACTCATTATCCACTCCATCCAACACCGAAATGATCTTATACTTATATCCATTTCATCCCAACATCAATTCAGTCAACCTAGTTAGATGTATCATACAAAATATAACTTGTCGGCTCAACATACACACCTCACGCTTTAATTCAAACTTGTAACACATAAGATAGGTCAGGGTGGACCTATAATAACACCCTTATAATGGACCAAAATTTAATTAAAACTCTGCAATACCCCAAAGATACTAGGTTGGAACCAGTGAAAACCTCACATCAAAATTCACTAATGGATTCAAGCAGTCTTCAACAACAACTTATGGTGGCCCTAGATGATCTTGATCAGTCAAAATCTGAAGTATGAGAATTACAAGAAAAACTCATGAATGCTGAGAGATTAATTGAGTCATTGAAAGAAAAAATCAATAAGTCCAGGGAGAAGAGAAGGGAACTCTATGATCAAATCAAGTAGGAAGACAACAAACACATTATAGATGAACAATTGAGTCAAGCCCTGAAGGAAAAGATAGAAGAATGTGAAAAGTTTGCCAAAGATAATGTAGTCCTAAAGCATGAGATGAAATCTATTATGATGAGGATGACCAAGGAAATTGAAGACAAGAAGAGGAATGAAGAGAAGCTTGCTCAATCCTTGAAAGAGAAATCTAAAGAATGTAGTCGAATTACTAATGGATTCATTCAGTTGGAACTTGAGCTAGAACAATCCAGACACAATGAAGAAGAGCTTGAAAAGTAGATTGATGATCTTAGAGATGAACTTACTACAACAAATGAATTCAAGGAGAAGTTTAAGATTAGCTCATCCATGCTTGATGAACTGATTAAAAGTCAGAGGACTAATGGTGATAAGCGAGGTCTTGGATATGAGAAAGGAGATTTAGACAAGGAAATCTAATGAATCAACCTGGAAGGTATCTAGTAAGACAACCTAATGCTCAAAGGTTTAATGGTAATTATTATTTTTGCAATTAATTTGGTCATATGGCGGCTCGATGTAGAAGTAGAATAAATTCAAGTGGTCCATCATTCTTCGATCAATACTTTAATCGTAACAAGTATGGTCATAAGTCAAATGAATGCAGAAACAGGATGAACAACTCTTACAGAGATGTTAGATGCTATGCATGCAATAGATTTGGCCATATTTCTAACCAATGTAGATCAAGAGAAAATCAGTGGAACAACTGGACTGGACAAAGAAATGTGGTGTGCTACAATTGCAACAAAACCAGTCATATTGCTACATTTTGTAGAAGAGGTTTGGTAAATCAAAGAAGAAACATGCAGAAGGATGAAAAAGGAAAAGGGAAAGTCACTACAGATCAGATTAGGAAGTAGATTAAGAAGACATGGGTGAAGAAGAGTCGCTCTGTTGCAGGAAATGAGCTAGCACCAGAATTAGCTCCTGGTAATTTCTCCAGGAATTAGATTAAGGCCTCTAGCCTAGGGGGAGCTATCAAGAAAATCCTTCAAACCCCTTGCTGGTAATTGACACTAGGATGTGGATGAGTGCAGTGATTGCATTGATGATCCACAAATTCTATTGAACAATTTGAAAGAGTATTTATGCAAAATTGAAGGTCTGTAGAAGAGTTATCTCTCATAGTGTATGGAAGCAGGGTATCCAGATGAGCTAGGGAAAAATCATTTATTGCGTCAAAAAGGGTCAGGTGTGCAAATGATAAAAGGTCATTTCTATCTTTCATTTGTCACTTTTCATTTTGAGAAGAAGAAGTTTGGAGTGCTCTGAAGTGAACTTTTGCAAAATTTTGCAAGGATTCAAGTGTGAAGGTAATTCGAAGATCAAACCCTAATCCGAAGGAAAGGTATTTATTAGAAAATATTGAAAACATGTGAATTTGTGAAAATGGCTACTCCATTGGTAGTTGAAGTTAAGGATAGACCCCATCCGAAATTCAAGTGGCATCCTTTCAAATATGTTGAGACTGAGCCCTTAGGCACATTTTCATTTGTTCTGTATGGTGTATTGCATATCGAAGATATTAGGGCATACATTCATGCTAATATTGAGGAATTAGGGAGCATAAATTTGCTAAATTTATATTCCAATCACATTGTTGGAGAGGATTTCTATATTAAGCCCGAATTCAAAATCCTAGAGCAAAAGAAATTCACGCAGATTGTGAAATTCCCCGTGTTTGATGAAAGCGAATGGTCCAGTATATCTTGAGTCAAGTTCATGCTGAATTTATGTGGTTGAGTCGACCTTTCAAGATTACAAAAGAATACATAAGTGCTATTATAGGCTTAAATTCCTCCGGTGGATTGCCAATCTTGAAGTCTGTGAAGAATTAGACAGTCACTGATGCAACTGGTTCCGTATTTGATAGAAGAGCAATGACAATTGATAACATCATTGATGTGAATTTGAAATTCACATCGATGGTCATTGGCTACAAGATATATCATTCCAGCTGAGAAAATTATGTATCTGGTACAACCATATATGTAGCATATTAGATGGTAAATGAGAATGCAGAGTAAATTTATGTGAGTTGCTTTGAAGTCAGCTTATGGAGAATCTTAGTAAGATCAAGAAAGAAAAGAAGAATTTCCTTAAATATGGTAATCTGTTGCTATGTCTATTATTTTATTTCATGAATGAATTTTTGGGAGTCGAGAAAGTGCATTGGAAAAATGATAAGCCCATAGTTGTTCAGATTAGAGATATCTTGTATGGAATTGGTGATAGTAAAACAAGGAAAACTGTTATCTGGGGACATTTCAAGAATTTTCAAAATGAGATGTAAGCAAGAGAAAGAATTCCTACTTCTATTGTGGAGAAGTATAAGGATACAATTTGTTTTATGGTTGACATTGATCAATGCTTGATGGAAGTTGCAAATCCTAGAATCGTTTGGATTATGCCAATGGGTTATGAATTTAAGGAAAGCATCTTGGAACTATATGCACAACATTTGTTGAGTAAGCCTTTGGATTCATCTGAATAAAGGTTTGGAACATATAAATAATGAAGGATTTTGAAACAAATTTAATATAATAAATTATTTTTGAATTATTTTAAATTTTTTATTTTTTAAAATATATTTTTGTTTTATTCTATTTTTAAAATAATATAAATATACTAATAAAAATTAAATATTGTTGATACAATAATATATATTATTTTTTATAATATGATAATATATTTAGATAATAATCATATGATAATATATTTATATAATATTATTATCCATGAGCAGTTGAAGAAACCAATGATAGTCCAGAGAGTAAGGAAAGAAGTGGAAGTCTTTGTAGATAGCATGGGTATACCTGCAGAAGCTATAAGAGAAGCCAAAAGGAAGAGAGAACAAGTTGAAGCCAAAAAGGAGCCTACTAGAACTGAATCTACTAGCTCGACAACATCCTCTGCCTGAACTAGACCAACAAGAAGCTTTGCACCCCTATCTGGTCATGCAAAGAAGTCAACCCCTGTAAAAGCTCAAATTAAGACATCCGGTAAAAGGAGGAAGGATACGAGCACAAGAGTGTATGCAACTATTTCAGAAGATGAAGAGACAAAATCTAATGAAGCAATCAAAGAAATAAAGCATATGAGCACTCAAGCAACAACAATCCCTAAGTACAAGCCCTCCAATGAAAAAGAGAAAGCTAAGAAGAAAGAAAAAACTGACAAACCAGGTATGTCTGTAGAAGAAGTTGAGAGGCATAATCCAAGATGGTAATCTTAAGCCCCTATGTGAAGTGTATGGTACCTTTGATAATGTTGGACAAAGAGTTCTTGAGGAAGCTACAATAAAGTATTTGAACAATTTCAATATGGCTCTTGTTGAGATAATAGCATAGTTGCCTAAAGAACTGTATGAAATTTTGGAGATGAGGAGAGTAAGTGCTAGAACTGAGGAAGAGCAGTTGAGAGAACAGATTCTTGCAAATCTATGTCCAGTAATGTCTATTGAGGAAATGAAGAAAATCCTAAATAAAGAAAAAATAGAATTCAAGAGCAAAACTAGAGTAAAAAAGCTTATGATTGGTAGGACAAAAGAGGTAGAAAAAGAAACCAAATTTTTTTTGAAGGAAGTTCTATTAAAGAACATAATTAATGTTGTCTCTAAAGAAGTGCATGTTGAAGATATTTCATCTGGTTCGGAAAATGAAAAGGTTACGATTGAGGACATTCAGATTCCTCTTGATGTGCATGATATTGAAGTACCTATGGAGACTGAAGCTCCTAAAGTTGTGTTAGTTGAAGAAAAGGAGATATTAGTTGAAGAAGTTGAAATTCCAAAAGACAAGCAAAAATATGTGGCTAAGGAAACAATGGTTGAGGAAAAGAAGGTTGAAACTAAGGAAGATATTGTGGAAGCAAGAGACACTGTAGAGGTAGTGAAGAAATTTCTAGAAGAACAACAGGAAGAATTTGACCTTGAACTGGGAGAAGGTCCTATTCATTTGTCTACTTTGTCTCCAATTCAGAAAATGAAAGTTGCATCATTTGCATAGGCTAAGGCTAGGGAAGAAATTTTGATGTCTCACATTGAGGACAGTGAGTTATTGAGCCTTGCATCTAGTATTCTGGAGAACATCATGCCTACTCATGTTAAGGATCCATCCGGTTCTTCTACCGATGAGTTGAAGAAGCTTATCAATTCTGTAAGTACTCATTTTGAGTCACTTGAGAAGTCAACTTTGGTCAAGGTACAAAAGGAATTTGATGGAAAAAGGTTTAGTAGATTGAAAGGTATGATAGCTAATGATAAATATTTGCTAGTTACCTATGTGAAGAATGTTCATAGTGCTCTATCTAAAGGTGGAAAGATCTATAAGTCGTGTTTGTCTTTGTCTAAACTTACTGAGGAAAATGAGAAGACGATTAAGGATCATGAGAAATAGTTAGCTGCTATTTATGATGCTTTGATCCTTTAACTATTTCTACTAGAGAGCAAGAAGGTCAAGTTATAGCTCTACTTGAAAAGATAAAGAGTTTGAAGCATGATAATGATAGAGTTGTGGAAAGAGCTTGTGAACTTAGAGGCCTAATTGGTTCGAAGATGGAAACTATGTTGAATGCTTTGAAGGAAGCACAAGATGCTATGGCAGTCAGTGATCCAGTGAATCTTGAATGTGTAGAGATGCAATCTTATTTATTCTATGGTCACATTACTATTTTGGAGAGTCTCAAGAAGGGTTGGGACACAAGCTTGAACCTGATGAAGACAAATTTTGTAGGTATTTTGCAGTTTGTGTAAGTTGTTGAAACAAGTATGTACATATGCAGTTTTAAGTTTTTATTTGTTTATAGAAGTTTTGTATGCAGATTCCCCGTCTTTACCATTGATTTCAAAGGGGGAGAATATAACAGTGAAAAATGTATATCCATTTAAGGGGGAGTTGTAGTTTTGAGCTATGGATGATCTTTTTGGAGTTTTGGTGGCAGTGTATTTATGTTGGTACTGATTTGACACTTAGTCATTTTTCACTAAGTGTTGCCATCAATGCCAAAGGGGGAGATTGTTGGCAAGAGACAATTCACATGTCTTATGGTGTTGTCATTGATGGCAACCCTTGTTAGTAAGACGATCTACACGTCGTCATTTGATCATATCGACAAACAGATTCAAGGTCAATGATCATTTGTTAAGTTAGAACATATCATCCAATAGATTTGTGTTCTCCGATTCATATGGAAATTTTTTGTTAGTATTTTGTGTTGTGGACCTCAGGGATGATTGGTCGATGCATTATCTATGTTATCTATAAATCTTGGTGCCTCGTATCAATTTGAGTGTAAGTTAGAAGATTTGGTTGACTAATTTTCTATTCATTAGTGTATGAAGGTTGACTTGGTGGATGTAGTGTGTCGTGGATATTTGAGGAGTTATTTTTTAAGTATTTTTATGTTCAAGCATTTTTTTTTGGGTCCTCACTATGTTGTGGCTGAATTTTGTGGATGCGCATTGAATATTATGCATGATTTGAGCTGATAGTTTGTGAATATTTCTTATTTTGTTGAAGCCGACATGAAGCGATTAAATCCTTAGCAGCGGATATATATATGTAATTGATTATATCATTTTGGTGCATGTTTGGTGTGTGTTGACGTATGTTGTGAATATCAGAAGGATTAAAGAGTGATTATGCATAGTTTCACTTGTGCATTAAGGATTTTGTGAAGCAAATTAGAGCAGAAGAGAAAATTAGTTAGAAGTTCAAGAGAGCAATTGATGAGCCTAACCGAAACTGCAATCAGGCATTTGTAGATGCTACTTTCTCAGTTCAATCTTTGGATGTTATCCAAATATTTGTAAGGCAGTGAGCCCTTTAGTTTTTGAGCAGTCAGCTCTAGGTAGTGTTCCTAAATGCAAGTGCATTCACATTCTGTAAATTCTCCTTTTGAGTATACTCAGACAATATTGTTGATTGACCTCCACCGTGGTTTTTCCCCTAACAGGGTTTCCACATAAAAATCCTTGTGTTATGGTGTTGTGGTTATGTATCTTATGTGCATGCATCTTTATTTTGGTTGAATGTTATCAATACTTTAAGGATCAGATTAATAGAGTTAAAAATATTAGAACACTGATTCACCCCCCTCTCAGTGTTCCTTGATTCCAACATAACATTCATGGTTTTGACCTTACCTTTAATTGCCCATTCCTTTTGATTTCCACAAACTAGCACCACACAAATATCTTGTCAATTATTTACCTAGAAATTGAGCTCCTTAACTTCTGAGAACAACCATTTAACCAGAGAAAGAAAGTTACGCATTCCACCCTCATCCATCCTAAAAAACATGCCCATATTGACCTCATCCCAATTAACATGAGGCTCAAATTTAGAATCAAAATTCTGAATAGGGTCATCCTGACACTCCTCTTTATCCTCCTTTTCATCCTCAATAGGGGAATCCTCCACTTCAACCACCTCGACTTTAACCTGGTGCTTATCTGGAATATTCACCAAGTCTACCAAGACATCCAACTGCTCCTCCTTCACAACACTCCCTTTAACTTGCATTGTGGTAAAATGAGGGTCAAGAGGAACCTGGTTAGGGTCAACCTCCTTAGAACACTAGAAACCCTCAATCCCTTGTACATTAATCTCCATAGGCTGCACGGATCCGGGAAGGTTTTTACCAATGCCAAGACTATCCTCCACAACAGGGGAGATCACCACAACACCCACCTTACTAGGTCTCAGAGAATGTTTCTCACTAGAAACAGGGTCCTCCACGACTTTCGACATCTCCACCTTCCTCTTGACATAAGACTTGTCTTTCTTGGGGCACTTATTCATCCCCTTTGCTCTCCTCTTTCCAGATGGCACCAAAGCTTCCTTCAACTCAATATCTGTTTCATATCCCTTTGACTAGGCTTCAGAATCTTCAGACCCCTCCTTAGACTCGCCATCCCCAACTGACATCTCTTCAAAATCCTCATCCTCATCCTCAAAATTCCCTTCCCACTCTGCTGCAGAATCCCCAGTCTCATAGCTAGAATTTTTAACCCCCTTTTTGCAGGTCGGGATCTTAGGAGAAACTAGGATTAACTTCATCTTTATGTGAAAAAACATGAGATTCATAAGGCCTTCATGGAGAATTACCTCCTTAGGGTTCTTCTGATGATCCTCAATAATACTCTCCATAAATAGCAAAAGACAAAAAGGAAATGAAACCAACACCTTGTGATGGAAATGATTCGGGAGCATAAAGTGGTAGCTATAAACAACAAAAAATCTACCCTCCAAGGTGAAGTAATGCATAATTTCCAGAACAAGATCCCTCCAAAGTGGTTTGAGAGACTTACGGGAATACCCACCACTCCCAACTTCCCCGAGCCTCTTCTTCTCATCAAATTTAAAAATGTTTGCAAGGGCTTTCTTAGTTGCACCTCCATCTCTATAGAATTTCCTCCTAGTGGAAGGAAGCCCAGTAACCTCTGCCACAAAATTATCATCAATATTGAACTCCATGCCTTTGTAATGCAGAATCCTACTACTCCAAATTTTCACAAAAATCTCTGTCACTTCAGGGTTCGTGCCTTGGATTTTTAGTAAATATGGGGTAACCCCACCTTTTTCTAGATGCTCCCACATAGTTTCGTTACTCTGGAAATCCTCACAAGAGCTCAGCTCCACTCTGCAACGAGCTCCACCCATGGCGGCATGCACTGGACAAGCAACCAACAACACCTTAATTTTTCGGAAAGACAAAATTAGGTGGACTAACCACAAAACAAAGAAAATAAGACCCAAAAAGCATGTGAGCCTGCCATACCAAGTATTGACAAGCCTACACAACCAGACCATAGTATCACAAAAATCTAAATGGAAATTATGAGAAGAGTAGGGCCAAGACTCAACATGCATAAAACAACTCAAAATAATAACAAAGAGCCTTTCCCTCTTTTCGACCACCTTAATAACATGACACTTGGTCATTATTGGAAATAATTTTAAGGTTAAGTGGTAAGGATTCAAATTCATCCCAATTATTTTGAGCCACCACTCCCAAATTCGCTAACCCATTAGCCAACAAGATAGCTTCCCTAAACACATATAAGATTATTATCTCAAAAAAAGAATTAATGATGGAAATCGAATCATTAATGAAATGGGAAATAGACCATGAAGGCAGACACTTCAACAAAAGACAATTTATAATATTAAGCGAGTCCCCTTCAATCCAAAGTTTGGAGACCCCTAATTTTTTTGCCAACATGAGGCCATGATAGGCTACAGCTGAAAATATCTCCTTGTTGAGTTCAACTCAAATCCCATTAATAATCATGACAATTATGGGAAGGAAAAACATTTATAGATTATTATGATCAATTATATTTTATAATTCAGTCCTACATAGATTTTGGGTTCTCAAAGGAGGCCTTTTTCTTGTTTCTAGCAGAGTACTTTGGATTTTTTCTTTTGCTAGATTTTTCATTGCACCATTCTACTTTGATTTTTGGCTGCCATGGGGGGAGATAGATGTAGGATTGAACCAGTGTCTTGCGAAGTCACTAAGAGTAATGATAAGGTTTGTAGAATATTGATGGAAGGTTGTGTTACCCCTTATATTGAGAAGCTGCATAGATTTGACTTGCATATTTCTAATGCTTTTGTGTCTAGTTGGAAGGATAGATTTCTTAGAGTTTATGGGATGGTCGAATTTGACATCACCAAGGATCTTGCTGGTAGGATTACAGGCCTTCCCACTAATGGTAGAAAAAAATTTAGAGATAAGAATGCCTCAAATGTCACCATGAAACTCTTTTTTAAAGATAATGAGAGGGATAGGTTGGTCAAAGTGGCTTATGGTAGGTACGATAGGAATTTGATCTAGCCAATTTGGGTTGACATGGTTGTCACCTTGATGAGGTACTTCTCTTTGGATGGTAGATTTTCAACATTATTTGGATATCATTTCATCTTCTTAAATCACTTTAGACATAAAAATTTAATCTCTTTTCCTTAATATTTTTTGGTTTCTCTAGAGAATAGGATTAAATAACATAGAAAGAGCCCTAGGAACCCTATCTTACATGAGGGTCTAATTTTGTTGATAATGGAATATGCCAAGTCCTTCTATATTCCTAAAGAGCCTAAGAAATTATCTAAAACCCATCTTGTTAAGCAAGCTAAGCAATTATCAGGGTATGATATTGGTGTGGACTCATATGGTGATGAGTGGGAAGAGGAGGGCTCTGTGGATGAGTCAAAGGAAGTGTTCTTTGAACCCCCTACTGATTTTGACCCTAATCCTAAGAAAAAGTCGAAGAAGAAACCTCAATCTTCCTGGTTTGGGGGTTCTCGAATTGGTAATGAGGATGGTGATCCCTCCCCTACCTCTAATAGGAGGGTTTTGAGATGTTCCAAAGACCCAAGTGATTTTTTTGTTCTGGATCCCCCATCTATTAAAAGGATGTGTCCTCCAATTGTTAGCACTGAGGGTAACAAGGTTAAGGAGGCAATGGATTCTCCTGCCAAGGATATTGTTATGGAGCCTCCTTTTTGTTGTAAAAGGAAGAATATCAATAAGGAGCATGCTTATTTAGGAGCTAAGAACAAAATAAAATTTGTCAATGTGGAAGAGGCTAGTGAAGGGAATGTGGATGGGAGGTCTATGGATGATGATGCTAGTCAAATCAATAATGGACATGCTACTTTGGAGGTTAAGAGGAAAAGTAATTCTAGTAATGAGGAGGGGGCTAGTGAAGGGAATATGGAGGGGAGGTCTATGGATGAGTATTTTTCTCAGATGAAGTTTTCTTTGAATACTATTAAGGAGGGCCCTAGACCTAAAATTAAAATTCCTAGTGAGGTTTATGGTAAAGAAAAAGGTAAGGCTATTATGCATGATGCCACTCAATAGGAGATCCTGAATGATCCCTTTGTTGACCTGCCTAATGATATCAAAATATTTAATTGCGACAGAGAAGAACTCAATAATGTTCTCAGTATGGATAAGGATGATACTATCATTTTATTCAAACTATTCAAATGGGTTTTCATTGAGGTTAATCAGATCAATATGAAAGTTCACTCCATGATCAATAAAGCTAATAAGAACATCAACAAAGAGGAGGATGCTAGAGACTATGAATAGTATAATAATATACCGAGTATTCTCAAGGATGTGGAAAATGATGTTTTGATTATGAATAAGGAATTTGAATCCAAAATCTCTATTTTGGAGTAAAAGACTTGTAAAGTGTATGATAATCTTGAGAAATTGGTCAAAGTTAGTTAGACCGCACTTCACAATAATGTTCAAGGTCTTAACCTTCTCAATGAAAAGTGAGGAACTAGAAAGGGGAGGTGTCTGGTCAGCTCAAGGAGGCTACTAGTGCTGAGGTGGATTTGACTAATGGTAATTATGGTGCTACTATGGGTATAGGTCTAAGTATTCATACTCAAAGTAAGACCAAGAAACCTCTAGATATCTCAACTAAAGAACTGGCTGAGGTGGTGGATATGCATTAGCATATTATCTCCCAAGATTTGGAAGTTGGGAAGATTATGAAGAATTTATAGTAGGCTATTTTTTTATGGTTTTCTCTACTATTATTTTATTGACGGTTGGCCACTTGTCTTTCTTGCTTGTTCTATAGAAACAATATTTTTTTAAAGGGTTTTGAGTCCCTTCAAAACTCACTTTACCTCTAGTAAAAAAAAATTGGTACAATAGATAAAAATCCTATGGTATGTACATGAAATATGAGATGATGGAATAGGCTTAGGAATATTTTTGAATTTGTAACAATCCCCATTAATTTGACTATTTTTTTCTTCATTTATGCAATTATTTCAAAAAGATGCAAAACTATGCAATATGAAATAATCACAATGAATATTAACTAACATTCATTAAGTATAATATAAATTATAAATGTGAGTACTATTAAGTACATCATAATAATAAAATATACATTAGGTCAAGAAATACAACCCGTCAATAATACATATATGGATACATTAGGCCATTAGCTGATTTTACATAGACCCAAGTTGTCTTACAAATACAAATAGTAATAAAGATTTAGTAAGTCTCCAACTAGAATCTTCATGGTCCCTCCAAGATCCTATAATATTGTAGCTAATCAAGGAAGGAATTAAACCCACCATGAGGATGTCCCTTTCCTCCCATTCATTAGTCAAGGGAAATATGTAATATCTATAACCCAAGAGTGTGAATCATTACAATGCTAGTGATTATCTTCTTTAGTTCATTCTATTTATAAGGCATAAGCACATACATGGAATCATAGTTCCAAAACACACAAAAACATAAATATAAAATTCACAACACATGTTCATAATGACATACACATATCAATGAATAAAATTATTATGAACAAGATACCATAACACTTAACAACACTATACTTGTAGTATAAAATATATATACAAGTCAAAAGTTAAAACATGCTAACAGTGAAATTTATTAAGTTCCACAAGACCCCATAACCTACGAGGATTGAGTTAGAAAAATACATACAAAATCTATTTGTATCCCATACTACAAAATCCCTCTTCAAGTAAGGTTATATGTCTCCAAAAGATGTGAATGCTCAAGGAAGAATGTCATGCCTCCCATAGTACATGCATCCTCACCTTAGAAAAATACATCAAAGCACATATCACCAATAAAATTATAAAACCAAATACATAAAAATTATACAAGCCAATCATAATTAACTTAAATACATTTAAATTAAAACAAACATAATATACATAAGCATAAAAACATCTTAAGTAAAAAAAATAGGACAACAAGACATGAGTACAAGAATACAAAGCAAGAACACATACAAGGCCTTTGCCTTAAAGTCTCATACCATACTAAGGAACACATATCCCAAGGGTAGAGTACATTCATACCAAATACTAAATAAGTAATAAATTTGACCATATAAGAAAACTTAGAGCATGCCACCATCTAGTGTATCATCATCTGATGATAATGTGCTAATTTAGATTGCAAGTCCTTATCAAAGATCTCATAGCTCTAGTGATAAAGTGGGAGAACATAATTAGTGAATTTTCACTTTGTGCATTTGCAAAACCTATGAAAGCATTTTCCTATCTAGAGCACTAGAACATAAGTGATATTGTAAGGAAGCTAAGGTAGCAAAACAACTTCCTGAACTAATCTTGAGAGGAAGATAATGCAAAACTTTTATAGATCTTTAACAGTTACAAGGACTTAAACAAAAATAGACATAAATATCATGCATACCACAACATAGTGATTTACGTGGGGAAAACTCTTTCAGGAGAAAAACCCCACACTCCAAAAGCTACCCAATATGTTATTCAAAAATCACAAAGATTACAATATACTTGTAAGGAAAGCTTCTCACAGGAGTATCACCAACCACAGATCCAAGGGCAACACAACCGCTATCAGACTCTTAGAATACATCACAATACAAAACCATAATACAATTCCCTCATAAAATAGGGTTTCCTTTTGGGGTAAGTCAAGCTAATAAAATAATGGTCATCAGATCTAAGACCTAATGATGAACGGTCCAGATTTCCAATAATAAAATATAAATAAATTTTTCCTTTCTGGGGTGCTGCCCTTGAGCCCCCACTGGGGTGTGCTGCCCCTGGACCACCAGCCAAGGGGATGATCCCCCTGAACTCCTCACGGACCCCCCTACACCCACCCATTGTCATCATATGAATATACCTTATGTATCAACAATAACTTATGTAATTGCAAGGTTGAGACACATTTTCCCAACAAATATGAGTCTATGAAAAGAAGACCATCTACTAATTTCTTTGTAGTATTAATTAAAAGGATATGGTCTTTAAATGTGTTGGAAAAGGGATAAGAGAAGGTGATTCTATATTGAATAACTTGAGAGACACCAAAGTACTCTCAACCCTTACTAATCTTGGTACCTACATAACCTAGTTTTTCATTAAGGGTGTGTCCCACTAGTGTGGGCCCAAGAAATAAAATACCATATGATTGTGCATGCAAGTTCCACTCCGAAGAGGGAATAGCTAAATCTCTAGTGGAACAAGGGCTCACCTTCCTTCTCTTTAAGGTTTTGACACCTCCAAAGAAATTATATAACTCCTCAGGATGGTACATGTTGAGTAACTTTGGGTATGATACTGTACCTTGCACCATAACTAGATTAATGTTTGCTAGTCTTAGGTCTCTAAAAACAAGGTTTCTAGTGGTTCTAAGAAGAATGAGCCCATTTGGTAGTGCCTAAGGCTAGGGGGTCTCCCATCTTCTCCTCACCAAACAAGACTTAGTGAATTAAGGGTTTTTCATCTTGGCTTGAATGACGCTGACCACACTTTGACGTACAACTTTTACTCTTCTCCCTTTATATACCCCTCTAGTAAATGTGGTTGAGGTCTCCCTTGGGGTGATGAAATCCTAAGCATGACCCTTACTAAAATGAAAAAAAGATACCAATTTTTCTAATTCCCATGTTTGCACAAAGCATAAGGGAAAATCATACTTTACTAATACTCCTTGGGTGTACTTGAAAAAATATGAACAAAGAGTGCTTTTGATCTCCAGGCTCACACTAGGCATTAGGAGAGAGAATACACACTAATTTCACCAAAAAAATCATACAAGTTCATTAATTAAAGCATAAACAAAGTGTGCAACTAATTTAAAAATCAAAATAATTGAAATTTCTTGCACCAAATTTGTTAGTAGTTTGCTTTTACCAAGTCTTAGATCATAGTGATTGCCAAGCTACACAAATAAATTAGTTCCAAAAACTCAAGTAAACATTAGGGTTAGAAAATCCAAAATCAATGAATCAAATACGTCAATGTATGTATTAAAAGCACCAAAATAGAGTCAAAAGCACAACTTTACCTGTCAGATACACCAAATTTCCCATGTTTGCACAAAGCATAAGGGAAAATCATACTTTACTAATACTCCTTGGGTGTACTTGAAAACATATGAACACAGAGTTCTTTTGTTCTTCGGGCTCACACTAGGCACAAGGAGAGAGAATACACACTAATTTCACCAAACACAACATACAAGTTCATTAATTAAAGCATAAGCAAAGTGTGCAACTAATTTAAAAATCAAAATAATTGAAATTTCTTGCACCAAATTCGTTAGTAGTTTTCTTTTACCAAGTCTTAGATCATAGTGATTGCCAAGCTGCACAAATCAATTAGTTCCAAAAACTCAAGTAAACATTAGGGTTAGAAAATCCAAAAATAATGAATCAAATACGTCATTGTATGTATTAAAAGCACCAAAATAGAGTCAAACGCACAACTTTACCTGTTAGATACACCACTGTATCTATCAAATGGGTTGTTCTGTGTATTGAAAGCATCATGTCACAGTCAAATACGTTATTTTACTATCAAATGTGTCACTCTATGAATAATAAACTTGCAACAAAGAAAAACATAGAGATTAGATGCATGCCTATAGGTATCAAATGTGCTAGTTTGTTGTCCAAGGTGCTAGTTTACCATCAAAATTGTTGTTTCTATGTCAAAAGCATTGTTTTGGGTTCAATTGTGTTGTTCTACACTTATAACCTAAAAAGTCCAAGAAACTCAATGCAATTTTAAAATTAGGGATGTGGGTCCCATCAATCATGCTATAATGTGAATAGGGAAAATTATAATCAATGAATTCAAATAAAGGAAATGAATGCAACATCAAAAACCAATTTAAAGATCAAAAGACCTAATCTCAATGAAGCATGTGCAGAATGAAAACATGAAAGTAAATAAAATAAATGAAACTAATCTACTTTACCACCACCAAAATGCCTAGCCCTACTTCATTGTAAGATGTAAAATTATGCTACTTGAATAGTATGTGAATTGCTCAAATATTTTAACATAACCTTGTTAGAAAAAGTGATATAAAATAAGTATAGTATGGATGCAAGATTCTTCAAATTTATGGAGATTGAATGGCTAAATGAGGGGTGTTTCATAGCTTTTAAAGATAGCAGATCAACAATGTAGGATCTGAGATGAGATTGGTGGATGAGAATTGTTGAGAGATCATGAGGAATGTGCACATGAAATGTGCCATGATGAAGGGTTGTGATGAGGAGTTAAGTGACTGTATGAATCAAAGATTGATTGCATGCAAGGATGAAGTGTAAATGAGTGAGAGTGAGTTGACGTCACTTTTTAGTCAACTCACTAAATTTAGAGATGGAGCAACAAAGATAGAGTTGATATTTTTAGGAAATAACTAAAAAATGATTTTATTTATGTTTAGAAGAATGTGCAAAGTTAAATTAAATAAATTAAATAATTTATTTAATTTTAGAGGAATAATTAATTAGTTAAATAATTAAAATTATTTAATTGTATGGATGGAAGAATAATGGATGATTTAATTAAATAATTAGAAATTATTTAATTATGTGGATGGAAGAATAATTGAAAATTAATTAAATAATTAGAAGTTAATAAAATAATTAAAAATTATTCAATTAGAGTAGTTGAAGGGAAATGATTAATTAATTAAATAATAATAAATTATTTAATCATAGTTGATGAGTGAAAATGGTGAAATAATTAAAGATTATTTTATTAAACAGAAAAATGTGTTAGTTTAATCATATAATTAATAATTATTTAATAAATAGTGATGAATGGGTTGATTAGTGATGATGACGAAAAAAGATGATTTTTTGGAAGAGAAGTGTTAAACTTTGTTAGGTGTCTCCATTTTTCCCCTCTTTGAGATGATGTGCCTTGTTGCGTTGTTTCAAAGGCATTCTACTAGTATGAAAATTTAGGTGATATTGTGCCCTAGTGTGCCCTAGAAGGGATGATGGTTGGATGGTAGATTTCCCCCTTCAGAGATCAATCAAAAAATTAATTTTGGGTCAAGCTCACAATAGTTAAACAAGATTGGTTTAGTGAAGATGACAAAAAATAGGGTCAAGTCGGATAAGGAACAGGTTCGAGGGTGTTTTGATATGAGGAAAATTGACTGATGGTGGGTGGGATGGAGGGATATAGGGTTTTATTGACTATATATAGGCCCTGGGGTCAATTTCAATTCATTTGCACACTCCTAGTTTGTGAGATTGAGAGCCCTTAGTGATTTTAAAGCGTGGATCAAAAGATAGTCTATAACACCAACAACCATTCGAAGCACGTCAAGTAATACATATCTAACCCTTAGGTTATTAGGCATATGTTTAGGTGTCATAAATGCTAGTAAAAGGTAGGAAATCATGTGCCAATGGGCGAAATTATGCACATGAATTTCGCTATTGTGCATTTGAAGGTAAAATGGCACATTTGATAGTGGTTTGGCATAATTGAAAAGTGGGTCGTATCTAATTTGGATAGGTTTGTATCTAGTTTGGTGCATCCGATGTCAATATGATGCATTTAAAAACCAAGGTAATATACAATTTCTAAAATGGCGCATTTGAAAAGCAAGGTCGTAAATGACTTTGCTTTGGTGCATTTAATTACAAAGCTAGTTGACTTAGGTTTTTGTGTGCTATTTGTGTAGGTTGTTTTAGACTTGATTATGTCTAGGGAATGACACACTATTATGCTTCAATTGAGTTGTAGACTTGGTGAGATGGATCAAATGTTTCTCATAGCTATAGGATTATGACACATCATGTACCAAGGTTCACTAACTTTCCATTCTTTGACAACCCACCTAATAGTTAGAGATACAATTATAAATAAGAATCTTTAAACCCATTCCCCACAAATTTGAGCTTAAAACATTGATCCCATGAATTTACATGTATTTTCCTATTTTATTTACTATCTAACCAAATTAATTCTCTAATTGACTTATTAATTTGATTAATTTGAGTATTTTATTTACTATCTAACCAAATTAATTCTCTAATTGACTTATTAATTTGATTAATTTGAGAAGAAACTAGGGAAAAAATATTAATTATAGAATGAAAAAATATTTTGATAGAATTGAAGCTTCCTAACCAAAGAAACAAGCCTTCCTTTTTATTTGACATTTTTAAGATTTGTTTTTTTTATAATTCACTTCCATATTAATTTTAGAAAATGGTTGAGAAAAATAAATAGCCAAACATCATATAATCGCATTGAGAATAATTCACTTCCTTGGAAGATTGCATCTTTGTTAACAATAATTGTGTGAATGGATAATTGCTTTAACAGTGATTTGTGAGATTTTGTTTAACCATTCATAATTGATAGATGGAACACATTTTATCATTTCCCATTTAACTTATTATTCATTTATTTTTCTCTTGTTACCATTAATCTTTTGACTTTTCTTTTGAACCAATCTAAATCATTTAAAAGAACATAATAATTGATATAAATCTGCTGTAGAAAAATCATGAACGCGCAAATTAGTCTATGAATATTGGATATATTATTTTGATTGCATGTTAGTGATATCATTTCCATAAAACCTAAAAATTTAGGTCCCTTGTTGAAACACATTAACAACGATCACTTTTCCATCCCATCGCGATCAAGACCTGACTTATAAGGAACATTTGAGTAGTTTTCTACTTTCCAAGAGGAGCAATAACTTATTATTGTTTAGCAAGTTGGTTGTGTTAATACCACCCTCAACACTTACCAACATCCCTTTCTTCTCTAAATTAAACAAATATCCCTATTTATTTAATTTAGTCACTTTATTTACTCACAAGAATTAATTAAATCATTTAATTCTTCCTTTTCTCTCACCTCTTGTCAAATCCTCCATAATTTTTCTAATCATAATCCTAACCCACCTCCTAATGATGTGCACACACTTAATCATGGATTGAGAGGGGTCACATCCTCCAACTTTTCCTACTTGCATTCTAATCATTCCTCATTAATCCTCGTTCTCACCTAACCCATCCCCTAATCACTTGCACAATCCTAATCCCATGATTAGGAAATGGCTAATCCTCTTTCCATTTATTGTCCATTCCATCGTCCTCCAAGACTTAAATGCTTTCCCCTTTTGGAAAAGGAACCCCACATGGGTTCTTCTCCCAAAGTACAATGAAGGAATTTAAAATTCCTTTATTCCTTTCCACCCCATACCTTGAAAATGTTGGACAAGGCCTTAACGACAAAGATTTTCCCCACCTCCCAAGGTAGGTCTTCCAAGTACCAGTCTCCCTCTCAAGCCCTCACATTGTGCCACTTGGCACAATCTCATGGCTTGAGAGGTCACATGCATCCCTAGCCATTAATATCATTCCAATCAATCTCCACCCTCCATTCATCTCTCCTCACATCAAATGCAAAAACACAACTATTTTCATCATCCATGAATCTTTGAGAAATTTGGTAGTGTTATGTTGTTGAAATTTTGTCGAGTACACATCAAATCTGGTCAAATCAAGGTAATCTACACATTGAAGGCTTTGATACACTTGGCTTTTGTCAAATTTCTTGAAGTTTTAAGCTCTCTTATGCCCTTATCTTGACTGTTGCTTGATTTTTAATTTTTGTTGGGATTTCATTGTGATTTACCTTCATTTTTGACACAAAATTTCCTTGCACACAATCCAAATTTGGTGTCAAATCTAGTACCTATTTCTAAGCCCATTGGGGGCATACAAATCTACATAGATTTCAAGGATCTCAACAAACCTTGTCCTAAGGATGAATTTCCATTACCGAACATAGAGATCATAGTGGATTTGATAGTTAGTCATTAGATTCTTTCCCTTATGGATAGTTTTTTCAGGGTATAATCAAATCCATATAGCAAAAGAAGACCGACATAAGACATCTTTCATCTTCCCTTAGGGTACATACTATTGAAATGTCATGTTGTTCGGTCTTAAAAATGTATGTACAACCTATCAACAAGCTATGATAGTTATCTTTCATGAAATGCTTCATGCCATTATGTAAGACTATGTGGATGATATCTTAGCAAAATCAGTCACAAAGAAAGACATCTCAAAGTTCTAGCATGGATATTTGATAGGTTAGAGAGATATCAAGTAAGGCTCAATCCAAAGAAGTGCATATTTGGTGTCACTTAAAGAAAATTATTGGGACACATAGTGTTTCGTAGAGGTATCAAAGTGGACCCTACAAAGAAAAAATAAATTATTGATATGTCTCCTTTGAGAACACTAAAGCAACTTTGTAGTCTCCAAGGGAAGCCCCAATCCATCAGAAGATTCATAGCACAACTAGTAGATAAGTGTCACCCATTTACTCATCTCCTACACAAGGATGCCACATTCAAATGGGATGAGAAATGTCAACAATCCTTCTAATAGATAAAGGATTATCTAGTATCACCTCCAGTGTTGATGCCTCTAGTTCTAGACAAACCTTTGATACTATACATTTCAGCCATATCTACAATATTAGGCACTCTCTTGGCACAACATGATGATTCCATGAAAGAAAGAACAATGTACCACATTATTCAAACCTTGTTAGGCTATGAGATTAACTATACTCCCATTGAGCGAGCATGTTTAGTTGTCGTATTTGCTTTAGAAAAGCTTTGACACTATACGCTTAATCGTCAAACTAAGCTCATTTCTAAGGTAGATGGACATTAAAGTATTTGTTATCAAAAGCAACACTGTTAGAACATAATGTTATTAGGGGTCACCCTTATAGCACTTATATAATATTTTAATATAAGGTTATTATATTATATGCTTTATTAAGCATATCTCATTTGAAATAATTATAGTCTAATACTATTAGATTATTAATTATTTATGAATAGTAATATTGAATAGGTGTGACTAATACCCCTTAAGGTATTATGCGACCCTTTCTCCTAATTTAAGGAGGTTCCCTCTCATTTGAGAGGTGAAGAATTTGGAGATTGATAGTGAATTGTATCACTATGAACATGAGGTATTATTGGCCATGTGGAAATATGGATAAGTGTTCCCTAAGTTTGGTCTATGTTATAATAGACCATTATTGTAAGTGTTTTAATAAAATGATGTTTTGTGGGGTTTTTTTACTTGAAAGAGTTATTCCCATATATATCTTGTGTAATGTGTAAAAAATATGCTTGTATGATTTTCATTTTATTTATTTTATATCTTTTTTAAAATGATTAGTATCTTAAGATCCTAATTTCTAACATGGTACTAGAGCGGGCTAGGCTATACTAATCATTTTTATAGATTATACTACAAGATGTATAGAACTTGATGGAAAACCTCTCTATGCTCAATAAACACATGTGCAAGACCACTTTTAGAAGAAATTTGAACTATTTTGAAAAATTTATTATTATTATTTTTAACTCATTGATGGTGTACATTGATTTATAATCACACTAAGTAGTCCAATTTTTCTTGGGAAAATGACATGGATAACTAGTTATTTTTTAGTCTATTCCTTCTAAGTCTCACCATAATAAACATAAATAATATTCTCATATTAGTAGACCATTGTCTCATATTAAATAAATTATGGATCATTTATCTACCTTTGATTTCTATATGACCAAAAAAAAATTCATCATGAAAAACTAGCTTTTGAATATATAAATAGATAATATCTAGTATTCATTAGAAGACCATTTTAAAACAGCATGAAATAATATCCTTCAATACAATTATAAGGGTCCACATTAAGATGAACATTTATCTATGAGTTCTCTTGCATTTAAAAAAAAAATGTTTACAATCATCTTCTAAACCATGTACTAATTGATACATGTATTCCAACCATTTTTCAAATACAACGACTATTGATGACAAAATTATATGAATATAATATATTTGATTAAGTTTCTATTTTCATATTCACCTAAAAAAATCATTACCATAATATACATTCCAAAAAAGATATAAATCCACACACTCTTAATTTTATTTTATTATAAAAAAATACAAAACTTGAACTAAAAATCATTTAATGATATTTTTATTCTAAACTTCAAGCCTTTCCCTAAATCTCTTAAAACATATGTCCTCTTTACCCTGCATACATACTTTCAAATTAAGATCTATTTAATATATCAAAATCTTCCTTTTAGAGGAGTCAATGTTTCAAATGTATTAAATTTCACTCAAATATTATACATTTAAAGTGTAAAGGTCATGATCTTTAAATTAATATGGTCATGATCCCAAGCTACATCATTCCCTATTAAAAAAAACTTACATTCCAAGCTAAAGTTTATTGAATAAAAGCCTTATACTATTTGTAAAACAGTCGACCATATGCTGGTCGTAGCCTAGTGATCTTTAAGATCATTTCAAGATGGCAAAAGGCAAGCTTTCATGTAAAGGAATATTAGATTTATAACACAAAGCTTACCTAAGTTGCCATTTCAGTTTTTAGATAAATAAAGTTCTCTAAGAAATTTGATGGTACAAAGTATTCTTTTATATAACTTATATACCCACATTAGCATTACAAAGAAGCTAATACTTTTTTTTATAGTATTTTATAGGTAATACTTGCTAGAATTTAAATGAGAGATAAAAGAACATCTTACTTCTTGTTAATCATTATATTAAACATTAGAGATATTCATATTATTACTTTTGAAAATTTTAATAGTTATGATGTCTTCTATAATTCTTTTTATTAAAATATCATTGATTTAGGATTCTCAAAGAATATATATAAAAATTTAATACATTATATTATTTATCTAGTTTCATATTTATGATGAAGTATTCATACTTTAGATATATCAAATTTTAGATTTTATTTCTAATTCTATCCTCCCTAAATACAAGATAATCACGTAATTTTTTTATTGAAGTTCACTTGCTATTTCTTTTTAAGCTTTTGAGCTTAAGGTTTGTAACATTTTTTTAAATGATTCAAGTTCTCACTTAACACATGTATCTTATTTATATACACTATGAAATATTATTTTATAAATAACTAAGGAGGTTATTCATTTTTTTTATGAATCTCCTCATCACTTAAAAATTTGTATGAGTATGAAGCCCATATATCCTCTAATAATTTTCTAGCTATAATTCACCTACTTGTAAAAGGTGGTTGTCGTCCTAATAAATTGTCCAAAGAGCAAGCTTATAATGGATAGCTCACCCACTGCTTAACTTTTTTTATGGATCATTACTATATGATTAGTAGCATTACCTTTTGGTGCAAGGGCACCTACAACCATGTTTCAAAATTTTCTTTGGTGACATTTTGTCATGAAGAACTTTGTATGAGTTTAGGGGTCTTTTGGAGTCATTTTTCACTGAATAAGGTCTTGGAAGACCATTCTATATGTAATAAGTTAATTTTAGGAGGGTCATGAGTAAAGTAAAGTGTTTTGAGTCTTTTTATTCTAAATAAGGTTAGTTAAGACCATTTATGTTGGAATTAGGTGAGTTGGAGTCTTAGGAGTCAAGTTGTTCAAGATTGCACAAAACAAATGCAAATATTTAAGATGCAATTTTGAGGGAATAGGATGGGTCAGTGTTTTAAAAGGTGGTTAGAAACATTGGGAAGTTGGAGAACCAATTGTAATTTCTCTATAAATCCTTAAAGGGCTCAAAGATAAAGGTTGGTTGATTCATTGAAGAAATTTAAAACAAAATATGTCTCTCTGCATATTTATGTGTTTATTGATCTTTGTTCACTTTGTACAGACCTGTATAGGTTTGGAGTGCTCTGAATTTCATTGGATATCATACTAACATGTTTTAAGTTCCATTAGAACTCATTTTTATTGCCTCTTATTCATTTTAAAGGAAGATCTCATAAGTTTTCAATTACTTGTTAAAAACAGTGAAGACCCTGTTTTGAAGGAAAAATGATAAAATAGTCATCCCACCTACTGTATACATTTTTGTTTCTGTGGGATGAAAAATTTAATGGTAGATTAGTTTCCTAAATGGTCTGGTAGGGTTTGGAGTCGAGTTATTTTGGTATAAAGTGAAGTCCTAGGACTAGTAAAATGGTTTCTTTCATGTGAATGGTGGTGCCAAAGTGGAGTTTTGACAAATCTGTGAAGGAATTGACTTTTTGATGAATTTGTGAGTTTATGCAAGGAAAATGTAAGATGTTAGTTTCAATTGTGGGGTTCTACAAGCTCAGGGGTTGTGTGTTTGAATAAAACCCTAGTATTATGTGAGGAAATGAAGGGTTTGGTTGAACAGCAGGCTAGAGGCCTCAAAACTGAGTAAAGATTATGAAATATGTGGTTAGGAATCATAATACAACTCTGTCCAAGGAGGTTTTGTAAAAAAAAGGATTTGAAGGTACTTTGTTTGTAAAAGTGGGCTAATTGAGTAGCCTTTCTCAAGGTGGGTATATTGAAAATCAATATTGATCCAAAAAATTCACCCCTAGTTTTGATATATGTTGTGTAATAGGGAAAAGGGTATCTTAATCCACAATTGGTTTGATAGGTGTTTTGGAATTTTTTTATGAAAAGTCTCAAAAACTAGGTTCCTGCTGCTACAAGGACTGCATGGGTGAATGTTGCAGCGATGGAAGAATGGAGGGTTCTAGGTGTCAAATCTTGTTTGATGGTCTTGTTTGATTAGGTTAGTGGTGTTCAGGCCCTCTCCAAGCCTTTTGGTTGCTTCTGGTTGTAAGATGTTAAGTTGGGGTTATTAGGTTCCTTATGAGTATACAGTGAATTATGTGTCCACAAAGAGTATTTGAGAGAAGCTATTAAAAAGGAGTTGCTTTCCTTGCCACTTTGCATCAAAGTGCTATAAAAGCATCGGGGAGTAGGCTTTTTTGAATTTTGTAGGTTGTGAAGAGGAAGGAAGAATTGAAGAGTTTAGTATTCAAAGATGCCTCTAAAGAACAAAGATATGGCTAAAAAGATGAAGGAGATGAAAGACATACATGCTAGAGAAATTAGAGAGTTGGAGGAAAGAATCATAGCCTTGGAGAATAAAAAAAGAAGGGATGTAAAAGAGAGTACCATCAAATGAAGAGGAAGATGATGAGTTTGAAGATATGGAAGAAGATCTTGACCCAGAGGATCAAAGAATTGCAAAGTTGTTGAAGGAAGTTAAGAATGACAAGCCTAAGGTAAAGATTGATGTTCCAAAGTATGGTGGGAGTCTAAATGATAAAGAGTTACTTGATTGGATTTTTGCATTAGATAACCATTTTGAATGTGATGAGGCTCTTGAGGAGCACAGGGTAAATATTGCAAAGACAAAGTTGCAGGGCCATGCTTTGGTATGGTGGGACAACTTTCAATTAGAGAGGAGAAAGCAAGGCAAGTCTAAAATCACCTCATGGGACAAGATGGTATCAAAACTCAATGGTAAATTCTTACCCAAGCATCATCAAGTTCAAATGGTTAAGCAATTGCAAGGTTTAAGGAAATGGACATTAAGTATTATATTGAGGAATTTTATAAACTAAGTTTGAGGTCTGGGCATCATGAGAATGCAGATGAAAAATTTGCTAGATATATGAGTGGTTTGAGGTTTAACATACAAGATGAATTGGTTTTGGCTAACCCTAGGAATGTAGAGGAGTGTTATCAAATGGAAATCAGGGTGGAGGAGAAAATTAAGAGAAGGCAAGACAAAGCAATTAGGGGCAGAGGTAATGCATCAAGAGGTAGAGGATCTATGCCTAATCTAAATCAAAACAATGACAATCAAGAAGATGCCATGAAAGGAAAAGAGCAATCTGATTTCAAAGGTGGATGGAAAGGCACAAGGGGAAAATTTGGAGGAGGTAGGAGTTCCAATGTGTTTTCAGGTAGATGTTACACTTGCAATGAATTTGGCCATCCATCCTACAAGTGTCCTGAGAAGTTTGGTACTTCATCAAGTGGAAGTAAAGGTGATAAAAGAGTTCAACTTGTGCAAGAGGATGAAGAGGAGAGAATTAGTTCATCAAGTTGTCCTACAAATCCTAAAGTTGGAGAAGCTTTGATGTTGCAAAAACAAATTTTGAAGACTTCCAAAGAAGTAGAACCATTGCATAGGAAGAGCCTTTTCAAAACCACTTGTAAGAGCAAGGGAAAGGTATGTAAAATTATGATTGATTTTGGCTCAACTGAAAATATGGTGTCATGTGAAATGGTGAACAAGTTAAACTGGCAAAGGATTCCTCATGAATTTCCTTGCAAAATCTCATGGTTAAGTGATGAACAAACCTTGTTGGTGAATGAAAAGGCTATTGTAGATTTTTAGATTGGGGACTATAGTGACAGTGTTGTTTGTGATATCTTACCTATGGATTGTTCTCACCTACTCCTAGGTAGGCCTTGGAAATATGATAGGCAAGAATTGTATAATGGTAGGAAGAATACATACACTATTGTCAAGGATGGTTGTTCTTTTGTTCTAACTTCCCTTGTAGAATATGTGGGAGAAAAGAACTTGTCAATGTTGTAAAATAAACTAGAAATTTTGATGTAGCAATCTATCCTAGGTATGGTAATTCAGGGACAACAGTTGTGAAGGTAAACACAGGGTTGAAACGTGATTTGACAGTGAGTTTGCATGAAAGTGTTATTGTGGGGACCATAGAATGTCCTATAACTAAAGACAAGGTTGAGGGATAAGTGAAATTTGTAGGTACAGGAGTACAAAGGTCTGGAAAAGGAAAGGGACTGATGACAGAGGTGCAAGGATAGTATGGACAGAGAATTGGAGATAGTCACCCTTGTGGAGATGAGATCAAGTTGAAACTAGTTCTGAGGCATACTAACATTTGTTTGTCTGTAGGTATAGGTGAAGGAAGGTAGATGGAAGCAGGTAAGAGACCATTGACAGGTCTGAATGTAGAAGAGAAGACACATCCAATGACAACCATAGTAAAATATGCAAGGCAAAGCATAAGAACAAAGTAGCATGGAGCACGAGGCATGGGTTAATGGAAATGGCCTAAGGATTAGTGGCATCCTACTCAAGCTTGGGAAAGGTGGTATCAACCCCAACTCATGGGGAATGAGTTTCTTTTAGGGGGGTTGTATGGTGCAGGGGCACCTACAACCATGTTTCAAAATTTGGTTTGGTAACATTTTGTCATGAAGAACTTTGGATGAGTTTAGGGGTCTTTTGGAGTCATTTTTCATTGAATAAGGTCTTGGAAGACCATTCTATATGTAATAAGTTAATTTTAGGAGGTTCATGAGTAAAGTAAAGTTTTTTGAGTCTTTTTATTCTAAATAAGGCTAGTTAAGACCATTTATGTTGGAGTTAGGTGAGTTGGCGTCTTAGGAGTCAAGTTGTTAAAGATTGCACAAAACAAATGCAAATATTTAAGATGCAATTTTGAGGGAATAAGATGGGTCAGTGTTTTTAAAGGCAGTTAGAAACATTGGGAAGTTGGAGAACCAATTGTAATTTCTCTATAAAGCCGTAAATGGCTTGAAGATAAAGGTTGGTTGATTCATTGAAGAAATTTAAAACAAAATACGTCTCTCTGCATATTTATGTGTTTGTTGATCTTTGTTCACTTTGTACAGACCTGTACAGGTTTGGAGTGCTTTGAATTTTATTGGATATCATATGAACATCTTTTAAGTTCTATTAGAACTCATTTTGATTGCCTCTTATTCATTTTAAAGGAAGATCTCATAAGTTTTCAATTACTGCCTGTTAAAAATAGTGAAGACTTTGTTTTGAAGGAAAAATGACAAAATAGTCATCCCACCTACTGTATACATTTGTGTTTCGGTGGGATGACAACTTTAATGATAGATTAGTTTCCTAAATGGTCTGGTAGGGTTTGAAGTCGAGTTCTTTTGGTATAAAGTGAAGTCCTAGGACTGGTAAAATGGTTTCTTTCATGTGAATGGTGGTGCCAAAGTGGAGTTTTGACAAATTTGTGAAGGAATTAAATTTTTGATGAATTTGTGAGTTTATGTAGGGCACATGTAAGATGTTAGTTGCAATTGTGGGGTTCTACAAGCCTGGGGCTTGTGGGTTTGAATAAAACCCTAGTATTATGTGAGGAAATGAAGGGTTTGGTTGAACAATAGGTTAGAGGCCTCAAAACTGAGTAAAGATTATGAAATTTGTGGTTAGGCATCATAATACAACTCTATCCAAGGAGGTTTTGTTAAAACAAAAGGATTTGAAGGTACTTTGTTTGTAAAAGTAGGCTAATTAAGTAGCCTTTCTCAAGGTGGGTCTATTGAAAATAAATATTGATCCAAAGGAGTCACCCCTGGTTTTGATATATGCTATGTAATAGGGAAAAGGGTATCTTAATCCACAATTGGTTTGATAGGCGTTTTAGAATTTTTTTATGAAAAGTATCAAAATCCGGGTTCCTGCTACTACAAGGAGTGCATGGGTGAATGTTGCAGTGATGGAAGAATGGAGGGTTCTAGGTGTCAAATCTTGTTTGATGGTCTTGTTTGATCAGGTTAGTGGTGTCCAGGCCCTCTCCAAGCCTTCTGGTTGCTTCTAGTTGTAAGATGTTAAGTTGGGGTTATTAGGTTCCTTATGAGTAAACAATGAATTGTGTGTGTCCACAAAGAGTATTTGAGAGAAGCTGTTAAAAAGGAGTTGCTTTCCCTGCCACTCTGCATCACATTTTTTTTTCCTTGAACTAAAAAGAAAAATTATTTATGTTTATGAAAGTATCTTATTTATGGATCATTACTATATGATTAGTCACAATAGACCATTTTATAGATTTATGGGCAATATTATATGCTTACTAGCAAATGAAAAATGCATATTACTTTTTTATTATCAAGAATCAACGTTATGTGACTATTGTGTTATTGACTATATTGGTTATTCTATTTTAGACTATGTCTTCAAAATAAATGGTGTAGATGTTATTCCATGTATGGAGAAATACTTTAAAATTTTATCTTCTATGGTTTTTTTTATCAAAAGGAATAAATACAAAAGTAGCTCTTGAAGAATCAATGAGGCTTTGAAGAATTATGGAAGATTTTTAACTGGATGCTTATAAAAGTACCACTTGACTATATGATAACTGGAATTATTTTACTATTAAGAAAATAATCTTACTTCCAAAATCATATTGAAGATCATGGGAACCTCACTTAAATGAAATTATTCCATAATATTTAAGCTCTACTCAAGTGAAAGTATTTTATCATAAAAGTCCTCTCTAGTTCTATTCAAGAAAAAATATATTATCATAAAATTCCTCTCCAGTTTTACTCAAGAAAAAATATTTTATCATAAAAATTCTTTCCAGTTATATTCAAGCAAATGCATGCTATGAGAAAGAAAAAAAATATTGAAATCTTAGCCATCACTTATCAAAAAATCCATGCAATGATTGGCCTTAGGTGATGACATTGAGGGGGAGTGTGCATAACATCACCTCATGGATAAATCTTGTATGTAATACTTAACAGGCATAATATAAGACCTCTAGATAGTGTATGCTCCAATTTCAGATAAATTCTTGGCCTTAGGTGATGCCATTGAGGGGGAGTGTGCATGTCAATGCCATGACCTAGTGGCTAAATCCTAGATGTATAAGTCCTTTAGGCATTTATTAAAGTTCTTCTCCTTGTAAATCTTCCACTTATAAAAGAATTGTGTTAAGTTCTACAGGCACATTGTATTAAATCCTATGAGCACTATGTAATGAACCTAAGGTGAGGATGATTTGAGGAGACCTGGTCTCCAATAAAAATCCTTATAAGACCTCATATATAACATCATTTTAGAACATTAGGATTATAAATTATGACAAAGTGACTTTCATGTAGTCCAAAATACATGGTCTTCATTTTGGCATATATTTGTGTCCCTATTTATCACTATCAAAGAAGACCCACATTACTAGGGTACTTTTTTTTCTTTTATAAAAACTGACATGTGATGCCCCATATTAAAATTAAGGGGGAGTGTTAGAACATAATTTTATTAGGGGTCATACCCTTATATAAAATTTATATAATGTTCTAATGTAACATTATTAAACATTATATATTATATATTTTATTAAGTATATCCTATTTGAAATAATTAGTCTAATAAATATTAGATTATTAATTATTTATAAATGGTAATTTTGAATAGGTGTGATCAATACCCATTAAGGTATTATGCCACCCTTTTTCCTATATTTTATATATGGAGGTTCCCTCTCATTTGAGAGGTGAAGAATTTGGAGATTGATAGTGAATTGTATCACTATGTACATGAGGTATTATTGGTCATGTTGAAGTATAGAGAAGTGTTCCCCAGGTTTGATCTATGTTATAATAGACCATTACTGTAAGTGTTTTAATAAAATGATGTTTTATGGGGTTTTTACCCGAAAGGGTTTTCTCCATGTATATCTTGTGTAATGTGTAAAATCTATGCTTGCATGATTCTCATTTTATTTATTTTATATCTTTTTTATAATGATTAGTATCCTAATATCCTAATTTCTAACAAACATTGATAGGCTGCATGGCTAAATGGGTGATGATACTTAGACAATTTGATATAAAATATGTAGATAGAAGAGATATCAATGGGAAAATCATAGTAGATCAATTAGCAGTGGCACCATTATATGATGAGAATCCTCTCATAATAGAATTCTCAATTGAGGCGATCTTTGATATTAGTCCTACAAGCTAATGGAATTTGTACTTTGATGGATCACATACCCACCATGGTTTAGGGGTAGGGTTCCTATTTATCACCCGTCAAGGTGATTGCATGCTAAATTCATATCAGCTAACATTCACATGCACAAACAACATGGATGAATATGAAGCATTGATTACAAGACTAAAGATGGCTATACAATGGCATATCAAAGATATACAAGTATATGGTGATTCATAGCTAGTGGTTTGACAAGCCAATGATGATTATCATACAAATGATGAGAAGTTGCTTCCATATAAAAGAATAGTTGATAGTGTCAAACAATATTTCACTACTATCTCATTCAAGAAAATACCTAGAGTCAATAATAGGGAAGTGGACACTATAACAACCATTGGGTCTCTCCTAGAGATGCCCCATAAGAGTCAAAAGTGAGTTTTTTTGTGGAGCAATTATTGGTGTCAACATTCAAGGTCCTTGAATTAGAATTTGTGTGTAAAATTGTTGGTCCCAATTCACCTTGATATCATGAAATTTACACCTATCTACAAAATGGTACCATACCACCTAACTTTACCATGAACCTTAAGAAAACCTTTATACACCGATCATCTCACTTCACCATTATTTGTGACACCCTTTATTGAAAGAGTTGATAGTACATTTCTTAGATGTCTTAACTTGAAAGAAGCTACAACTACCCTATGTGAGGTACACGAAGGTGTTTGTGGGTCACATTCTAGTAGCCCTACCCTTGCTAAAAAGCTACTGAGACAAGACACTTTGGCCTACTATGAATCATGAAGCACACTATTTTCTAAGAAGTTGTTACAGTTTCAATAAAATGATGATCTTATTCATGCACCAACATAAGAGATGAGGCCTATCACTACACCGTGGCCCTTTTCATAATGGGGAATCAACCTCATAGGCAAGATTTATCCCACATCCTATAATAGTCATAAGTTCATTATAACCACCACTAAGTACTTTACGAAGTGGATAAAATCCAACCCCCTCACTTACATTATCAAAAACCAAATATCTAAGTTTATCCTAATTGACCTAATTTTTTGTTATGGTGTTCCTCACACCATCATCATAGATAATGGAACACCCTTCAAAAATTAGGATGTTTGAATTTTTTTCTCTCAATTCCATATCCAACATCTCTTTTCCATGCCACATCACTCCCCAAGGAAATGGTCAAGCTAAAAAATCTAATAAAACTATCCTAAAAATCCTCAAGAAGATAGTTAATGATGCTAGCTATGATTGGCACCTCTAGCTTAATCCTACCTTATGGTCCCATTGTACTAGTATCTGAATGCCTACTAGTGCTACACCATTTTCCCTAGTTTATGGAACTAGAGAAATCTTTCCTATCGAGGTCAAACTTCCTTTATTAAGGGTGTCATTGCAACATCTTGTCAAGAATGAAGAATATAAAGTATCCATACTACAAGAGCTAGAATTATTAGATGAAATACATCTCAGTGCACTCAATCATCTTCAAGCTTACCAAAATAATCATCATATTTATAACAAGAAGATCAAGAACATAAAATTCCAAGTAGGTGATCTAGTCCTCAAGGAAAATCAGAAGAACCAACTAGATCAATACAAAAAAGGTAAATTTGAACCAAATTAGTTGGGTTTGTAGTCATAGCAAGCTATGGATTAGGAGCCTATCAAATAGCTACTCCTATAGGTGATCCCTTATAAGATCCCATCAACAACAGTCATCTCAAGCAATTCCATGCTTAAACTTGTTAGGGTATCCTATCAAACAATAAAAATAATAATAAAAAGGATAAAATAGTAAAGATAAAAAAAGAATCCTCTAGTGGAAACCACTTCAGTGGCCCTTTAGATAAGTACCTTGGTGAAAACCTAGAAAATAGGCACCATGTGTAATGAGCACCATCTACCATCTATCAAAATTATTTTCCATTCCATTCATAATAAATCTAGAATCTCATCCATATCCATCCATTCATTCAACATATTTTCACCTACAAACCTAACATGGCTTAGTAATTTACCAATATGCAGTGTTACCCATATCACCTAGTCTCCTCCTAGGGTCACTTTAGCTAGTCCATATTAAAACGAAACTACATATAACTAGGGGTATTTTCCTAAACCCAGTAGTTGGATTGGATTATTGTTCATTACCTAAATCAAAAAATCCAAAAAAATCCAAATAGTCATAATCTTAAAAAAAATCCAAATAATCTCAAAATCCAAAAACATCCAAATAGTCTCAAAATCCAAAAACATTGAAAAAATCCAAAAATTATGAAAATAAAATCAACACAACTCACCCATCAACAATAAAATCATCACCCATAGTAAACCTATCATCACACTCATCTTTGACAAAGAAAGAAAAAGTGAATATGGCAATCATTGAAACCTAGAAAATTCATGAAAAAATTACTAGCATTGATCATTGTTAGCTCACTACCTACATACCAATTGCCTAAAGCATCCAATTCAACATACAACATTTTTTTCTTAACAAATATATCGTTCCTACAATAGGCACAATCATAGATCAATAATTACAATCTTTGGAAAGAGACATGATGGTTTTGGCATGTTTTGTCAACCAATCTTTTCTTTTGATTTATCTATTTTCTCATTCCCTTTCTTACTCGACAAATCCACCTTGATCTTCAATATCTTGGTGTGTCTAGAGGAGTACGTAATGGGGCATAGAAATTGTGTTTGTGGAATACTCTTGTAATACTATCACGGTGAATACTTGGCTTGTGTGTAGGGATAGTTCCAAAAAATACAATGACCTTTGCATATTAGGTTCTTTATACCTTTTATGCCTAAGGCCTTACTTTCTTTGAAGCTTCATTCTCTCGCATGATCAAACAAGGCTTTTGTATGTCAGGTTTGAACATGAATACTCTTATTTGTTTGTAGAGTCAAATTCCATGTAATAGATACAACACCACCCTAGTTCTTCATACATTGGTACATAATATCTACATTATTTAGTATAACCTAAAAGAAAAAGAAAAAGAATCTATCTCATCCCACTTTCTAATAAAATCTCAAATCATACCAATAAATATAGCTTTTGTTTATATTTGATCAATACTATTCTATATATCCATCTAATCATCTATCCATCATGATCTAAAATCATTTCTTCTATCTTATTCATCATACTAACTATTTTATCCAAGTATCATGATATAAAAAAAATATCCATCACATCTTGTATCCACAAGGCATTAGTACCATCATAATATCATACATCATGCATCATCATATTTTCATCATATACATCATCAAAAATACAAAAAAGAATCATCACATCATATCCTAAATCATCATAACAACATCATAAAGTCATACATCATGTACATCATAAGATTGTGTAGAATTCATGAGATGCATACATCATATCATGTAGATAATACATCAAATACAAATAACATAATATCACATCACATAAATAGACACATCACAGTCTAGTCTCATCTCATATACATCATCAAAAAATGTGTCATGATATAAAGTCTATATACATCAAATGTATATACAAAAGGGTTATTAAGAGCCATAAATATATACAATCTATCTGCAAGCATATCAAAAAAATTCTACAAAAAGTATTTGTACATCATATATACAAAGACATATATCTACATGTAACCCCCTATCCTCCTCTTGACTCAAAGAAGGTGGATGTGGTGGAGAAATTTATAGTCCTCCAATCTATTGTCCCTATGTCCCTAATTGTTGTGGCTATTGTGGCACCAATGGTGGATGCCCCACTGACCCTCCATCTGATCTCCCAGACTTTCCAACTACTGCACTCCTCAAGGAGAACTTGGGATATCTCCTCCCAATTGGCACTGAGACCTCGTACAAAGTTCAATAATAGGTAGAATTTTGGGTGAGTATCCTCACCTCCCTCATATGCTGGTCCATAGGGACCACTACACCCTGCCCAACTACCTTTAGCTTCTATCATCAGACTCTCTTTGTATCCCTCTTGATGGCGAGCTATCTATCTATCCATCTCTACTTTCCTCTAAGCTACCTAAAAAAATAGTTTGTCTCTCTCTTCTTTGTAGTTGTCTCTCTCTCATCAAGCTCGATCTCGCTCTAATAAGGCCACTGTGATTCCAAAATCCATGCCATCATCCCCTCCTCTTTTCTCCTCATCTCTCTACTCCTCACCTCTCCCAACTCCTACCATAGCTAGCAATACCACATGTCTTAGTCCCTAATTAGGAACACCTCCACCCCCTCCTCTAGTAGTTACATTTGCATGTTGCCACTATCGACGAGCCCTACCTAGCTTCACCTCTCACCTCCTCCACCTAATAGCCCCACCATCTGGATAGGTGAATCTAAGTGGTCTCTATGCTTCCCACCAAGTATTATAGTCTGTAATAGTACCTGCATCCTCTCCAATAGATTCCCATCCCCACCGAAGGGGCATCAATCCAAAAAAATTTGATATGGCCACCTAAGGATTGGCCATAGGTCCCCACTCTCTGATCTCTCTCCGTGTGTGATAAAACTAAGCATGATAATCAACTGCTAAGACATCCTAAATCTCCCCAAACTATCTCCTAACCTTGTCAAAATGGTATCTCTCCAAAATATGTGGTGCCCCTATAATTAGCCACCACGTTTATCTATAGTAGGGTAAATGTGCATCATCATCAACCCAAGCCTCACACTATAGCCATGGGTGTCATATAAAATCATCTAGATCATAAATGACCCTCCTCTAGTAATCTAAATCACCTAGCCTCCATTATGTCAATAATGCATCATATCTATATACATACATATCTCCAATGACCCAAGCAATGTCACCATTGGTCTCATGATAGCAATGTGCTCACACACCCATACATGAAGTAGTGTAACCCTTGATAATAGAATGGTATTTTCTTTGTACACTATGTGGTGCATATCATGATATAAGTGAGCTAATATGCATGGTCCACAAGTAAAAACCACAACATTGGTCATGATCATCATCTCTAGGATGTGACCCCATCCAACCAACAATCCCCTAGATCACTGATCATGCATGATCACTCTAGAAATAAGACTTGATATCACCAAGATAAGGTCATCATAAACTCCCACTCCTAGTCTCAAGTCAATCTATCCATCCTCAATATCTTGTTCATATCATGTACGACGTGCTACAAAGTCTTTGCACCAAAATTTGTATCATATATAACATGAGCACCCTCAATCGAGATCCTCAAGATCCTCTAGATATCCTCAACAGGGATGCTCACCTCCTTAATTAGAAATATAAAAAATGAGGTCTCATTGTGCCACCTCTCTACAAGGGCGGTCATGAATGCTATGTGATCTTGAATCTCAAGCACAAAAGCAATATAAAATAACCCAAAAGCGCCTAGGAACTCAACATCTATCTTCTTGAGATGAGCTATTTGATCTAATACTTTGGGTTGATGCTCTCATAAAAATATGGGATCAAGAACAGCCTGCAAGCATAACACCCACAACGCCAATTTGACAAAAATATCAAAATTTGCAGTTCTATGAATCAAATGTGACCTAAAAAATTAAGTGTGAGCATTTTTTAAATGTGTAACTTTATCCAAATCAAATGTGTAGACATGTAAAAATAACCTTACACTTATCACACATCCTAAATGAATTTTTCTCATCATCGACATCATTATCATGTAATATCACTACATTTCACATCATTTACATCAAAAACCCTAATGTCCTCTAGTAATTGAATAATATTGCACTATTTAATTAATTCACTATTTTATCATTTTTGACTAATTAAGTAAATTTGATTTATTTAATAAATCTTAATCTAACTTTATTCCTCCTGATTAATTAAATAACTTCAATTATTTAAGTATGTCACTAATTTACCCTATTGCCCTAAATCAATTAATAGTTTAATTAAATCACTTTCCCCTAAACTTGAATAATTAAATTAATTATTTAAAACATCATCCAAAAAGGTCAAGAAAACAAATACAACTTTGATTGAAAAATTCAAACATGACTTGCACGTTTAACTCAAAAAGGCTTAACTAATTAATTCAATTAATTAATTACCCTCACCCACTTTTATGATTGAGAAAATCATGACCATGGATTGCTCACTCTAATTGGCTGACTGATCCATCTATTTCCTAACTAATCCATCTATTCTTCAATCCCACTGAAGGCTCAACCTAATTTCCTTAGTTCCACATATTAGGCAATCTATTTCCTTTGATTGATCAATTAAAATCCTTAATTGATTCAACCATAGAAGATAACTAAGCAATCTAATTCTTCTCAACAAATTTTAACCATTGATCTTGATTCAACATTGTTTAATCTTGCAGGTTCATCTCGAATCACAAAATCTATATAACAATCCTCTTCATCCTAAAAAACAATTAGAGAATTGACATATTTTGTGCAACGAAGTAATGCTGAATTGACAATTGATTTCTTAAGAGAATTTACACATATCTTCGATCACCATTGACGTACATTGGAGCTTTTGCAAATACATAATGGAGGCTTCACATTGATACAAAACAATCCAACATCATTTGCAAATACACTACGACATGAGATGGGTAATGATAAGTGAATTCATTATTTTGTTCTTTGTTTGTTAATACTTAGTTCATTGAATTCAATAAGTTCATATTGTTCATTTTATGAGTAATGGGTATGGAATCGTAATCTTTGCTTGAATTAAACCTTGGTTGATTAATTTATGTTTGATTTCCTATGCTTCTTGATTTACCCCTTACACATTCTGGCATGCCCGGTGGAGCCTCAATCCTTGACATTAACATTTCTTGGAGTGTATTTTGAGTAGTTGCAAGTTCCAAAAATTCACTTGAAAAAAAATTACGCGAATGCTACATGAATCTTATACGGTCATTTCTTCATTTCTACTACAGTTGCATTTTTTCAGTCGCTATTGAAAAATGATACAATACAAGGTGGTGGAATCTTCAATGCAACACAATTTCTTTAGTCTCAAACAAAGGGATCCGCCCTTGAACATAAGATACACAATTTGACTCAAACGCTCACCAATAGACTCCTAGCCTTCAAAAATCATCAAATGGAGATATCTTTTAGAGAAGGCCATACCAAGGCTTGTTAAATCACAATTAAGACTTCCCACAGATTCAACTCAACAACCACAAAAGGTTTCTAGAGACTCCTTTGCAATAACACCAAGATCCAACACAACACCCTTGAATTAGGCTACTAAATTAGCCCTAAATTATAAAGAAGGTACCTTCATAACACTTTGTTTTCACCCAATCACTTTTTTCAGTCACTAAACTTGTCACAAAACACCAAATTCACTGATCATTTCACAGATTCAAGACCCTTACCATACTATTCTAAGAAACCCTCCTTTTTCATCCAAAACACTAGGGTTTTATTGGAAATCCATATACCTAGGTTTATAAAACACAACTAATGCATCAAACATCATTCTTATACCCTGCACAAAATCATACTATTCACACAAAAACAATTCCATCAGTTGTTTATCAAAACCCTGCCTTGACACCACAAATTCACATAGAAAAGTAACTCTGTTAGACCTAGGGCTTCATTCCCTTTCTCACTTACTACCAAAGCATTAAAACACCAAATTCAGAGCATTTTAAACCCATTCCATGAGATATAGTGGAAAACAGAAAGTGGAATGGGTCACTTAAACATTTTGAAGACCCTCAACCCTTAATTTTGTGGAAACAGAGCAGTTACAGAGAATGATTGATTTCTCTTTCCAAAAATAGAGTTAATCCATCAAAATGAAGAAAGCTAAGACTTGTAATCACATAGCACAACAATATTCAGAGCATTTGAAGCCTATACGGGCTCATACATAGATGGCAAAGTACAAAAATCAAAGAATTTGTAGAAGAAAAGTGTTGTTTATTGATTTGGGATCCTTCAATATTTATTCAACAGCCTTGCTTGAGCCTTCAAGAGGATTTAAATACACCTTCAAATCAAAATCCAATGGATAACTTCCTCAAATGTCTTTTGAAATGCTAATCTCCCCATATTCCCTAAACTACATTCTAACAACTTTTGTTTTGCACTTGACTTTATTTGCATTTTTGTGCAATGCTTTGAGAAACTTGACTCCTAAGACACTATACCACCCCGAATACATTTAAAATTGTCTTTTAGACCTTATTTAAACATGAACAAAATTTTTAACTAACCTAGACTCCTTCAAATTCATCATGCCACTCTTTACCACATCAAACTGTGCATCATGGTTGTAGGTGCTCCTTCACCATACAACCCCATTGGAAATATCTCATGCCTCATGAGTTGAGGTTGATACCAACTTTCCCAAGCTTCACTTAGATACCTCTATTTCATAAAATCTTGCCATTGTACCATGCTTTTTTCTTCATATTGCCCTGCACTTTGAACTATACTTACACTTGGATAAGTCTTTATATTTATCCTTAGACCTGATGTTTATTCTTTTCTTATTCTTTGTTCAAAACTTGATTGTATTCCCTTGTCTATACCTGCATTCAAACATTTGTTAGTGTTCCCTTAAACCATTTTTCCCTTTACCTCAACTATGTGCTGGAAAATGCCTTTACTGTCCTGTCCATTCTGTTTGTTCTTCATTGCCATCAAAGTCTTTGACTTGTCATCAGGTACTACTGTTTCACCAATATCATAAACCATTGTACTATTAGACCTACCCCTTACTGTACCATCATAATTATTGACCATTGTACCTGTAGATTCTTCACACTTTGCAATATTATTCCCAACTAATGAACATACAATGGACCCCATCATGATATTGATAGTCCAATTCACTATCCTTTCACCTTGCAGACTTGTTCCAATCTGCTTACCTGCTACCATTGCTTCCTTAGACTTAGGACTGATTACATCATCAAACTTCTTGTCTTCCTTCACAAAACTTATTGGTTCTTTTCTTCCACACATAATGACCTTTTCTTTACCCTTGACATCTTCTACAAGTGGAGTTAACACAAAAGAACAACCATCTTTCACTATGGTGTAGGTATTTTCTCTACCATCATACATGGCACGCCTATCATATTGCAAAGGTCTACCTAGGAGTAGGTGACAACAGTCCATAGGTAGGATATCACAAACAACACTATCTCTATAACCCCCAATCTAGAAATCAATAACTGCTCTTTCATTCACTAACAAAGATTGTTCATCCCTCAACCATGACACTTTATAAGGCAACTCATGAGGAAGTTTTCTTAAATTCAACTTACTCACCATCTCACTAGACACCATGTTTTCAATTGATCCAGAATCAATTACAATTTTACATACCTTGTTCTTTCATTTACAAGTAGTCTTGAAGAGGCTCTTTCTTTGCAATAGTTCTACCTCTTTTTTTTCCTTCAACACTATCTTTCTCATCATCAGTGTTTCCCCTGTTTCAAGAGTAGCTCTTAAATTTGTAGAATGATTGCTTTCACACTCCTCTTCTTGAACCAATTGTGCTCTCCTATCAATCCTCTTTTCACTACTTGATGAACTACCATCCCTCTTAGGACATTTCCAAGAAAGATGACCATATTCATTGCAATGATAACACCTCCCTGCAAAGACAATAGAATCTCTTCTACCACTGAATCTACCTCTACCTCTAAAACCATCTCTAACATCAATACCTTGTTCTTTACCCTTATTTGCTCCTTCGTGTTCTTCACTTGGCTACTTTGGTGTAGAAATTACTCCTCTTCCTCTTGCACTAGTACCACCTCTTCCTCTCAGTAATTTCTCTTGTCTCCTCTTAAGTTTTTCCTCCACCCTAATTGCTAAATTGAAAACACTCGTCAATAGATTTGGGGTTAGAAAAATCAAGTTCATCTTGTATATTAAATCTCAAACCACCTAGATACCTAGCCACCTTTTCAGCTTCATCCTCATCCCTTCTAGACCTTATTCTTAGTTTGTAAAATTCATCGGTGTAGGTTTTAACATCTAATTCTTTTTGTTTCAATCCTTGCAAATTTTTATATGATTGAACTTCATAGTCCTTTGGAAGAAACTTACCTTTTAATTTTTGCACCATCTTGTCCCATGAATTAATCCTTGATTTTCCTTGTTTTCTCCTCTCTACTTGCTCATAGTCCCACCATAGAAGAGCATATCCTTTTAGCTTTGTTTTTTCCACCTTCACCATCTTTTTTTCTGAAATATCCTCACTTTCAAAGTAATTATCCATAACAACAATCCAATCAAGTAATTCCTCTTCATTTAAATTACCACCATAAACAAGAAGATCAAATTTTACCTTTATTGATTCACCTTTCACTGCTTTGAGCATCTTCACCATTCTCTAATCTTCAGGGTCTAAATCTTCATCAACATCCTCATATTCTTCATCATATTCTTCTATTTCACCTTCTTCATTCACTTCTCTCCTTTTCCTTGTCTCCAAGGCAACAAGCCTTTCCAAAACTACATTATGAGATTCTATAAGCTTAGCATGCTTCTCTTTCAAATCTTGCAACTCCTTTGCAGCACCAACATTCTTTAGAGGCATCTTCTCAAACTTATCTCTTCACCTTTCAACCTGCAAAATCAATCAAATCACCAACTAGAGATCTTATCCCTGATGCTCTGATACCACTTTGATGCAATACAAGGTGGTGGAATCCTCAATCCAACACAATTTGATTAGTCTCAAACAAAGGGATCTACCCTTGAACATAAGATGAAATTTGACTCAAACCCTCACCAATAGACTCCTAGCCTTCAAAAAACATCAAATGGAGATATCTTTTAGAGAAGGCCATACCAAGGCCTGTTAAATCACAATTAATACTTCCCACAGATTCAACTCAACAACCACAAAAGGTTTCTAGAGACTCCTTTGCAATAACACAGAGATCCAACACAACACCCCTGAATTAGGCTACTAAATTAGCCCTAAATTACAAACAAGGTACCTTCATAACACTTTTTTTTTCTCCCAATCACTTTTTTTAGTCACTAAACTTGTCACAAAACACCAAATTCACTAATCATTTCACAGATTCAAGACCCTTACCATACTGTTCTAAGAAACCCTCCTTTTTCATCCAAAACACTAGGGTTTTATTGGAAATCCATATACCTAGGTTTATAAAACACAAATAATGCATCAAAAATCATTATTATACCCTGCAAAAACTCAAACTACTCACACAAAAAAAAATCCATCAGTTGTTTATCAAAACCATGCCTTGACACCACAAATTCACATAGAAAAGTAACTATGTCAGCCCTAGGGCTTCCTTCCCTTTCTCACAATACTTTCTCAATGCCTACCAAAGCATTGGAACACCAAATTTAGAGAATTTTAGACCCATTCCATGAGATACAGTGGAAAATAGAAAGTAGAATGGGTCACTTAAACATTTTGAAAACCCTCAACCCTTAATTCTATAGAAATAGAGCAGTTATAGAGAACGATTGATTTCTCTTTCGAAAAACAGAGTTAATCCCTCAAAATGACAAAAAATGAAAGATAAGACTTGTAATCACATAGCACAACAATATTCAGAGCATTTGAAGCCTGTACGGGCTCGTACAAAGATGAAAAATTACAAAAATTAGAGAATTTGTAGAAGAAAAGAGTTGTTTATTGATTTGGGATCCTTTAATATTTATTCAATAGCCTTGCTCGAGCCTTCAAGAGGCTTTAAATACACCTTAAAATCAAAATCAAATGACTAACTTCCTCAATTTTCATTTGAAATGCTAATCTCCCCATATTCCCTAAATTGCATTCCAACAACTATTGTTTTGCATTTGGCTTTATTTGCATTTTTGTGCAATGCTTTGAACAACTTGACTCCTAAGACACTATACCACCCCAAATACATTGAAAATGGTCTTTTAGACCTTATTTAAACATGAACAAAACTTTTAACTAACCTAGACTCCTTCAAATTCATCATGCCACTCTTTAGCACATCAAATTGTGCATCATGGTTGTAGGTGCTCTTGCACCAAAAAAATTGACCACTTTTTCTTTAGATAATAGGGCCACTTTTGACATAATAGGGCCACTTTTGATAATGAGGACCACAGTTGCACATAACAAGGCCACTTTTGACAATGAGGACAACAATTGCTAAAAATAACATGGTTGCTTTTGACTAACATTTATGCTTTTGCTCAGTTCTTTTGATTTGAAAATCTACAATTAATTTTGTTGATTTCTAACGCTGGTGGGTGTTTTGAGGTTGCTGACTTTGTTTGTGTAGCTCTTGCAGGAATATGCCACACTTTACATCAAAAATGACTTACTATTTTATTACAGAGAAGGCAAACGGTCCAAGTCCAAGTTTTCTAACAAATCTTTCTTAGTTTAAATAAAACATTTTTGATTTGGTGATATAAAATTGAACCCCACAAATTGAAAATTTTGATTTGGTGTTTTGAAATAAACTTTCAAAAAAATTCGTAGTTTAGGAAAACACTTTGAATTGGTGCTTAAAAATTGAACCTCACAACTTGTACATTTCGATTTGGTGTCTTAAAGTGAACTTTTCAAAAGATTTCTTAGTTTAGGAAAACACTTCGAATTGGTTCTTAAAAATTATACCCCACAACTTGCACATTTCGATTTGGTGGCTTAAAATGAATTTTCGAAAGCTTTCATAGTTTAGAACAACACTTGATTTTGGTGCTCATAAAGTGGAATGCTTCCTTTTGACCAAGCACTTTCATTTTTGTTGACAAACGAATGATCTTTCTTTTTTTGACCACATTAAGACAAGGCTATTAGAAACACTCAAGAATTGGTGCTTAAAACTGAACAAATACATTCTGATTTGCACACTACTATCTACTTGCTTGGAATCTAGAACACTTCAAAATTTGTGCACATAAAAAACAAATTGCTATCTTTTTCACACTTCATTCATTTTTATCTTTTGGGATAGCACTACTCGAGGGGCTTAAATTTTTTTTTTTTGATGAATTGTATGTCATGTCTTTTGTGTTTGGAAAACTAAGTGTCTATCCTCTCCCCTCATGTCTTTTTGCAATCTTGGGTAACAAAAATCACTTTGAGTTTCACACTTGTTTCATTTCAAGCATCTCCTTTATAGGGCATGCCTTTGAGACACATCCCACGCCAGAGAACTCAAAGGTGACTCAAAGCAGTTTTTCCCTCAGGCCACTATATAAATGGTCAAGGATAAACACCAAACGACTTAATCAATGATTACTTTGTTGTCAGTTCCATTTAGGAAAGGGGAGGTACCATTTGGTATATAGAGCCCCGAGTAAGTTGGTTAAAGCCTTAAGTGGCTTGTTGGGCACTAACAAAGAATTGGATCTCCTGATCAGTGACTAAGAACAAATATAGTAGAGGCCACCCTTTTTATCCAAAACATTCTTTTAAATTGGTGCATTAGAATTTACTTCTGAGAAGTTACTTACCAAGTCTGATTTATGGTTGAGTTAAAATGCTCTCCATAAATTGCATGTAAAATCATCCCTTTGGGGCATGAGGTAAGCCCACCTAAAAGAACGTGTCTATCTCTAGGGTATAATGATTGTCTTCATGAACTTTCCAAAATGTTTCGTTACTTTGGACATCAAACACTTTTCTTGATTTAAAAAGAACACATCAAAACAAACATTGAACTTGGTTATCAAATCTCAAACCCTTTGCACCCCTTAAAAGATATCTTAAAAAATATCTCTAAAGGTTTTTGAATATTTAGGCTTACATTTCAAGTCACATTTTAGACCAAAGTCAACATTGGGAACTATGGATTTAGTGTCTTAACTTTCACAAACTTTGATATTTTGTGGAAAGAAACTTGTTTAAACCAAAGAAATTTAGATTCAAATAGTTTTGATTGTTGTGTTGTATTTTATCACTTGCCAAATTCTCAAAAAATAAATCAGATCAAAACGAGGCATCAAAAATGTAAATTTATCTGGATTGCTGCCAAAGCAAAAACTAGAAAAACAAACTTGAACAGAAGCTGCTATTGCTCCTGTTTCTACCACTTTTGACCTAAAAATAGTTGCAGTTGACCAAAAACCTACCACTATTGCTCTTTGGATTATGACAGTCACTTCCAAAAACTTGTTGCTTTTGAAAAATAGAATGCAGTTGACCTAAAATTACCACATTTGATCCTAACATTGCCACACTTGACCTATTTTTTTAGCTGTAGTTGACTTAAATCTGGCCACTTTTGATCAAGATGGTTGCTTTTGCATTTACTATTCACCAGTCATAAAACTTGCAACAAAGGATACTTTTGTTGAAACTATCAAAGTTGTCATAGAAAATTTTTTCGCTATTGACACAAACATAACTTCTTTTGCCAAAACGTATTGCTATTGAGCCCTTGTTACCAGTCACAAACTAAAATAGAGACCGCTACTGCTCTAAGTTTTGTTGTAGTTGTCCTAAAATTGAACGCTATTGTTGTAAGGATTGCCGCTTTTGCCTTACTTTTTGGTGAAAATTAGAGACTAATTTGAAATTGGTTGCATCCTTCACCTTGTAAGAATGAAAAATAGTTAGATCTCCAAAACAAGTCATTAGTCCATATCCATTTGCAAAATCAAACACGACAACCTATTTTTAGGATTCAAAATCAAAACACAACTTGGATTATTACTTAATTCACTCTCGATTTCTAAGATATCAACATTTACTTGCACCTCAAGGCTAGTTCAAGTAGATATCCAAAACATATCCTCTAGAAAAATGAAGTGGAATATTGGTCCAAGTTTTCAACATTTTGAATCCCAAAGTTAGCATCATTTTCAAAACATTCATCAAACATCACTCACTTTATGACCATTTGACATCCTACTGTTCCAGTTCAACAACCAGGTCTTACAAAACCCATTATAGAACCAAAACTCACGTGAATTTAAGGTGAACAATTGAACATCATCAGTAGCTTGAGAAATTTAAAAGGAAACACCAACTCAGTGGAGAAACACAACTAATATCTTAGACAAAGAAGAACAAAAATCCAATCTTGTGGTTGGAAGGCCAATATTACCACCTCCTGTGTGGCAATAAAAAATCCCAAAAATTGAAACACCATTTCTTTAAAATAGAAAATCCCAAAAAAAAAACATTAGTTCATTCCATAAGTTAGAAATCACCAAACTTTCACAAAGTATTGGCAATTGTTTATGACAACCACACGATCTCAACACAAAAAACAAATGGAAGCCAAAAAGATTAGCTCAAGTGCACCAAAAATAAACACTACCAATGAGGAAACTTATGCATGGGGGTACAAACCAAGTGGCCTTACAACTCCTCAAAGGGAACCCACGTTGAAAGCAAACCAAGTCATCCCCCTAGCGATGTAGAAGTACTTCTTAGGCATCAAAAAGGAATTGCAAAAACCCAACCTCACGAGTCTCATACTTACACTGTAGAAGAAGAGGACAATGACGAGGAACTTACTGAGGAAAGAATCATAGAACACTCCCAAAATCCTAATATGCAAAAGCTTATGGATAAGGTGCTTGGGATAAACACAAACCAGTATTTCCTCACACTTGTAAAAAGTGGTGCTAAACTACCTATTGACTTCAATGTGGACATGCTAAAAGATCCAAATCTTATCCCACTTGGAGATCAAACAGTGGTTAGAAAAATTCCAAAACCAATGATAAATCCCAACATACCACCATTGTTTTCACAAAACAATGATCCAACTCAACCCAAGGATAACCCCTTGTTTAGAACATCATCCCAAATCGAACAAACAATTGTAGCACAACAATATCAAGGAAACACATCCCAAAATGTACTATAACATAACACAATGCAAAACATGGGGAACATTTCAAGGGACCAAAAAGGTGGTAACCCATCACAAGGGAAATACATACCCCAAAACACTTCATACATTGACCCTTCCCAAAATGTACAATACCAACAAGGGAAATTATCACGAAATCCACAAAAGGTATGCCACAAGAAAACTACAAAGGAAACCTTCAACCAAATCAACCACAACAACAAGGTGTGCCACAAACTAACTACCAAGGTAACCTTCAACCAAATCAACCACAACAACAAGGTGTGCCAAAAAAAAACTACCAAGGCAACCTTCAATCAAATCAACCACAACAACAAGGTGTTCCACAAACGAACTACCAAGGAAACCTTCAATCAAATCAACTACAAAAACAAGGTATGCCAAAAGAAAACTACCAAGGAAATGTTCAACAAAATCCCCAACAACAAGGTGTACCTTCAATGCAACATCAACGTAGCCTTCAAAAAACCCCATATCAACATGGTGTACCACAAACAAACTATTAAAATACACCACAAACTCAACAACACTTTGTCCAACATCAAAATCATCAACAAAAACAATGGGGAGGACTGCAAAATCAGTACCAAGGAACACCTCAAGGACAATACCAAGGTACATAACAAGGACCTAACCTACCCTATGCACAACAAAAACCTAACATGACATACACAACACTATCCTCAAGGTCCCATAAATACACAATATCTAGTGTATGACCAAACAAACGTCATGGGACAATAGCTCTACAATACCCAAAGTCCTCAAGAAAGCACACCAAGCAATGACAAAAATGTGCAACATCAAACACTCAATCAAAAGATATTGGATATAAAAATTGGAAAGCCAAAGAAGAGTTATGCTCTCTAAGACATTTTCCATATCCATTTGATCAAAACATATCCATGGTACATTTCCCCAAAGACTTCAAAATGCCAAAATTTGACAAGTATAGGGGGAAAGGAGATCCAATTTAACATGTACGTGAGTTTTTGGTATCTTGCATGGAACTACAATGAAACAACACACACTTGATGAGACTTTTTCTATGGAGTCTTAGTGGGCCTACTATAGACTAGTTCTTGCATTTACCTCTAGGTATTAGAATATTTGATAAACTATTAGATAAGTTCATCAACGACTTCTCATATAACATAGATCAGGATATTACAATCACAAACCTTTATAAAATCAAACAAAGTCAAGGAAAATTGTTTGCCTCATACCTACAAAGATGGAGGCATAAAGTGATTAAAATCAAGCGGCCCATTTTAGAGAAACAACTTGTCGATGTCTTCATCTCCAACGTGCATCTAGATATCAATTAAAACCTCATAATACTATGTCCAAACAATTTTGAGGAAACTATTGAGAAGGGTATACTTATCGAAAGGGCTCTTATTGCAAGAGGGACAATCAAGCTTTACAACCCAAAGGATTAACCATCTATTTCAAATGACAAACCCAAGATATGGGCGAAAAACAAGAATGTAACTAATGATGGAGTAGTTGACTCAAAGGTTGTACACAATGTACAAGCTCCCAATATCCCACAAATCAGGTCCAAACAACACAACAAGGTTATCAACATAACAACCAACCCAATTACCAACAGAATAATCAACTCCCAGTTATCCTCAAAACAATCAATCAAACAACCAACCAAAAAATCAAGGATAGGATAATGAAAGGAGACCACCTCGGTAATATGACCAACCATGATGAAAATTTACTCCTTTGGGAAAAACCCTTGAGGTCATTATGCATAAACTAGTCCAAAGGAACCTCATCGGGATAAATGATAGATTAAATTATGAGGAACCTAACTTGAAATCTCCTTGTTATAATGAGAATGATAAATGTGAATTTCATAAAATCAAGGGGCACACCACCAACAACTACATGATACTTAAGAACAATGTAGAATATTTAATCAAAAAAGGAGAGGTGGAAGTCGAACTCCGTTCTAGAAATAAAGACCTCAAGATTTACAAGGATCCAATTCCTAACCATTCTAGGGGAAATAAAAAAAGGAAAGAACTAAATTACCGTAAGGCTGCTTTCTCTTATGGTGAGGATACTATTCTAGGACATATCTCTTGTGATGATCATACTATCTGAACATTAACCATACGAGGTAGAGATCCTAAATGTAATGCAACTACCTGAAGGAGAAGAGTAATGATCCAAGGAGCACCACCCCCAATTAAAACCACAAGTAATCCATCAAATTATTATAGCATTGTGGAATAGCTCAAGAAAAATCTAGCCTTAATCTCCATACTTGAGCTTCTAGAATTGTCGATATCACATAAAGAGATATTGGATAAATCCCTTATCAAAATAACACTCCCAAACACCCTTGATGCTCATCAATTTCAAGCCATGGTTGGAAATATCACATCCACTCACCATTTAGTCTTTTCTAAAAAAGACCTTCTGTAAAGATCATTATAATTTGAAATAGGATTATATTTAATGGTAAACCTCATTTGTTACCTTGTCCTTAAAATTATGTGAGATCAATAAGAAGACAAGTAACCACTAACCTTAGTTGTGAAATTATTTGACAAAAAAATAGCAAAGAATAGAGGTAAGTCAATAATTGATATATCCTAACTAATATTAAAGTTTGGACAAGCATGGAGTATTAAATATAGCCACTTAATCATTCCCACACTCCCACTATATCCATTAAATTACCATGCAACTGCAATGTATCTTTAGAAACTAAAGTGTATTAATGCCTAGTGTATTTTCTATTCTTTTGGAAATAATTAAAATACTATCTCATGAGTCTATCATGAAATTGTGTAATAAAAAATTCCTAATAATGATAGATAAGTAGAATGATGTGGTTTCTTCACTCTACCTTCTTGTTCTTCATTGGGTTGAACAAGACTATATGGAGTCTCTTCCTTCTATTTTTTTGATGGACAACTAATTGGAATTGTTTCAAAGCATCCTGAAACAAGTCCCTATGATATTGAATAGATAATTCATCCCACATGGACATATTTAGATATTATTTTTTCATTTTGTTTATAATTTTTGAAGGGCTAATTATGTGTTTATATATTGAAGGCACCCAAGGTCATCTATTTTTCTATCTATAGATTGGTGAGGAGCACTTGGAGAAGATGAAAATTCTTTTGTAGCAATAAACCTACTAGTTAGATTTGTGTTGATAGGATCCACCACATGTTCTTTCCCTTTGGAATGAGGCTCTTTCTATATTAAAGAAGCTATGGGAATGTTTTCCAAATGTATTTTCTTTGACCTTGTTTTGTCTACAATTTTATTTAAAGGAAAGACAAAATTTTCCACAAGATAATTGATTTCACAATGGTCATTTGGGATCCAAAACATAAGATTTTATTTAAGAACAACATCATTAGGGATCTTAGTATTGGGATTTGCAACCTCTAATATTGGTTCTTGTTGATTGATGAAATTTTGCATCATTAAGGATTGTTCTTGCATTCCAACCATGCAAGTGGACTATTTATTAGGTTTTTTGCAAGCATAAAACCATTCAAAATCTTGATCCAAATTGTTTTGGACTGGCACAAGAGCTTTGTTGGTTCTAACAACATAAATTTATTGTACAAGGTGGTTAAGTTACAAAAGAAGGTGTGGATTGACACCTTTATATCTATTACATTGATAGTTTTGACCCCAATTTTAATTCCTATTTATTTGGTATCCTTGTCCCCAAGTTTTAATTTTAGGCTATCCCTAGTTGTAGTTTTGGTAGGGTCCAGTACCTTGTTATCTTGCTAAAGTGGTTAGATTATTAGAATTTTTCATTAAGGTTCTAAGATACTCATCATCATTTGAAAGACTAAAGGTGTAAGTGAATAGAAGGGTTTTAGAATCATGAAGAGGGGAAGGATAGGTTTATTAGGTATGGATAGCTCTAAAAATATAGGTACAAGGGGTCTAAGAGATATTTTCTAGCGTTTATAAAAAAAAATATATCCTTATGGTGATGTTATAAGCATCGGGTGGCATAGTCCCTCCCATAGATTGGATCATGAAAACCATGTCACTACTCAAGGATCTTAGCTAGTACAAGAAGGAAGTGTTAGGATAAGGTTTAACTAGAGGTGAGATTCTATCCTAGGTCTTTTAGAATCTAAAATTAAAAAATCCACCATGAACTCATGAGGGGATCTTTTTATTGTAGTTAGCAACTCAATTAGGGATAGGTGATCACTCGTATCCTTTAACAATTGATAAATCTTACCTCATAATCCATCCCAATTGTGGGTGAGTTGGGTTGTAATCCCCTGTACCATTGTAGGGCCTTCCCTTTTAAGGAGGAAGTGAGGAGCCTAAAAGCTACATTATCCTTTGTGATATTATAAATAGAGCATATATTTGCAACATCTTGTATGTGCTCTATGGGTGTGGTAGGGTTTTCACCAATAAAATATGGAATGATTTTCAGGGCTAAAGTTGGGATATCATCATAATATTAGAGGATAAGAGGATTTCCTACATTAAAGGTCACAAATACTCTATTTATTAGGATAATCATTAAAGGAGTATGAAATAATATTATGTTTAACTAGATAGTAGGCATTCTTGGATGAGGTAAACTACCAAATATAGGCATAGAATGGGTTGTGGGAGATGGTGATACATAAATATTTTTCTTTTTCTTGAAGTAAAAGCTAGTAATTCAAAAAACTAAAAATTGCCTCTTAAAGAAGCTCTTGTTTGAATCCTTGGCATAAATGATTAGCATGGTGTAAAACCAAGAGAGTAGAGTCACCAGGTTCTTAAATTGGGTCCAATTAACAAATTACTAAGATCACACCAATTTTCTCAAAAGGATGATATAAATCTCATTAAAATTGTCCCATTGGGTGTGCCAAAAACTATTAGCACCTAGATTTTCACCATTTGTTGAACATGTTATTTGAAAATATAGTGATACAATGGGAATGATTTCAAGGTGTGGGACCATGTTGATGACATAAAACCTATAAAGAAGGTAGGTTCCTTTACTCAACCTAGATGCAAGTGTTGATCCAACTCAATACTCAGTAAACTAAATTCTAACCTTAGTCTTGCAAATCATAAAGGGAAATGAGAAGAAAGGTTATAGAAAGGGAAAATGTCAGTGATGTGGTAGGGTTTAGTTGACTTAGAATATAGCAACATAAGACAATAATTCAACATTGGAAAAGGATTGTACAACTCTTACCAGTTGTTTTAAGAAGTAAAAGATACATAGAACTATAAGAGAGGGGGACCAACCACACCAAGGCTCCAAGTCACAGAGAGCCGAGAGCAGAGGGCTGCCCTAACTTACCTCAAGCTAATGGATGTTTTGGGATGAGAATTAAGAATGAAGAGCACTCTTAAGTGATTCTATTACTCTATAGATTTAAAAATCTATTTGGGGCTAGACGAGCCAATTTTTGGAGTCTAAATTGTACCTCAGATAGCTCTTTGTTCAAGGACGGTAGTGTGGGTCTGGGATGATAGCACGACACGTTGGCGTCTCTCTGGCACACTAGCATCTGCATGGTCAGAAAACATAAAGTACTAAATAAAACTCCAAAGAACCTACTAACTACCTAGTAAACTGACTTTAATGAAATAAATAAAATTACAAAGTGTGAAAAGTAACTACACAAATGAAAAAGTAGATAAAGACAAGGGTGGTAAAGATCAACTCACTAAAGCTCTAGTTCACCAATGAGCTCCACACACATGTTCACCTACACACAAGCAAGAGGGGGAAAATGTTGGGGCTATATAGGGTTTTTCCTCAATAAAACACATGCTTTGGTGTTTCCACATCCATAGACAACCAGAAAATCCATGAAGAAGAAAGTACGCTAAAATAAAGAGGAAAGGAAAGTATTGAACACTACGAAATATGTTATGCTATTCTGTCAAACCACAAAAGGAAAATGAAGTGTTACCACCTCCACCCAAAGGCTCTAAAGGCCAATGAAGGGAGAATGCAAGCAACAAACTTGGAAAAGTTTCCACAACCACAACGATGACGAAGGGAGGTCTCACAAGACTCCAAGCTCACAACTTATAAGGTAGCACAACACTTACAAAAGTGGAGTTGATGGAGTAACTAGCTACTGTAATACTTAATGGAGTTGTGAAGTTGCTAGAGTTGTGAGAAGATGTGAAATAAGGAATGAAAATGCTCAAGGATGTGAAAGAGATGAAGTGAGTATGAAATGAATTCCTTTGAAGGCCAAAATGAGAGGGAAAGAAGTCATTTTCGGGTTGGTTGATCACACAGAAGCATTACAATTCATTCCCAATGAGGAGTGTAATGTCTCTGTAGACTCCATAGGTAGGAATCTGTTAGGGATGGCAGTGCATCGTGCATAAATTCGTGCGTTGCGCTTGCATCCCTAACAAAAATTCCCCCATCGACACACAAAACATGTGCCAAGTGGATGGAAGGTAGGTGGGTGATGTGGAATTTCTCCTTTGATTTTGATTTTATAAGGTGAAGGGATGCAAAAGGGGAATTTACACAAGGGTTAAAAAATTTCTCCTATACATTTTGTCCCCACTTAAGCGAGCATGAGTATCAATGAGTGTTCGATAAAGTAGATCAAAGAGTTAGAAATGATACCTAAATTGTCGAGGAAGCAGATCACGATCTCAAAAATGTAAGGAAGGAAAAGGACTCCATAGGTGCTCTCTCTTGAGGAGGTTTGAACAAAAGGACTTTGTAGCTCCGTAGAACTATGAAGTTGAGCAAAGTACACTGAAGGCACATAAACTAACGATGAAAAAATATCATAGGATGCAAGTGCTTCACAAGTCCTCGGACCAACAAAGAAGGTTTTTCCCCATGTACTCTCTCATGAAAGAAGCCTAGTGAAAGGGGACTCTATAGAGTTGGACTAGAAAGTGGCTTCACAGGTGCACCTACAAAGCAACATGTTAATCAATAGATAAAACATGTTAGAAAACCAAAGGCAGCCATGCAGGAAAACAAGCAGACAATCACACATAAAATCAAAAAGGTTGAAAAGTTTTCAAAGGGGTCCCTCGAGAACCCTTCAAAAGAAGAGGGGTCCACTCAAGGGATGCGTTGTTTGAAAGTGAAAGAGAATTTTTTATAAATCAATTCAATTATCAAGGAGTCCTTTCAAAAGATGTTCACTTCATCAAGGAATTTGAAAGGAAGAAAATTCCCCCTCATGAGGGGAAGGTCAAGGCTTCTCCCACAGGAAAATTTTCTCCCTCCTTAGAGGAAATTTCTTCAAGTTCTTTCATTGCGAACCCATGATGAAGGAAACACATTGCGCTTGGGCATCCTTGTTGAGAATGCGATTTCTAAAAAAGGTTACAAGGATTTTCAAGAAAAGATTCGTTGGCTACAAATGTGTTTTCTGAAAATCAAAACATTATGAAAGTCATGTTGTCACACACATGAGGGACAACTCAAGCAAATAAGAGAGAAATATATAAAAAAAGGAAAAAGAGACAATAACATCATAGACAAAGGGCACAAGGGTGATTTGATATTTCAAGGTTAGAGTTTCTCATAAATATATATAAGTATAGTAATAATATATAGAGGAACTGTCATCAACCCCCTACTATATTAGACCATATGAAGAATGCACGAGAAAAAAAAGTAAAAATAAAAAATTGGGTCAACATGGATGGGAAGCCTAAATGCCCCCAACACTTTGCATTGTCCCCAATTCATCAAAAATCAATACACATAACAGAGGAAGAATGATGCCACAAATAGAGGAAGTTTTACGACACATAATCACTCATGTATCCAAGCACCTACAAGGGAGACAAGGATCATTTAGAAACACATAACGCAAGCATAGGGGAACACATTACAACAAACACACACCTAATCTAAAGGTAAAGAAGAGGTGCCCCCTAACACTCATCGACCAAGAGTTCATCTACTTCCCAATCTAGATCATTAAACAGGGAAGGAAGATGAGCCTGCAACGGTAGAATATTAAGGGGAGAACCCTCCGACCCTCCTGCAATAAGGGCCAAGAAAAGAGACTCTTCGGGGTCTCCTCCACTCGGTTATTATGGAGAAAAGGTTAGTGATTTCACAAAGATCGCCGATAGGTTCAGGACCTCATCTAAATATTTAAACATGCACTTTACAGGAGTGCCATGTGTTACCTCAACGAACGGGAAAGGCGACGCCCTAGATTCACTGCTAGGCTCACTGAGTGACTTGGGAGCAATGAAAAACTCAGGGGAAGTCAAAGATTGATCTGTCACTAGGACAACACATGTTAGTGTAGGAGCACCCTTTGAAGAAGGTGGACTCCTCTTACACCCCCCATTGCTAGAAGGGCCAACCTCCACCTTTTTCTTTGTTAGAGGATGTGAAATCCCCATGGATGAGGCAAGAGACACAGAGGAGGAGGAGAAAACCATGATGAATACCACCGAGGCCATAGGAGTTTCCATCACAGCCGTCTTTGATAGAGGGAGAGACTCCTAGATGGGAGTAGGAGGAAGAGGTTGAGAAACAATAGGGGGAGTTGGCTCTAGTGCCTTAGCGGCGAGCCTCTTCCCATTCACTACTTTGGGAGCAAGAGTGGTAGGAGGCCACAGAGGTTGAGCCATAGAGGATTCCCCACGGGGAGCCTTCCCTCTACCATATCAAATGGGCCTAGGCACCATGGGTAGAACATGAATTTTGAAGGCAGGACGCTTGGGCCTTTACCAAGTGGGCACCATAGGGTTCTCCCATAAATGCGGAGTAGAATCTGATGACACCGCAACAGGACGAGAGGAGTCGTTAGGCTGGATAGCGGAAGAGGTGGAAGAGGAACCTCAAGAGTGCTTATATTCTTCCTTTCTATGCACCATGGTGGCATCATTGTTAGCTTTCAAACAGGCCCTATGCGAGACAACATAAGGAGATAGAGGGTACCTCACTTTAGGCATTAAGTGTCCTTTCTTGTACTTCTCATAAGTTCGATACAAGAGGTCTATCCTAGGTGGAAGCAGACCAGCAGGTGTAGCCAAAAGTGGTCTAAGGAATAGATACCACACGCAACCGATGGTTTATAGCCAGTTTCATGGATCACATGCATTGAACCCTCATGGATACCCATGATCGAGGGAACTGCATTCATAGCGACAAACTAGGGGATACCCAGTTTCACCCCGAAGAGTTCAGACCCTAAGATTATGTCAAAAAGAAATTTTGACATAATCTTGGGGTCTGACTGACTTCAAACATTTACGCATGATTGAGGGAACTGCATTCATAGCGACAAACTAGGGGATACCCAGTTTCACCCCGAAGAGTTTAGACCCCAAGATTATGTCAAAAAGAAATTTTACAGACTTAGGTCCAACAAGGATCGATAAGGTGATGCTACCAAGGGGAGGTATTGAAATTCTGTTATGTGTATGGATGGTACTTTTAGGTGCATCATACCCATCTTTATGTATTAAATTGATCAAAATAATCTCCTCAATTATGATATTCACCTGACACATCGGGTCAACAAGAACACCTGTTACAATGTTTCTATTGATTCATGCAGGGATGTAAAGAGGAGATGGCTCTCTGTTATAACCCATCGACAAGTCCTACAAGGTAAAAGTTATGCCAGGAGAACTACTCACAAGCTTTGCGGAAGGGATAGGCAGATGCAAAAAGGAAGTCATCGCATACACTAAACATCATCTTCACAGAGCCCCTAAAGGTTTTACAGTCATATAGTGATCCAACTAAGGCTTCATTCCATAATGCCTATGAAACCTTCCAACTACACCTACTAGGGGTTGTAAGTTGGGATGTAAGGAGAAACACCTCACATCACTCACACCTACAATGCTCCTAGGATACAAGGAAAGGACCCTTTAGCACTACTAAACAAAACCAAAATGGTTCACGTCGGGTTCACCAAAAATGTAAGAGAGGGGGACCAACCATACCAAGGCTCTAGGTCACGAAGGGTCAAGAGCGGAGGGCTTCCCTAACTTACCTCAAGCTAATGGATGTTTTGGGATGATAATTAAGAATGAAGAACACTCTCAAGTGCTTTTGTCACTCTGCAAATCCAAAAATCTATTTGGAGCTAACGAGTAGTTTTTGGAGTCTAAATTGTACCTCAAACAACTCTTTGTCCAAGGATGATAGCGTGGGTCTAGGACGATAGTGTGGCATGCTTGCGTCTCTCTAGCGTGCTAGTGTTCGTATGGTCAAAAAACATAAAGTATCGAATAAAACTCCAAAGAACCTACTAACTTCCTAGTAAATTGACTTTAACAAAATAAATAAAATGATAAAGTATGAAAAGTAACTACACAAATGATAATGTAAGTAGATAAAGACAAGGGTGGTAAAGATCACTTCACTAAAGCTCTAATTCACCAACAAGCTCCACACACACGTTCACCTACATACAAACAAAATGGGAAAAATGTTGGGGATGTATAGGGGTTTACCTCAGTCAAACCCTCAATTTGGTGTTTCCACCTCCATGGACAACCAAAAAATCCATGAAGAAGAAAGTACGATAAAGTAAAGAGGAAAGGAAAGTATTGAACACTACGAAAGATGCTATGCTATTCTATCAAACCACAAAAGGAAAATGAAGTGTTACCACCTCCACCCAAAGGCCCTCAAATCCAATGAATGGAAAATTCAAGCAATGAGCTTGGAAAAGTTGCCACAACCGCAACAATGACGAAGGGAGGTCTCATAAGACTCCAAGCTCACAACTTCTATGGTAGTACAACATGTACAAAAGTAGAGTTGATGGAGTAACCAGTTGTTGCAATGCTCAATGGAGTTGTGAAAGTGGCTACAGTCATGAGAAGATGTGAAAGATGGAATGAAAATGCTCAAGGATGTGAAAGAGATGAAGTGAGTGTGAAATGAATGCCTTTGAAGGACAAAATGAGAGGGAAAGAAGCCATTTTTGAGTCGGTTGGTCGCACAAAGGTATTACAATTCATCCCCAATGAAGAGTGTAACATCCCTGTAGACTCTAGAAGTAGGAATTTGTTAGGGACAACATTGCACCACGCAGACATTTGTGCATCGCGCTTGCGTCCCTGACAAAAATTCCCCCGCTGACACACAAAACATGTGCCAAGTGGATGGAAGGCAGGTGGGTAATGTGGAATTTGGCCTTTGGGTTTAATTTTCTAACGTAAAGGGATGCAAAAGGGGAATTTAAACAAGGGGTGCAAATTCACTCCTATACAAGAACATAGCTACAAGAGAGGTGAATTATCTACTATTAATATAAATATATTGTGAAAGACCATACCCACAATACATAACTAAAAAGAATGCATAGTGTAATAGTTGCAAGAGGAAACAAAATTTTGTCTTTATTAATTACAAGGCATGTACACAATACAATTTAGAATTTTTAGAATAAGAAAATATTATAGAGAAATCTTTTTTTTCTATCTTAAAAAAAAAATTGAGAACTTCTTTACAAAATAGATTCTATCTTCCTTAATACCAACGAAGGAATAAATACTCTAAATAAAAATCTTTGATCCTTGGGGACACTTCAGGAAGTTCCCATGCCTTAGTTGTTACTTTTTGGTCAATGTCTTATAAATAAGTGTCCTCAAAATCTGATTTGGATGATTAGGGGGTGTGAAAGAACATTATTTTGTACTCTAACCATGCTTGAGAATCAATGATTTGTGGGATTAAGTGTAGATGTTAAAATAGGTCTCTTAGGAAATATACTACAACAACTACTGTAGACATCCAAATTTGACCACTCCCATATGGTCAAATCCACCACCCTTATTCATCTATTTCATCAATATTAATTAAATAATTTATTTAATTAATGTCTCTCATTTGCCTAAGGTTCCTAAAGTATTTAATTTAATAATTAAATACTTTACTTTTCATCCTTTCCTTTCTAAATTAAATAAACATATCAATTTATTTAATTTGGTCATTTAACCTTTTTGAATTTAAATCAATTTTAAATTCTTCCTTTTCTCTCTCCTTGTCACATCCTCCATAACCTTCTTCTAATTTGAATTAGTATAATTAATCCATGATTAAGATGTGCACACCCTTAATCAGGATTAATGTCACATCCTCCATATTCTCTCACTTGTCTCTAATCCCTCATTAATCTGCTTAATCACCTATTTGCACAACCTTAATCTAATCACATGCCATCTTTGGCATGTCCTTCAAGTCAACCTTTCATAAGTGCTTACCTTTTTAAGCCTTGACCTCTTCCCCATGTAAATTTTAAATTCACATTTATTCATCCAAGATTCCTCTCTTCCCCATGTGGGTCTCATGTGTCACATCACTCACATGGGACAATGACCTCCTTTATGAGGACCTTGTTTTATCCTCTAGGAAACTCCCAATCATGTGAATTTTAAATTCACATTTATTCCACCAACAACTTCTCTCATCCCAAGGTACTTGCAAGTACCTCCACCTCACATGTCCCTATTCCACCTCATTTTTCCTTGTGACACTTCATCCTCCACATGGAAAGATGTGAGGGCTTGTGAGTCCTCAATTCACCACAACCCTTCATCTTGCGCATGTTGGCAAGATCTTGATCGTTCAAATCCATAGAGGCCTTTCCCCTAAAATAAAGAATTTTTGGCTTCATTATCTCATAACACACATTCATCTATTTCAAGCTCAAGCAATCTCATACTCTCATCCACCATTGTTGCACCTTCAAGCTCATCTTGCACTCATTTTGTTCATCTTATCACATACCCACTTGCATCATTTGAATCCTCATCACATCTAGATCATTTTGCATCCATTTTTAGATCATTTTTTCATCAAGGATCACACATAACATCAACCATCAAAGGGCCAACCAAGGAGCAACTCTTACAAGGTATACATTTTCTTTTTTTATCTTTATTTTGTTTGAGTTAACATAGCCCAATCTTGAGGTGTTTTAGTGTTCTTTCATTCTTTTGCATTCTATTTTGCATCATTTAGGATAGGTAAATAACACTGATCACAACTACCTATACCAAAAATGGGACTATATAATTGAATGAGGCATGGCCAATTATATATCTAATGATTTCTAATAGATATGATACTTGGTGGGTGTTGAAAGCACATTGATGGCATTGTAGAATAATTCATGTCTTCTAGAGTGGTATTTTTTTCTTGTGAATGGAAAAACTAGTTCTAAGAACCTTGTCAAGTTCCAGCGGGGTTGTGAAAACCTCATCAAAAGTTGATAGATGTTTCAAAAATTGATTTTTGTAAAAAAAATTAACTTTTCCTTCTTTTCTGCCTCTACTTTTGATTTATTTATGCATTATATTTCATTTTTCCATCTCCATCTCCCTTTGGTTCTATTTTATACATTGGCACTAAGTGTCAATGATAGAACATGTTTTGGGAACCTCAAGCTAGCATGCAATGAGGTTATGGGAACCTTGTTAGTAGCTAACACAATTTTTAGAACCTTAATGAATTTGTGCAAAACTCAACACTTCTTTCTTTCTTTATGGTTCATCTTTATTGCTTGATCTTTCTTAGTATTGCCATTATTTTTCTCATCAACCCTTAGAGTTAGAGAGAATTAATTTTGAGAACCCCATCAAGCTTCAATGGGGTTGTGAAAACCTCATTGAGATTTGACACTAGTCTAGAACCTCTATGAAATACCAAATGCATAAACCTTTCATCTTCTTTCTCTTTTAACACCAACCTTTGAATTCCTTTGAACATTATCGATCATTGCAACATTTCTCTTAACACTTGTTGGCAAAGGTGAGAACCTTGTTGGATTTTGATAGGGTTGTGACAACCTTCTCATCCTCCACTATAGGTTTCAAAACCTTTGAGTTTTATCAAAAAATTAACTTTTTATTTATTCTTAGCCACTTTCTTCATCTATTTTTTTTTATGTTTTCAAATTTTGGGATGGTTTTGAGAACCTCGTTGACTTTTATGGAGGTTTCAAAACCTATTAAGCTTGTTTAAATAGCTTATACTTTCCTCTTTCCTTGGTTCTCTCTTTTATTGTCAGAAAAAAATTGTCATCACTCACACCAATTTTGAAAACTTTTGGAAGTTATTGAACTATATGAAATTGTTGACAAAAGCTTGCTTAATTTTTTTATTTATGAAAAGTAGAAGACTTATAAGCTCCAATGGGGTTGTGACAAAATTTTCAGGAGCCAACGGGGTTTCGAAACCTTTTTGAGAGCCAAATGGGAGCCAAATGGGTTTCAAGAACCTCTTAAAATTGTGACAACTTCCATACTTGGGTTTTCATCTTGGGTATTGACACAAGCATGAAAGGGGGGAGCAATACAACCATTAGAGGCAAACTTTGAGCATGAATAGACCATTTAATATTTCTCATACTAGTTAATATTTAGTGGGAAATGAAGGGGGAATGAAATGACAATGATTCATTATGATGCTCAATGGGCATGGGCCTGATGGTGTCATTTGTGGTCTATTATATCTAGCTATCACTGGTGGTGGTATGGAGGGAATGACTAGTACTAGGGTGTTGAGGTTACCTATTGGTGGTGTGGTAGTGATGTGCACTATGAAATTAATGAGTGTTGGTGGCATTAACATAACACCTTTTTTTATAGTAATATCAATACACCTTTTTTAAAAATTTACATATTGTACAGTGTAGGTAGGGTCATGTGTAATGGGAGGTAATTTGTTGCCTCAGATGTAAAGTTATCCAAATAAAATAAATTTAAAATAAGAGTAGTGTTTCTTGGGCCTTTTGAATATGATTCCAAGGTCCATTTGGCTTCAAAAAAATTCAAAAATGAGGAAGCAACAAGATCTAATAAAAAATGTTTTTTTTTTTTTTTTAGCAAAAGTGGCAAGCCACTATAATTATATTTATATTAAAATATAGATATTACAAATGTTGATCTTTAAATCCTTACAAATTTGGCCTTAATTATCCAATTAGGATGAAATGAAAGGAAAATATGACTTTCTTATTTGCTCTAGAATTGATGGTGAGATCAAAATATTTCTAGGAATCTCTAATGTACCTACAACTAGTAAGACTATAAAAGGAACCCCCCATAAACTAAAATCTCTTTCACACTTTTTTTATTCTCTAAATTATCTAAGGATGTAAGAGGATCATACTCCATGCTCCAAGAAAATACCAACTCTATGCTCCTAGATTTGGTAAAATTGTTCATCCACAACTCACATAAGCTATAATACCATATAAGATTTGGTTGTGAAGCCACCAAGAATACAAATGATTGAAGAGGACAAAGAACAAAACTCTAGAATTGAAAGAATAAATTAGATTCTATTCAATAGAAAATACAAATAAATTCAAAATAAGTAAATTTATAAATGAACTATAGGTGATTATTTATAGGATATACCACCTAGAAGACTAGAAACACATCTAATGTTGGATAATGCAAAAATTCCCTAAGTAAACTTAACCTAATGCAAAGAGGACCTAAGTGGAGAACTAGCTAGGAAATGAACTAGTTAGATAATGTACCTTGTTCAAACCGACTTTAATCCTTTTTCCAATATATCATGCATGCTTGGTTCTTTTAAAAAAATAGTCCATTTTCTTGATTCCTCCAAAAAATAATTCATGTGTTTGATTCTAGTTAAAAATTCTACTTATGATTGAATTTATTTTAAAATTAAATATGATATGGCTAAATAATGATAGTAAGAGATTTTAATAGACATGTACATAAAAAATTCTTGTATAGCCATTCCTGGTCTATACAATAAAAATATTGTATAATTATTATCATATTATATTTTATGGCTATAATAGAAGTGGGCACCTATTTCTAAATGTATACATATTCATTTGTATAATAGACATTGATTTCTAAATGGGTACATATTTCTTTTTCAAATGCATAGAACAAGTTTGTGTTTTGTAGCAAATATATATTAAAAAAAAAAAACTTGACATCCATACTTTTTTTAGGCTTGTAATAAATTTTGAAACACAACCCTAAGACTTGGATCTACAAGTACAATGTCATGGTAGCAACAAGAGTAAAAGTTGACTTTGGAAATATGGTTGACGACTTTTTTTTTATAGAATTTTTGGATGAAATGATAAACCATTACATGATAATTTCTATTTTTTAATATGTATTTTTTTAGTATCGAACATATTTTTCTATTTACTAATATATTTTAAATAAAAAACTTCATAAACCTGAAGTGACATATATATTACTATTTTTAATAATTTTTTATTTTGAACTTTGTTTTTGAAAAAAATGTCCAACCAATATAAACATCATTCTCTACATAATAAAATTATGTTGGTCATACATGAGGTTTTTTATAAAACACTTTAATCCTAGTAAAAAAAATAATTAAAAATAACTTGATTATACTTTAGTTGCATACATATCATTCCACAAAATTATTTTTTTAAAAACTTTCATTTATTTATTTTTTGTCATACATGGGCATGATTTGGCCCTTGGCATACTTTTAAAAAAAAAAAACTTTTTGTTGGGAATAGGATGCCATTTAATTGCAATCCTAAACATATTTCATGTATCTCCTAAGTCCTTGGAAAGTGTTCCCCAACACTAGGATTAGAAAGAGATTAAATTCAAATGAAATGAAAATATAAATTGAAATTTGTAATTATTCCTAAATGATAGGAACATGTTGGGATGCCCAGGAAGAACTCCTACAAAATAAGAGCACATGGGGCACCCACATGGAAGGTGGACCCCACCTTGCTTAAAGTTAATTGTTTGGAGAATAGATAACACTTTAGTAATGTATGTAAAGATCCTACAAGTTAGGGATTGAAATTTACATGAGTGGAGTTCAGTTCAGTTCAGTTTAGTTATGGTTCATTTATCTTTAGTTGCATGTAGTTAGTTTTAGTTAAATACTTTTTGACTTTAGTTGACTTGGAATGCATGACTAATGACTTCAGTTGCATGAAAAATAATAGGTGGACACATTCAGTTAAGTGGGGATGATCAAGCATGCATAATGTTTGCATGAATTGATGGAGAGATATGTTTTTGTTAACAAAGATTGACTTGGACCCACCTTGGGTGCCCAAGTTGGCATCTTTGAGTTAACACCTTTTGCATGAGAAGATATTTACAAGGCTAACTTAAGTGGGCCCATTCTTGGGCACCAATTTTGAGGAGAAGCACGAAAGACATTTTCTTAACCAATGATGAGTTAGGAGTTCAGTTTGGGGTGCCTAAATTGAGGAGACGTTGATTTTGAATTCATGTTACATGATGAAACTCTACTTGCACAAAATAGGCATAGGTTTTTGAGAGGAGCTTCAAGCTCTTGTAATTGCCAATTCTTTGGAGTTTTCAATGCTCATTATTGTCTATTAATTGCAGCAAGTTGAAGAGAGTTTTATCAGAGTTTATTGCAAGTTGTGAAGAAGAATTGTTGAAGGAAAAAGAAGCATCTCAATCAAGGATTGATACAGTGTTATTGTAATCTTGTTCTAAGAATAAATAATACAAGCAATATTGATTCTGGTGGTGGATTTTTTTCCTGAAAGGGTTTCTCCATGTATATGTTGTGTCACTTCTATCTTCTTGTCTCATTCTTCTACAATCTTCTGTCTACTTTCTAGAATTGGTAAAATTGATCTAAAGAGATAATCATCCACAAAGAACACTTAATTAGATCTACAATCTCATAGTTTTACAAATTTAAAGCTACATAATTACCTCCATTTTCAATATTTGGTATCAAAGCTAATGGTTGGGTAGAGTTTGGGATGCCTTTCTCTTAAAATTTTGAAGGTTTTTTTTGGCTATAGTGGGAGCTTAAACTATTGTGTTATTGCTGATTTGTAAAAGAAGTGTGTTTCAATGAGTTCTATTTCTCGTTTAGATATTGAAAGATTCAATGGATCTAGTTATGAGATGTGGAAACTAAAAATGGAGGATCTCCTTGAAGAGAGAGATCAATGGTTAATTGCTTGTAATGAGAAAAAGTCACCTACAACAAAGTTAGATGAGGATTGAGTTAAGCTTGATAAGAAGGCAAGAGGGACCATAAGATTATGTCTTGTTGATGTCATTCTCTTGAATGTTTTAGATGAAACTACCACATATAAACCGTGGAAGAGGATAGGTGATATCTATCAAACCAAAAGTCTTACTAAGAAGTTGTATCTAAAAAGAAAATTGTATTCTTTAAAGATGAAGGATGGTGATTCTGTTGCACATCATTTAAATGCTTTTAATTTGATTCTAAGTCAATTAGCATCTGTAGATGTAAAGCTAGAAGATGAAGATAAATACATTTTGTTACTTTGTTCTTTACCAGAATCTTGGGAAAATCTAATTGTTGCTATCAGTGGTAGTGGTGCAAATCCTAAGATGGACAATATAATTCCTACTCTCCTATCAGAGGAGATGAGGAGGAAGTCTAAAATGAAATCCCAAGATGCCTTGTTTGTAAGAGGTAGGCCTAAGGAAAAGGAATCTAAGGTAGACAAGAAAGGAAAGGGTAAGTCCAAAGGACGATCTCAAACCCCTAGTAAGAGTAAGGTAAAGTGTTGGAATTTTGGGAAACCTGGACATGTAAAGAAGGATTGTAAGAGAAATAAAAAGAGTATTGATGCTTCTACAGAGAAATCCTCGGATGACAGTAATGATGCATTGATCATTTCATCTAATACTGTTGTTGATAATTCTTGGCTTATTGATTTAGGTTGCTCCTATCATATGACTCCTAACAAGGAGTGGTTCACTAAGTATACTACATATGATGGAGGGAATGTCTTATTTGGAGATAATAACACAACAAAGGTTGTTGGAAAAGGAGAGGTAAAGTTGTGTTTCAGTGATGGTAGGGTTAAGACCCTTAATGATGTTTTACATATTCTAGGACTTGCTAGAAATCTACTTTTTGTATCTCAGTTCAATGACTCTAGAATGCATGCTTCATTTGAAAAAAGGGGGTTGCAGATTGGTGAAAGGGAATATGGTGGTTGCTAAAGGATCTCAGATTGGGACTTTGTTTAAGCTTAATATCTCCAATTTGAATAAATCAGCCAATGTAACTAAAGCTGAAAATACATGTATGTTGTGGCACCATAGATTGGGCCACATTGGTGAAAAAGGTCTTAGGACCATTCTTAATAAGAAATCGGTTGATGGTATTCCTGATTATAATATTGGAAAAAATAATTTATGTGAGCGTTGTGTGTTTGGAAAGAAATATAGATCTTCATTTCCTAGTGGAACAAATAAAGCTAAAAGATTATTAGAGATTATTTATTCAGATGTAATGGGCCTCGTGGATATTGACTCTATTGGAAAATATAGATATTATGTCACATTTATTGATGATGTCTCAAGATACACTTGGATCTATTTTATGCATAACAAATCATATGTGTTTAATAAGTTTAAAGAATTTAAGGATTTGGTTGAGAAACAATCAAATCATAAGATAAAAGTGTTGAGATCAGATAATGGTGGTGAATATTGTTCTAGGGAATTTGATGATTATTGTAAGCATCTAGGAATTGTGAGACAGAAAACTACTCCAAATACACCTCAACAAAATGGAGTAGCATAAAGGATGAACCGATCCTTAATGGAAAGAGCTAGGAGTATGTTAAGTAGTGCTAAGCTAGATCGGTGCCTTTGGGCCAAGGTTGTAAGTACTTCTTGTTAATTAATCAATAGATCCCCTAGTTCATCTATTGAAGATAAAACTCCTTATGAAATGTGGTTAGGTAGGAAGCCTAGTGTTGCACATTTAAGGATCTTTGGTTGTGAGGCTTTTGTTCATGTGCCTAACGAAAAGCGATCTAAGTTGGATCCAAAAGCACATAAATGCATATTCATAGGTTATGGTGAAAATGTAAAAGGTTATAAGCTTTGGAATCCTCTAACCAAAAAAAATACTTTATCTAGAGATGTGATTTTTAGGGAATTTAGAGCTTATTCAGGAGAAGAACAACCAAAGGAGAAGGATACTTCTCGAACACTGCATTTTGAGATAAATACTGAGAAGCATGAAGATGCACATGTTGAAGAAAAATTGGATGGATTGGATGAGGAGAGTTCATAGAGTTCTTTTGGAATAGATGCTCATGATGAGCATATTGAGGAACAAGAAGAACCCCCTTTGAGAAGATTCACAAGACAATGAAATCTCATTGATAGGTATAGCCCACCTAATTTCCGTTCTATATTTGCTTTGATGAGTACTAATGATGAACCTAGATCTTACAGGGAAGATGTATCTTCAGATGAGAAAAATCTTTGGTCACAAGCTATGCATGAGGAAATGGATTCCTTCGATACTTGTGACACATGGGATCTTGAGATTTTTCCCAAAGGAAGAAAGGCCATTGGTTGTAAATGGATCTTTAAAAGGAAAATTGGAGTAGATGGTAATCTCGAAAGGTACAAGGCTAGATTAGTAGCCAAGGGCTACTCCCAAAGAGATGGAGTTGAATTTAATGAAATATTCTCCCTTGCTGCTAAATTAACTTCTATTAGATCATTTTTATCTATTGCACTACTTATGATTTTGAGATAGAGCAAATGGATGTGAAAATTGCTTTTTTGCATGGAGATCTTGATGAGGAGATTTATATTTTTGTTGTAAAAGGAAAAGAAGAATTGGTTTGTAGGTTAAATAGATCTTTATATGGATTGAAATAGTCACCAAGAATGTGGTACCAGAAGTTTGATGCTTTTGCATTGAAAATTGATTATGTTAGTAGTGAGGAAGATCACTGTTTTTACATAAAATGTATTGATGATCAGCTTTTAATTATTATCTTGTATGTTGATGACATGTTGTTTATTGGTAACAACAAGGTAATGATCAAGAATTGAAATCACAACTCTCTAGTACATTTGAGATGAAAGATCTAGGGGCTGCAAAATACATCCTTGGTATGGAGATCAACAGAGATAGAGGTAATAGAAAGCTTTGCTTAAGTCAAAGAAACCATGTTGAAACTATTTTGAAACGGTTTAACATGTAGGAAAGTAAACCAAATAATATTCCTTTACCAGTTGGCACGAAGTTAAGTTTAGAAATGAGTCATAAATATGATTTTGATTATGAGGAAATGTCTGAAATTCCATATGCTAGTCCAGTTGGTAGTTTAATGTATGCAATGGTCTGTATAAGACCAAATATAGCCCAAGCAGTGGGAGTTCTAAGTAGGTTTATGTCTAACCTTGGTAAAGAACATTGGACTTATGTTAAGAGGGTGTTTAGATATTTATGAGTTACTTTTGATTACTATTTGGTTTATCATGGTACTAATGATATTGATATTATGCACAGATCATTGGACATACAGGGTTTTGTTGATTCAAATTGGGCAGGAGATCTAGATAGTCGGAGGTCAAAAAGTGGCTATGTGTTCACTTTGTTTGGAGCTGCAGTTAGTTGGATGAGTAAGAGGCAGCCCAGGGTTTCTTTGTCCACCACAGAAGTAGAGTACATGGCTGCTACACATGCCTCTAAAGAGGCAATTTGGTTACAGAGACTTGGGAAAGGTATTGGTTTTAATTGCAAGCAAATTAAACTTGAATGTGATAGTCAGAGTGCTATTTGTTTAGCCAAAAATCCTATGTATCATGCTCGTACTAAGCATGTTGATGTTCAGTATCACTTTGTGTGAGAAATAGTTGAGAGTGGGAAGGTATTGATTGAGAAAGTTGACACTTTGATCAATGCTACAGATTATCTTACAAAACCAGTTCCTATAGATAAGTTCTCATGGTGTAGGAAGGCCATTGGCCTTGAGTCCTGTACTTGATTTATAATAATGATTCCTTGTTTAGAATAATTGCAATGCATAATGTCAAGTGGGAGAATGTTGGGAATAGGATGCCATTTAATTACAATCCTAAACATATTTCATGTATCTCCTAAGTCCTTGGAAAGTGTTCCCCAACACTAGGATTAGAAAGAGATTAAATTCGAATGAAATGAACATGTAAATTGACATTTGTAATTATTCTTAAAGGATAGGAACATGTGGGGATGCCCAAGAAGAGCTCCTACAAAATAGGAGCACATGGGGCACCCACATGGAAGGTGGACCCCGCCTTGCTTAAAGTTAACTATTTGGAGAATAGATAACACTTTAGTAATGCCTATAAAGATCCTACAAGTTAGGGATTGACATTTACATGAGTGGAGTTCAGTTTAGTTTAGTTTAGTTCAATTCAGTATCAGTTTCATTTAGTTTAGTTCAATTCAATTCAATTCAATTCAATTTAGTTCAGTTCAGTTATGGTTCAATTATCTTTAGTTGCATGTAGTTAGTTTTAGTTGAATTCTAGTTGACTTCAGTTGACTTGGAATGCAAGACTAATGACTTCAGTTGCATGACAGATAACAGGTGGACACATTCAGTTAAGTGGGGATGATCAAGCATGCATGATGTTTGCATGAATTGATGGAGAGATATGTTTTTATTAACAAAGATTGACTTGGACCCATCTTGGGCACCCAAGTTGGCATCTTTGAGTTAATACCTTTTTCATGAGAAGATATTTACAAGGCAGAGTTAAATGGGCCCATTCTTGGGCACCAACTTTGAGGAGAAGCTTGGAAGATATTTTCTTAACCAACGATCAGTTAGGAGTTCAGTTTGGGGTGCCTAAATTGAGGAGACATTGGTTTTGACTTCATGTTACATGCCGGAACTCTACTTGAACAAAATAGGCATAGGTTTTTGAGAGGAGCTTCAAGCTCTTGTAATTGATAATTCTTTGGAGTTTTCAATGCTCATTATTGTCTATTAATTGCAACAAATTGAAGAGAGTTTTATAAGAGTTTATTACAAGTTGTGAAGAAGAATTGTTGAAGGAAAAAGAAGCATCTCAATCAAGGATTGATAGTGTTATTGTAATCTTGTTCTAAGGTTAAATAATACAAGCACTATTGATTTTGGTGGTGGAGTTTTTTCGCGAAATGGTTTCTCCACGTATATGTTGTGTCACTTCTATCTTCTTGTCTCATTCTCCTACAACCTTTTGTCTACTTTCTACAATTGGTAAAATTGATCTAAACATATAATCATCCACAAAGAATTTGTAAAAAATAACACTTAATTAGATCTACAATCTCATAGTTTTACAAGTTTAAAGCTACATAATTACCTCCATTTTTCAACACTTTTGTATATCCTATACAAAACCAACCTTTAGTATTTAGGTATTAGAATAAATCACATATTTGAAAACTAGAAACAAAAATCTACATTTCATATTTTTATGCTATATTAATATTATATATGTAAGTGTTTAATTTTTTTATCTCAGTTATGACAAAATTTAATTTTCAAGAAAGAAAGTTCTTTTTTGGTCAAAAAGAGGACCCATTATCTTGAACTTACTCCTTTAGCCTATTATCTACTTGATTTTTATGCATACTCTTTTATTCTTTACATTTATATCAAACCTTGGGGCATTTCATGGAAACAAAATCATCATGGTCTTTCTTGTATGTTTTTCTTGTACAATGCACAATTATGTCATCATGGTCTTAATCCATATCATGGTGCATATTTTTATGTTCTATTTGTAAATTACTTTACTCAAATGTTTGAAATTCAATGCAAGCTTCATAGTAGTAATCATATTTTCACCCAAACTCATCTTCATTTATTTTTATCTAATTATTCATAACCAATATTCATAATATCACAAGTTTTTTTCATTTTATTTCTTGAGTGTTTATCTATCTCTTTCATCCCTACATGCCCTCTCAAGGAGGCATCTCTCCAACCATCATTCCACTTTGGGGTATCTTTTGTCATTCATTTTTACTTCTAATTTCTTTGAAAATTCATTGATTCTTTTAGATGCAATGACTTATTAAAGATAGGAAAATATAGATACCTAGATTTCACCACCTTGCCAATCAAATATATTTTCATCCTAGTCAATTAAATTATTATTCTTATTGATTAATTATGTTGTAATCATATTATTCTATTCATCATATTGTCATTCCATCAACTAATCATCTCATCATGCCACTAATTTATCAACTTCATCATGTTAATTCACCTTTTTGATTAATTGATTACATTATATTAATTAATTAATATCACTTACCCTTATATCACCTCATGTCTAATTAAGTGATTAATCATTATCAACTAATTAGCTCCTAATCAATACATGCACATATATCTTATAAAATAAATAAACAATTCTAATTATCCTCACCCAAATTTTCACTTATGTTAATTTAGTTAGTTATATCTCACTCATTAATCAAATTGGATGATTAAGTTAACTTTCAATCAAATCAGTTGATTGATCAATTGAGCTAGTTAACTGACTAGTTAGGTTAGTTGATTGATCAATCAATTGAGTTAACTAGTCAATCAAACTAGTTAACTCTAAATTGAATCTCTAGTCCTCCATATTGATTAAATCAATCTTAATTATTCATATTTTCACCTTAAATTCTATAAACCCACCATACTTTCTAGAATTCAATAGATTACTTTGGAAAAATTCACCAAAGTACCTTTTTAGATTTTTTTGTCTATTTCTAGAGTCATAACTCACATATTCCAATTGCATGTGTTCCTTTTATGTATTTCATTTATGTAGCATTTCAAGTTACACCTCACATTTCCTAGCTCCTATACTTTCTATTATATATCATATTTGTTTATGTTTTGTATTGCATAATAATCTAATTTACTTAATGCACCAAAAGATCGACCTATTAATGCTTGATACAACCGCTAGTGTTAATGAATCGATGAGAGCCGATTAAACCATGTCACGAACCCGAGCACTGCGTTGCACATCACAAGGAGGCCAAGGGTGCACACCTTGCAACAATCCCCCCAACACAAGCGAGGGGTTCAAACCCGTGACCCAGACTTTGATACCAATTGTTCCACAGATGGTTGTCATTGCACCAAAAGATCGACCTATTAATGCCCGATACAATCACCAAAGTTTTAATTAATCCACATGAGGCAGTTAGGCAATGTCACAAACTTGAGCATCGTGCTACACAACACAAGGAGACCAAGGGCGCACACCTTGCAACAAAAGGATCATTTATCATGACCTTATCTTATATATCATATTGATGATCCTATGACCCTTATCTTTCCTTTAGGGCCATTTTCACCCCATCATTTAGCTTATATTAAGAGTAATCATCTTTACATTTGATTTCACACTTTATATCCTCTTTATATATGGTTGTGCTTGTATCTTTTCATTCAATCACATTTTTATGTGCTTACAAGATCCTTACCCAACCTTTAGGGGCATCATTCCTTTATGATTTGCTTATATAGGGGTAACATATTGCCTTCATGCTTATTGATGATTAATGATCTTACATGTTTGATGATACATCTTGAAATCTCCCTAACAATGTTCCTAGACACTATCACAACACACTCAGTTATTCAGAAGACAAAGGTAAACATGTTTACAAATGCACATGTTGATAGATCGATCATGTGTGTCACATATCAATTTCATATATTAAATCATGATTACATTGTTCAAAATAGACCCTAAAATACTTAGATTTGAATCACAAAACTTTCTCATAGTTTGATATCTCATCTTCATTATAAAACTAAATACCTTATTTATTTTCCATTGTCATTCTAATTAATCTAAATTAATTATTTCTTTATTAATTACCTAAAGTTATTGCTTATCCTTTGCAAGAGTGGGCGTTATTGCTAATATAGTAGCTCTTCAATTATTTGATGGAAAAGTTCAAACGGTCAAAATCAAATTTATTGAATTAGTAAATTTGAAAGGTTCGATGCATTCAAAGTCAAAATATTAGGTGCGTATTATTGCATTCCTATCACCTATAAAACGTTGACTTAAACATTAGTACATGTTTTTCTTTTCTAAATCGGCCAAAATTGCAAGGGTGGATGAAATTTGTAGTCTACGCTCCTTCCAAACCCTCATATATAATAGCTTAATTTTTCAATTTTCATTTGTAGGATGACATTACGAAATTCCTAGAATATGTGAGCATTACACAAAACAAAATTTATATATTATTAAATGATTAGAGAAATTTAATATAAAATAGTCGAGGTTTTTGGTTTTTTATTAAAAAAAAAAATTAGAGAAATGGATTTTTTTCAACTAAAATTTTTATATATTGATAAGTAGGAAGTATTTTCTACAATGTGTCAAATTATGATATTGCTATCAGGATTCAACTGTGTAGTTATTCGAGTAAAGCTCATTTACCCATGTTTCATGAGTAGTGGTTCACAAGAACCCATCTTGCATGATAATGAATGGCCCACTTATCACTCATTGCATCTAGGTGATGCTCATAGAGGTGAAGCATGGGGCCTTCTTGGGAGGTCACCCATCCTGGTACTACTCCAACTCAAGTGCGCTTAACCAAGGGGTTGCAAGCTAAGTGGGCTTAACCTTGGGGAAAACTCCATGGTTAAGCGTGCTTGAGTTGGAGTAGTATTGGGATGGGTGACCTCTCAGGAAGGCCTCATGCTTCACCTCTGTGAACATCACCTAGATGCAATGAGTGATAAGTGGACCATTCATTATCATGAGAGATGGGTTCTTGTGAACCACTACTCATGAAACATGGGTCAATGAGTTTGACTCGAAAAACTACACAGTTGAATCTTGATAGCAATATCATAATTTATATATATTAAAAAGAAATAAAATATTATTTTTTAAATAATTAGGTTAAATAAATAAACAAGCTTAAAGAAAGGAGTCATGATAATAATAATTTAAAATTTATTTTATGAATTGATAAAAGAGGGAATAACTATTTAGTTTTGAAAGTGATAATAGATGATTTTTTTGTGAATTGTATTAGATAATATGAAATGATGTCTATAATAAAATCTAGAATTATATTACTTTAACATACTACAAGATGATTTGTTCTCTATTATGATTCAATTTCATAATTATAGAATTAATCTTTTTAGTTGCAAATTCAATCCTAATAATCGGATTCAATTTTTATTGGTGAAAATGACTTGTACAAACTTGATGCCTATAACCTATTCACTTTGGCTATTTGCATTTGTGTCTACAACTTGGTGGTATCTATAAATACCATTAAAGTTTATTATGAAGGTTTATTCTCTTTAGTGAATCCCTTTTATCTCATTTAATAGTTTGAAGAAGGATTGAAGACATGTAAAAAAACCATGCAATATACCTAATATATTACTATGATGTTAATGCTTGTTGATGCAATGATGTGTTATGATGCTCTCTAAGTGATTATGTGATGTTTGGAAGCATAGATTGTTGATGGACACTAAAAGTGAATTAGGATTTTTCCTTTTATACAACACTGTATCATGCAAATTGCACAATTTGCACTAAGTCAACAAGTAATAGCTATTGGAAATGGTTTAATATGGGATAACAAATAAATTTGATTTTAAAAATTTTGGGATCAAATCCACAACTATGAAACTAACCAGACCCAAATCCATTATTGTTGTTTCAATCTAGGTCAAGAAATAAGAAGAATGTAGATCATATTTGGATCTTTGATGATGTGTAAATTTTGATTTATTTCACAATCATATCATTTATCAAGTTTTATGTAGAAACATATTACTTATACACTAATCATTACATATTAGACAAATTAATGAAAGAGAATCTAAAATAAAAAATAAAAATATAATTAACTTTTCACCCTTATAATAATTAATTTATTACAAAACTAATTAAACAAATAAAATTGTTTCAAATTATTAGTACAATTATATAAAGAAATAAAAAAGTTAAAATGTATCCTAGACCTCTTATATTTTTAAAGAGTTTGGGACTTTCTATACAAAATAATTTTAATAATATTTAAAAACTAATAATATATTTATATGTGTATTTAAGGAATTAAAGTATACCTTATAAATAAAGGAACTAAGGTGTAACCTCTAATTGAGTTTAACCTAAATTTAATGGGGTTGAGATTGAAATAAATATAGCTCTATGTAATTGAGTTATATTAATGAAATAATTAATAAGGTTTAAAGAGTTTTTTTTTCATTATGTTGTTAATTTTGATCTCTTTGATCAATTAATTTATTGCAATAGAAAATTAGAAATTAAGATAGTATTAAAATAATGATCAAGAGGTGATTGGGTGAAGTGGGTGATGAGTTGTGTTACAACAAATTTTTATTCTATCCCAGTTAACGGGGAGCCCTCTAAGTTGTTTGATGCTTCTCGTGGTCTTCGTCAAGGAGACCCCCTATCTCCCAATTTTTTGTTTTAATGGTTGAGGGTTTGGGAAGAAGTATTAATTTTCAGTCGATAAATCAAGGTGGTATATAGGGATGGAGTTGAGACAATTGTCTGTCTCCTTAGTCTCATTTGTAGTTAATATGGCCTATGAAGTCACATATTTCCAAAAGCATCCCAATATGATAATCATGTGTTTTGAACTACATGAGTATCCTATTTTCCAAAATAGTTGAATGGAAATAAGTACACAATTACTCTTAAATAAAGTACATATCATTTCAAATAGTCATTTAAACAAATTTTTGAGGAAAGTGTGAATTTAACAATGATGTATAAATTATCTTATTGTTATCAATAGTTTTTGTAACACCTAATATAGTCATAACATCCTTCGACTTACATCACTTTTTCAAAAACCCATAGGTAACTAATGACACAATATGATATCATAAGGATATGTTCTTTATGGAATAATTTATAAAAAAATGTACAAATTTAGTGGGTTGATCAAGTCCAATAACAACGTAAAAAAAACATGATAATCTTACTAGCATCTTAACAATAACAACCAAAATTATCCCTCTCTATCCATTAGTTCATTACAACCAAAATATGCATTAAAAATGAGAAAAAACCAATATCAACTATGCAACATTTGTTAGATTATTTAATGAAATTGACAAATCTATAGCTACAAACTACTACTTCATTGGAATAAAGGTCTTCTTGTCCTCTTTTTTAATCAATTTTTTTTTAAAACATTTTAAGCAACAAAATATTAGCAAATTATTACCACCCATAAATTCAAGGAGGATTATTTATTCAAGAAAATTTATAGATTATTATTTTCCTAGAACTATGAGGATACCTTCATTGACAACCGTGTAGGAAACCTAAAAAATGAAGTGGACCATAATAGTTATTATTAGAAATTTTCTCATGAAATGAAATCAATATTGTTAGATTGTGTGTAATGGAAAAATATTAGTATACATTTGCAATCTAAGAAATGGTTTTGATTTTGAGAGGTTGTCTCTCCCCTTGAAAAAAATGGCATTTCCTCATGTTTCATGATAAGATAATGTATTTGGTTTCATATTATTTCATTCAAAAAAACTTAGTTAAACAACACCATATGTTCTAAAGATGTTAAAATGAACCAAGGAATTATGGGTTATGGGCCCACAATATACTTACATTAAACATTTCAATGTGTTTATTTTAACTAGACATAACAAGCATATTAAAACTATTTTTTGAATAGAGTAAAAAATGGCACAATTCTACAAAAGTGAGAGTGAGAGGAGCAATAGAGGCCGTAGATGGGAACAAGAAGCCCAAATCATGGAGGTTGTAGCCAAAGATGGAATTGACAGAGACGAAAAAATCACCAAGGATGGCGGGATAGCATGTGGTGGCGACAAAAGATCAAAGGGGCATGGAGAAAAAAAGGAATCCCTAACCATAAAAATATAGCCATGAGATTGAATGTCATTCCCCTAAATAGAAAACCACCATATAAGTGTGTTTCTTTAGTTATATAGAGCTCTATTTGGAAAAATAGGATAGTTGGATTAAAAGATAATGTTATCTTTTAAAAATGGGTGGGAGATTGGCTTGCAAAGGGAAAAAAAATTTATTGGTGCCAAAGGTAGTGGGGGAAAGAAATAAATGAAAATTCTTTTGAAAGGTTTCTTCATGGTGGAATTCCAAAAGGAGGGGCATAAAAAGGAAATTTTGTAGAACAACCCATATACGATGGAGGGTTCTAGATTTATCATCAAGGATTGAGAGCCAAATTTCAACCCCTTGAAACAAGACGCGAAAAAAATACCACAACAAATAAGGTTGCATAACCTCTCATAGGAGTACTAAAATTTGGAAACCCTTGAAGAAATAGGAAACAAGCTAGGAAATTTCTTAAGGGAAAACAAAAAAATGGTAGAAGGTGACTTCAAACTATGCAAGGATTTGTGTAGAAGTGGCAAACAATGAATGAATACCAAAAGAAATTGAGATCCTATCTAAATTAGAGTTCTGGAGACAAAAGGTGGAAAAGGACATTCAATCTTGGTGGTGCTAATCATGCCTTACCCATGGACACTTGACAAAAGAAATCCCTAAGCATAAAGAAACTAGGTTGCAAGGTGAAAATAAAGGAATCAAGGCCAAAGAGGGCTTGGTTGACCCTGAAGAGCCAACATCAATGGAAATCAAAATGGCGGGTTTGGTAAATATTGAGAAGCAGGAAAAATAAATGATGGAAGAAAAAAATAATGCAGAGCAAGAGATCTACCTCAAGGAAGTGTTGATGGGTGTTTTAGCATTGCTCAACATAGATAAAATAAGAGTGTTCTATCTCTCTTGAAAGGCAATTTCCTTTAGGAAGACTTTAGAAAATAACCCCAATGTCTCTAAGGTTAGGTCTTGACAATGCACAAACAACTCAGTGGTAATGTGTAATGTTGATAATCACAAAGGGAATTTATGGTAAACAAGGGCTGAAACTTATAGGTCTATAACAAGGGTTTTGTAAGATCTAAGGACGAGGATAAACCCTAACTGCAAATTCCAGATTCAAAATCTGGAGACAATGTTCTCATCAAATATAATAGTTTAGTGATGCTTCCAATCCTAAAATAAAACAGATTTCAAAGAAATAGCAAAATATCCAAGGGTTTGAGAGATTCTAATCTAAAACCTAAGTGCAATCATGTAAATAATTTAGCATTCAAGGTGGAAAAATCCCCAATAACTGATTTCTATTTAACCAAGATAAAATATACAATATCATGGAAATAGTGCAATCTTCAAAGGAATGTAAAGATTTTTAGATTGTGAAACATTCAAGCATATACCCAGATTTAAATACTATGCATAAAAATTCATAATTGAACTAATACAATAAGATATGGCCTAGGATAACTAAGCAAAATGACTTACAATCAACAAGCCCCAAATAGTATGGGAAACAGATTCATCAAACACCTTCAATACTTCATCACCAACATGAAATAACTAAAACTAAATCTGAAACTAATTAACTAAAATAACTTGCAAACATAGGAACCATGCACAAGAATGAAATAACACAGATAAGAACACCAAGTCAATGTCTTATCTTATATTAACTTCACCTTTGCAACAACTACAGAATCAGCCTTACAAATGAGGAGAGACCTCATATTTATAGAGTTCACCACAAATCTAGGGTTAAAAACCAATGGTCTAGATTACATCATAATATGGGTGCCCTAAACAGGTCATCCAAAATAGGTCGGCCTCTTAAACCTCTAATGCCCATTTAAATTTTGAAATTAAAACATTAAAAACCCATTTTTTCATTACAATTCCATTAAAATATTAAATAAAAAGCTCTTGGCATTGATTTCTAGGCCACCGACTTGTCCTTTAACTGGTTGATGAGGAATAGCACAAAGTTCAAGGTAGATATGCCCTTTATTCACCCTCTTTACCCATTTGTTTCCTTCTAGAAAATTCTTGAAACTTATTCATAACTTTGTTTAGGTCAGCCTGGCTAGGAGTTGGGATAAACTTCAACCTCAAAGTAGTAGGCTCCACTTCATTTTCATATTTCTTTAGAATTTTATCCCAGTCCATTGTAGGTTCTTGATACTTGTGCATCACAGTGACATACATGGTTGCCTCTTCTAAGTGATCTTCAGTCAGATCTCCATCTTCTACATGGGTGTAGGCATCTTTCCACCATTGTTTCAACATATCATATTTCATGTAATCCTTTGCTAAGAGTTTTACCTCTCATTACTTTAAGGAATAAAGTGTAGCCAAAAATGACATCACTTAAATCACTCTGCATTTTGGGAACCTGCTCCAGGGCTTTATCCATTATTTCCCTTTTGAACTTAAAGGCCTCTATCCATTCCCTTGGCTTATTTATTTCTTTAGAAGTGAGGATATTTTCTTTTATCAACACATATCCAAGAATTTCAATTACCTTCACCAATCTGATTGTGGACTTATCATCAAATGCATTACATTCTATTGTCATTTGTTGCACCGTATCCTAAAAAGAGATAGTTTTTCATATAATTACAGGATTTCTTCAATCAAAGGAATACCTTTCTTATACACTCCAACCACCCAATCTTGAGCTACTTGTGCTGATGTTTTGATTTTCTCTAGCTCATTGATGGCATCTTTAGAAAGAATGCTAGGTTGTGTAAATGATCCTGCCTTAGTTCGGAGTGGCTTTACAATATGTTGAGTATATCTATGCAAATATCCAACCTGCTTCTGTAACTTCTCTTTTTCCTTCACTTCTTTGTCTAATCTCTTCAAAATGGCATCCATTGAACCCCTTAAGTCTTCAACTTCCTACCTCTTGGTGGATGGGCCTAGATTGATTGTTTGCACATTATATTCATCTGGAGTAATTTTCTCTTTATTATTTTCCATTGTAGGGGTAACAATGTGCAACACCCTATTATTAGATTCATCCTTTGTGATTCTAGAAATTACTTTGGCTTTCTTCTTTTCCTTGGGTTTATTCAAACCAACCAAGAAATTGTCCCAATCTGGAACTACCTCCTAAATTATTACTGGTTTTTCCTTGAGGCTCCCCTTGAGCCAATCTGGGGCAATAAATACTTCCACATTTATATCAAGATTTACATTATTTTATCCTTATAGATCTTCTTCCTTATTTATTTCATCATTTTGAGGCTGCTCTTCCTCTTTATTTATTTCCTCCTCTTTCCTTTCTTCATGAGTTTCTTCTCCTCCAACAGATTCAACATAAACTTCTACCATCTTCTCTTGCTCTTTTCCATTTTCTTCCTTAGAAAAATCCACATTGAATTGCTCTCCAAAGGTTTTTCTGAGGTCTCTATCCTTAGGAGTTTCTTATTCTTCATCTAACATTTGATCTTTTTCAAAGGTAGCACCCTTTGCTATTGTTTCCTCTTCTTTATCAGAAGGAATATTCTCTTTAGGTGGCTTAGGTGGAACATTCTTTGTGATCTCTTCTTCTATAGCTTTCTCCCTATCAAATGGTGGTTCTTGTGCAGCCTTTTCTAACTCTTCTTCCACCCTTTCTATGTTTTCTAGGTTGGGAAATGGGATCTCTAATCAAGGAGAAGCTTTCCTTGTATATACTTGAGTTCTTTCTTTAGAACTCTCAACGTTGATGGCCTCCTCTTGTGTTCCTCCCTAAGTATCTTGTGGATTCTCCTCATTGTCCTTTTCTTTCTACTGTTTCTTGGGAGGGGAGTCATTTGAAGCACCTTTACCCCTTCCTCTAATCAACATCCTTCTTTTTGGTGGTTGAGGCTAAGGGGAAGCTTCCTCTGTTTCCTCAGTAATAAAATTGGTGGGTTTCCTTTTCTTGGGAATAGGTTTCCTTTTGGGTTCTTCTATTTTACCTTAGCCTTTTGTTTCCCTTTTGTTCTTTTGATAACAAGTGGCCTCTCTTCTTTTGATTCTTCTTCTTGGACAACCTTATCTTCTTCTTTCTCAAATTCCTCCCCTAAAGAGGATTGTGATTCCAATTCTCCCATCAAGTCATATGTAAATTTGGCTCCATCTTCTTCCAACTCTAGAATTTTATGTTTTTCCCATTGCTTGGAGTACTTAATGACAAGAGCGGTTACCTTTGTCAGATCTATGATTTCCTCCTCAACCCATTCTATTGGAGGTAGAGGCTTATTAGATTCTTCCATGTACTCATGATATTGGATAAGATCTTCTTCATCATCAATTTGGTTAGGGACCTCCATGACTATATAATCTTATCATTTTTATAGACAACCTAGAGAATTTTCTTTTTAATACTTCTAATTCATCTATGTGATTTTCCTAGTAATCCTCAATATCAACCTTATGCCTATAATCCCTTGTGGCTGCTTTCTAGGCCATTCCATATGGATCAAAATGACCTTGAAAAGTATGTGTAGGCAAGCTTAGATATTCCATTTTTGTCCTAGAGTGTTGGGCACTTTGGAAAGAGGGACATGCTACCAACCATTAATCTTTCAGGGGAACTCCCCTCCAATTCCAATTTTATGCATATTTTTCAAAACTTTATCAAATGCCATTAATTTCCTTGTTACCTCTAACACCACCATTTTGTTAGTTGGGTATCGGGGAAACCTATAATGTACCAAATGACATCCTTGAATTCTTATGTATGTAAAATTTGGAAACTGCAAATACCAATAGCTATACTTCTTCACCAGCTCCATGGCTTCAAGTGATATCCTCACATGCAGAGATTCTTACAAGGTCCTTGTAATATAAATGGTGAAGGAATCATTCACCCTTCTGTAATGTGATATGCTTGATAGATGCAACTAGGGATAGATTTCATAAAATTTATTTTCTCATATGACACCTTTGTAGCTTAATCCCCTATATTTGAAACTCCTTGCTAACATATAAACAATATAGGAAGCCATGATGAAATTCCTTGTGTCTTGTACCACTCTCAATTTTATATCCAAGTTGTCACTTATTAATCCAGCCTAGTGATAGTTGGTTCTTTTCTCAATCTCAGCAATGACATAGAACATCCAGTCTTCAAAGATTGAGGCCCTATCTAATCCCATCACTCTATCGAGGAGAGTGATCATGTATCATTGTATTCAACCTTAAAGTCACTTCAATACAATAGCTTTGGCAATTTAGAGAAGTGTGACTTGGTTTATTGATCCAATGGAATTCATAATTTTTAATGTCTTCTTTGGGTTATCAATATAGAATTTCTTCACTATATCAATCTTAAACTTCACCAATTTATGGTGTGTTGGAATGTCAAAGGCCTCTACCAAAGAGTCTTCAGTAATATTGGACAATATTCTATCTTGGGGGCTAATTATCATCCTTATGTTTGAATCATAGTGTTTTGAACACTCTATAATTAGCTCAGGGCATTGTATGGAAGGAGGAAAACCTATTGTCTAGGCTTGTCTAGTGTTTACCAACCTCCTTGCCAACTCAGATGGATCATAGCAATATGTTCTCTTCTTGAAGTCCTCCAAGTCAACATGTCCCAAGTTGGTGTCTCCAACCTCTCCCCAATGAGAAGTGATCTTGGACTTTGGAATCCTTCCCTTGAAATCATATTTCATCTTTTCTACTATGGAAAGCTCTTCCTTCTTTGGCTCAATTGTTTTCTTCCTTTTTCCCACCTTAGCCTTGCTTGATTTCTCCCACATCTATTAGTCAAAATATCATAATTACTTGAAATGCTTAAAAGGTCTAAAATATGGTTAGCAAAATTAAGGCATTCCATTTAGCAATACATAAGATCAAAATATCAATAATAACACCAAAGGAATCAGCTCACAACCCTCAAACAAAGATCTAAAATAACTATCGGGTTTTTGAGTTAGGAAAGGAATCATAAAATCCACTAGTGCAAAGAATCTGTGGAATCAAAGACTTTAAAGAATCTGCAATAGAATACCCAATTGGGAAATCCAAGGTGTTAAGGAATCCACAAAACTCAAAAAAGTGCAAACCCACCATATATGCAATTTGATCATACGAACTTAACTCTTAAAAGCATAAATCATGATCTAGAGAACACCTTAGAAAAAATCATCATCTAAGACATCAACAATGTAAAATATTAGGGAATTATCCTAGAGATGAAATCCATGGAATCCAAGGCCTCATGAAATCTGCGACGGGAGACCCATAAGGAAATTCATGACATAATGGAATTTGCAAAAAGGGGGGCATTGGGAAATCCAAGGGCTCGTAAAATCTGTGATAAGTTTGAGATCGGGTAATCCATGGGACTTAGGATTTAGCGATGAGTATACTTGTTGGGTTCTTCTAGTTGGTAAGGATTTCGTGATGAATTCAAAATCCAGCTAGGTTCATTCTATTGTGCAACTTTATTGACAATTTATCGAATGATCCAAAACATACAAATAAATGGTAATGTCTACCGATTTACACATGGAAAGACTCAAGATACTATTTACTTCAAATTTGACAAACTGAAGTACCATCAAATATTCATGTTTCATCATTTTAAACTGTAGGGAGGTGCTAGGGTTTCCAATACATGTAAACCTTTCAAAACCAAAACCAAAACCCAAATCAAACCCAAGATGAAACCCTAATTCCAACCTAGCCATCCATTTTGATCTATGTTAAATCAACTAGGAAGAGCCTACACCAATATTTGTTAATTCCCTAGGTTGAAGTCCTTAGATTTTGAAACCCTAAGATACATCATCACTAATTACCAATTGCCCCAATCCTAACTCATGAAATATATATGAGTATATTGATGCCCTAGTTTATAACACACTCAAACACAATGAGAAATCAAATGTAACGATTCAAAATGTGAATACAACACACTTGGAAGTAAAATATACCAAAGCATTTCATGAATTTGAACATGAATCAAATAAGAATGGTTATACGATCTTACCTTTGATTTTGAAATGTGAAGTATGAAATACACACCAAAAAATCAAACCCTAGGCACCGATGGAGAATCCTCACACATAAATTGTTAATACCCTAGCTTCAACTCACCTTGAACACTTAACTCTTTACAAACTAAACCTCTCAAATGATAATGACAAATGAAATGAGGAAATAGTGTAGAAACTGAGTTTAAATATGTTCGATACGTCACCATTAATGTATTTTTTTGCACTTCAAGATGCATTAAACTCATGACTTGACATTTTTGCAGCATCAATTAATCCACCTCTATGTGAAATTTGTGATGGGTTATGTGTCAAATTTTTTGAAAGCTTATAGATTTAGTGATGAGGATCCTCAAGAAATCCATAGACTCATGGATTCAACGGTGACACCACCATTGGGTAATCTGAGGTGACATGGAATTCGTGAGAACAAGATGCTTGAGGAATCTGATTAGGCTTGGATTCTACAGGACAAGGTAACCTAGGGATTCTAAAGGGTCATGGATTCCTTGAACCTGAGCCAAAATTAGCATTAGGGAACTTAGTGATATTTCAAAGACTAAGACATGAAACTCATAGTTTGCAAACTCACTCACCTTTAATATTTTGACAATCATTATAGGATCAAAAGGTGACACCATCAAAATTTCAAAGGACCTATCCCTTAAGGGGAAAAGGCAGAACCTAAAGTGAAAAACAAAAATAGGGAGCAAATGGTGACTTTGCTGGGGAAATGCTTTAAAACATTTCAAGATGGAAAACATGAATCATGAATCCTCACGTTAGGTCAACACTTAAGTAAAGAATCAAAATAATTAGGAGATCTAGTCCTTCATATACTTAAAATCCAAGTTTGTGCACGTGCATTCATTTCCCTCCTTAGGATGACCATAGGAACCTAGAATTCATCATGCTAAGCTACATGAATGATTCTACTCCAAAATCATCCAGGACATTGCCTTGTTGCTAGTCAGATGTCTATACCCCTGACAAGGTTATCACTGTGATTCTCTCGAACATAGCTCTACTGCCAGCTGGGTGTCTATAGCCCCAGTAGAGTTATTTGAATCCTCTTGAAGGTTGAAATTTCTTACTCTTTTCAAGATTTTCTCTTTTCCCTTTTTTTTTTAATTTTATTTTCTTTCTCTTTCCTCATTTTCAACCTGTGAACAATGAAGCTCACAATCAAGGTTGAGAATCACAGTGGTACTAAAGAAGAAATCTATTTTTTTTTACTTAGCATGACTCCACAAAGGAACCCACAATAACCCATGGATTCTTAAGATGTGAAAGGTATAATATTTTAGAATACTCCAGACTAGATTAAAGCAATGACTTATCATACTTTTAGACCATTTGACACTAACAAAGGAAGGACATCGTCCATACTGGAAATATGGATAGTGTTTGTCAAAGAAATACTCAAAACAATCCCAAGAAGAAATAGGTAAATACATTATTGTTGTGCTTGCAAACATTCCCAAAAGAAAATAGAGGGAACCCTAACCAACAAATCAAAATGAAAGAAAACCTACACTAACCAAATTAGGAAAGTAAAAGCAAACCAAAAGCAAACTAACCTAAAGTGAACCACCTAGCTAACTATGTACAAGGATGAGTTGTAACAGCTCAAGCAAGGAAATAATGCTTGAGATACTACCCATTGATAGGAAACAAAACATCCTCTCTAGTGAGTCTTTAGGAAAAATGAATTATCTCCCAGGATCTCACAGATCTGAAAGGGGCCAAGCCAGAGCTTGTTGAATTTGTTGTGTTCCCCCTTTCTTTCTTGAGCATTATCCCAATATAAAACCAGGTCAAGAATCCTAAAGGCCTTGACCTTTGTGTGCCAGTCAAACCAACACTTCATGACACCCTAATTATTAGCAAATTTTTCAATTGCTTCATCTTGTTTCTCTTCTAAATGGAGAATTTTAGACAAACGAGTTTTGAGCCTTTCCCCTTCCTCATAATATTCATTAATGAGCTGTAAAGTGGAGATCCTCAACTGGATGGGGAAAAAAAGCTCTTGGCCATAGACCAAATGGTAGGGAGAGATTACTAAATCAGCCTTTTGATGTGTATGATTTTCCAATAGAGAAAACTGTAACCGAGTATGCCAGTCCTTTAGGTTCTTATCAAGTAGTTTACGAATGACCGTTAGCAAATTTTTATTCATTGATTCGGCTAACCCATTCCCTTGAAGGTAATAATTGGAGGAAAATTTTAGTATGATCCCATAATCAAAATTCCACCCAAAAAATTTCAAAGATGCAAATGGACAACCATTACCACAGAAAAATGAAAATAGATAACTGAAATGAGTAATGATGTAATCTTCTATAAATTTAATAACATCGGCTGTACATTACTTACACGGGATTGCTTCTGTCCATCTAGTGCAATAATTAGTTGTAGTTAGAATATACCTATGGCCCATGGAAGATGGTGGAGTGATCATACCAATGAAATCTAGTCCCCACTGTGTGAAGGGATGCACCTTAGCTACGAGTTGCAGTGGAACAACAACATACTTTTCTTTATTGGCAGTAGTTTGGCATGTGTGACAGGAACATACATGTGCATGAACATCTTTAAACAATGTTGGCCAATAGTATTGAGATCAAAGGATCTAATTTGTAGTTGACAGAGCCGAACCATGGCCTATCCCAAATTTATCATGAAATTCATTTATCACACGAATTGCTTCTTGCTTCCCAAGACACTGAAGATAAATCCCTTCATGACTTTTCTTGTATAATATGTCTCCTTTTAGCATATAATTGCTACTCTTTGAGCACAAAGCTCATCTCTGCATAACATTCGGGTGTGTCAAAAACTTCTAATTCAACAAATAGTAAAAATGTCATCATACCATTCATCTGAAGAGACATCTTCAAGATTGTATTATTATGTCATGAGCTCTGGATCGACTTCAGCCATTGTATGAGTCAATGCTTATCCTCTAACTAGCTTCATGGGTTGTATTTCCATGTTGTACTCTTGGAGCATTGTTACTCATTTAGCACGTCTTTTGCCTAATTCATTTTGCATTAGGAGGATCTTGATAGCTGAGTCTAGAACAATTGTGAACACCTTATTTCTCAAGATGTTGTGTTTGAACTTCTTAACACCTCAAACCAATGTATAAGCCTACTTTTCAACACTTGGGTAACGTAGTTCAACATCCTTTAATGGAGCACTCATGAATGCAATGGGGTGTTTGTCTCCCTGATCTCTCTTTTGAGTTAGCATATTCACACATGAATGCTTTGAAGCAAAGGAATATATATAAAATGGCCTAGAGTAATTTGAACTAAGATCAAAGCTTCAAGAATTTCCTGATTTATCTCCTTGAAAGCTTACTTTGCTTTAGGCGTCAATTCCACTTTAGTGTCTTGTTTTAACATTGCATTTAAGGGCTTAACAATCTCAACAAAACCTATGATAAACTTCCTAACGAAATTAATCTTCCCAAGGAATGATTTCATCTCCTTTTTTTCTTTCAAGAGGTTGAATTTTTAGTCTAGCTTGAATGTGCTTAGGGTCTATTCATATTCTGAAATGATGTGCCCAAGTAGCTTTCCTTCTGTGACTCCAAAAATGCATTTCTTCATACTCAGTGAAATGCCAAATTCCCTACATTTCTAGAATACTTTACAAAGGTTTGAAATATGATCGCCTTGTTTCTTGTAAAAAACCATCAAGTTATCCATGTAAATGCTAATACACTTGCCTATAAAATATTTTAATACAATATCCATTGATCATTGGAACATTTCCCTAGCATTGATCAAATCGAATGACATCCTTCCATATGCAAAGGTCCCCTATTTCATGGTGAAGGTTGTCTTGTGTCTATCTTCATATTGAACCATCACTTGATTATAGCCTGAGTATCCATTGAGGAAGGACATCATTTGAGAACCAGTGAAAATCTGTAGAACCTCATCCAATGACAACACCAGATAGTTATCTTTTTTAGACACACGATTCAGATTTCGTAGTCCATGCACAACCTAATTTCACCATTCTTTTTCTGGACTGGTACCAAATTTTCCACCCATGTGGAGTGTCTGACATGGAATATGATGTGAGAAGACAACAATTTATTCACTTCCTTATGAATGATTGGTTCAAGCAAAACATTGATTGGTTGTTGTCTTTGTCTGAATGGTTTCACATCAAGTTTAATTGGGATCATATGTGTAATAATTGATGTGTCATACATCTTAATATCCTCATAACTCCATGCTATAATATCCTAATAAACATGTAATGCATCAATTATTTCTTTCTTCTCTTATGGGGTGCAAACCTTACCGATAAAGACATTCTTCACATCTTTTGTAGTACCCATGTTGTGTGTATCACACTGATTATCTACTGAATCCTTCCTTGTCTGTTGGTTCTAATCCCTTATCTAGTCGAAGTCAATTATCCTTTCAAGCTACACCATACCTCTAGGTACTATGTTCATCTTTAGATTGATAACTCCTTCCATGTCTAGTTTTGAATCCTATGGTTCCACTTCATCAATGATTTGAGAGGCAAACATATTTGAATTGGTAATGAAATACAAGACATGCTTGTCATCCTCAAACACCTGAAAATTGGTCACATTGGCAGGCACCAATGGAGTAGGGGTGAGTTCTACCACGAACTTCTTCAGTCTAGACGATGACAGAGGCTGCAAGGTACTAGATGCTTGTGCCAGTGCATCAATAGTCTAATTCTTATAGTGGGGAATCAATTGGATATCAAATGCATCAAACCCCTCTATCAATTTCCATACTCTATACCTATAATTGTTCAACCTTCTACGATGACACGAGTATTGTTTTCTAGATTCTTTGACGACTAACTCATAATCCCAAAAAACTTGTAATGCTTTGGCCTTCTTTTGCAACACCATTAATAATCCATGCACTAATGCTTCATATTATGCTACATTATTTGTGCAATGAAACTGTAACCTATGTGTTGTGAAAAAGGTCTTACCGGATGGAATGATCAATTCAAAGCTAGCCCTAGTGATCCATCAAAATGCAAGGTACAAACTTGGTTGGATGTGTACCCTTGATATTCATGGAGCATGCTTCGTCTCCTGGTAATGTATTTGCTTCCATATTACCCTAATATTTAGGTTTTGGTTTATCTTGATCTTTTTTCTCTTTTGTCCTAAATGTTGTTGGGCTAATCTACCTTTTAATTTCATCCATAGCAATTTGGAAGAGGTAATATTCAAATTCAAAGTGAGATACATCATGTATTTTGCACCAATAGGGCAGAAACAGTTCCTTAAAATCCATCTTACCCCCAATACTAACTTGGTCTTGCACATACTTCTTCATAAAATCTTGGAAGCTTTCAAACAACCCAACCTAAGGATCTTCATCATTTGATTTAATTTCCAACTCAGTACTATTGGGATGCTGAGTCAAGTCTTTAGGTAGAGCATGTAGCATTAAAACTTCCTCTATTTCTTCTTCTTAATTTCCAATTTCCAAAAGTACATAATTTCCTAATTCAATTTTTGAAAACAACACCTCATTTTTTTTGTTGTATTTGGTGATCATGAATTTCATTCATGGCTCATGCCCTATATGAATTTGATTCAGAAATCCTTTCTATGGTAGCCACATGTGAGAAATATTGGTCAAGATATAACAATTAAGTGCTCTTGTGAAGTCCCTATCCAAGATCATTCCATACGTATCAAGAATATATGCTACTTGAATGTTAATTACCTATTGTACCCTCAGGTCTGATGCAACTTGCATGGGAATTCTATTCAGTTCTCCAACCACAATTTCCTCTATCTTATCCAATTGAGTGACCTTTCATTTGGAGAGAGTGAGAGTAATGCCTAATTCTTTTCATATTGAGAAGGGCATGACATTCGTTGAAGCTCCTAAATCTAACAAGCAATTATGCATGTTTTTCCCAAATAAATGAATAGTTAGCAGGAAAGGAGGTGTCTTAGGCCTCCCTTGGAATATACTTATTGGAGTTTCTTCCTAAGGAACTTGAATCTTATCCCTTTCCTTTCGACTATCTCTAGTTTACACTTGACTTTGGTCTTTGGCAGGTGGTTTACCTTGATCCTTGACTGGTTGTTTGTCTTGGCTCCCCCCTACAATCTCTTTGGTCATTGGTTCATTTTCAATAGTGTTGAATGTGAATTTCTTTGTAGGAATATCTTATGAAAACTTTGGAGGTGCAGTCTCATTCAAAGATCTGAAAAATGCATTCCTAATTGTTGGCACTCTTAGTAACTCAAAAGCAAAAAGACCAAATTTTACCTTCTTCAACTCCTCTGCAACGTACTCTCCCATTTGATCAGCTTCAACTTCAAATTGGCCACTCTTCATGAAATTGAATTGCCCACCCTTAGCAAAATACTAGGTTGGTACTTTTGGGAACGAAGGATTATTACTAGCATTTGGATTAGGAGATATATCAAACTTGTTTGGTGGTATAGAAGTGGTAAATGGGCCACCAACTTGTTTGTTTCACAGGTTATAAGGGGTTGCATGCTGATGAAACATAATTCCTCCTCCTTTTGATCTTCTTTATCTTTAGGACTGTTGTCTCCTATTTCAAATAGTTGAGAGTCTCTTCATGTTGACCCTATTGGCATTTGTGTTTGGCATTAATGTCAAATATGGCAAGGTTTCAAGGTTTCAAGGTCTATATGAGCATTGATATAGGTGTTATTTGGTTGATAGTTATTCAGTGGTATAATTTCATCATATTCACAATGTTCTCTATTTTTGTGAATCATATGTTGATATATAAGAAGCATTCATGCTTGTTCAGTTTTGTAATGATTCTGAGGTTGCTAAACCATTATACACAGTGGTTTTTAAATGTGGTCTTATTCACATCAAGATGCATATACTTTGAATCTTATTTGACAGGTTAGACAAATATATTATTTGGTCATGGTTCATTTGATTATTTCATTGGCATGCTAAGAAAGAGGATAATTTGATTTGTGTTTGGCATTAATGTCAAATATGGCAAGGTTTCAAGGTCTATATGAGCATTGATATAGGTGTTATTTGGTTGATAGTTATTCAGTGGTATAATTTCATCATATTCACAATGTTCTCTATTTTTGTGAATCATATGTTGATATATAAGAAGAATTCAGGCTTGTTCAATTTTGTAATGATTCTGAGGTTGCTAAACCATTATACACAGTGGTTTTTAAATGTGGTCTTATTCACATCAAGATGCATATACTTTGAATCTTATTTGACAGGTTAGACAAATATATTATTTGGTCATGGTTCATTTGATTATTTCATTGGCATGCTAAGAAAGAGGATAATTTGATTTGTGTTTGGCATTAATGTCAAATATGGCAAGGTTTCAAGGTCTATATGAGCATTGATATAGGTGTTATTTGGTTGATAGTTATTCAGTGGTATAATTTCATCATATTCACAATGTTCTCTATTTTTGTGAATCATATGTTGATATATAAGAAGAATTCAGGCTTGTTCAATTTTGTAATGATTCTGAGGTTGCTAAACCATTATACACAGTGGTTTTTAAATGTGGTCTTATTCACATCAAGATGCATATACTTTGAATCTTATTTGACAGGTTAGACAAATATATTATTTGGTCATGGTATATTTGATTATTTCATTGGCATGCTAAGAAAGAGGATAATTGCATAGCATACTGATTTCATTGAGAAAGATTCTCTAATACCTAATGCAGAGGTTGTGATAACATAAAGGCTAAGAACTAGGTATTAATATGCTTAAAGAAATTGTGATAAAAAGGGGAAATAAACCCATCAGGTTCAAAGTGTCATATGTCATAAAAGAGATAATGAAAGTCTTGTCAAGCACATTTCAAGCAAAGTTAATGTGTTTCATTCTTTTTGAGCTAGGGCACAACATGCCTACTAGGGTTTGTGGCGCAGCCATGGTGAATGCTAAAGGGAATAGAGCATCAAAGTTAGAGGCTCCATTGGTATTGTTTTTCATTATCTTGATGGTTTAAATGATTTATATTGTTGTATTATCTTGTGTTATTGATATTGGGTTGGTTTTTGCAAAAGATTAAGTCTTTGTTAATCAGTTGTATGAGTTGCATCTAGTTGTGATTAAGAGAAGTTATGGGCAGTAGGTTGTGATACATTCTCCAGCCTTGTATTATCTAGTTAAGGTTGTTTAAATATCGTATTACTTTGCATATATTATGGTACTGGAGAGTCTTTTGTAAAGGTTTGTTGTTATGTGGGTTTATTGTGTATTTGGTCGTGGTTGGATATCCTTTTTGAGGGTATCGGTTCTACAGAGTATACGGGAAGTTATTTTTTTATTATCTTAATGCTTTCTTAGCAAGATGGATTTTGTATAGATCCAATGGATTATGATTGAGTTTTGTGTAAGAAGACGTGTTCTTACAACTGGTAAGGGCAGTTTCAAATTCAGTTTCTCATGGAAGTTATTGATATAGTTTTTTCAAAAAGGTTTTTACCTAATTTTGTTTTGAAACAGAGAATATATAAAATGTTTCATTGTGCTCATTTTTAAGTGGATGAGAGGTTTTGGAAAGAACATAATATATCTTTCAGAAAGGCAATACATATATTGTTTTGAGTATTGGAATTTTGTGACTCTGATTCTGAGGTCATTGCAGAATAGAGTATGTAATTATTGAAACAAAGACCAACTTTGTGTTTACAATTCTTTTATATTTGTACATTTTAAAAGGCTATCAGTGAGATATCATTATAAGACTATCAGTGAGATAGCACTAAAAGACTATCAATGAGATAGCACCATTGTCAATGAGACAAATCAGCCAATGAGGCTTTGTACAAAGAATATTTTCAGATAAGGCTAGTGAGGCCAAGTTCGAGCAGTTTTATTCCCTGAGAGGATTTCCACTCAAGACAATCTTTGTGTCAATCTCTTATATGTGTTTGTTCATTATCTGTTCAGTTGGTTTATATTACATAAGTTCATTCATGATCTGAAAATTGTTAAAAGAAATAAAAAGGGTTAATTGTTTGTTAACGCTGATTCACCCCCCCTCTCAGTGTTAACTGTACTCCAACACTTCATTACATACATCTTATGTTTTGGTGTCATCTTCTACAAACCCCTCTTCAAGTTTATTTTCTTCATCTTGAGGAAAAGGTGTTTGGTTAACCACCAAGACTGAATCATATGGTTATGAGGGTACAATTTCACATCTAGTGGAGCCATTGCTACCTGTAATGTTCTGCACCTCCATATGGAATATGACAGTAGCAGTCTGAAATTCTGGGCAATCAAGCTTAGAATTTTTATTGGTGTTGTGAATCCTACACCATCCTGAAAGTGTAGCTTCTACCATATACACCCCATTGGATGACTTTTCTAGATTGTTGGGTGGGTCAAGAGGTGTTGGAACCCCTCCATTGTTGGGCCTACTGTTCCATGTTCTATTTTTCTTGGACCTTATTTTTGCTCAAAACTCTACCCTAAACGTTGTCCTCAAAATTTTGTCTTGAGCCTTGACTTGGATCGTGATTGTCATGATTGTAATTGGCTTGCATATTTTTCTGCGAAACCTACAACTGATTATTTTGATTTAAAAAATAAGTAACTTCAATTAACAACGTATTTACTTGTTCTACTAGCTCATCAATTCACTCCTTTTCATCTAAAGTTTTATTCAGAATAAAATTATGTAGATACACTGGATGTGTTGTAGAATAATTCTACTAGTAAGATGGTATTTCAGAATTTTGCAGGTATGATGGTATGTTGAAATTATGAGGATAAGCGGATGGGTTAGAGCTCTTCAAATAGCTAGGAATAGATGGGGCTTGATTCAATGGTGGACCTGGGTGTGGCACTAATGGTAGTTGAGGTACTTGATTTAATAAAGGATTCTAATTGGCCAAGGCTTGATTCGGACCTTGAAATTCTCTAGGACATGCAGTTTGTACTAATGAAGGAAGTGGGCTAGTGAGGTGTTGTCCCAAGTTAGAACTTGCTTTAACTCCTTCATACATAGCCACTAAGTTATGCGGGGCTCGGTTAGCTCTTTTTACTAGAGTTGAGGTGAGACAGACCAGGGCCCCACAATACATTAATCTAGTCAAAGCATCATTAACAATGTTGGGATCCTACAATTTGGTGTAGGAACGATGGAACCTATTATTGAAAGTATTTATTGGCTCACCTAGTTCTCTTTTAATGGATGCAAACTTCTTGTACAACTATGAAGGGCTTATTGGGACTATGAATTTTGCAAGAAAATCTTTCTTTGAAGTGTCCCAAGTTGTGATTGACCCTACAAGTAAATGAATATACCAATAGAATGCTTCCTCCCCTAATGAGTATGGGAAAATCTTGCATGCAACATCCTCGTGGTCAATCATCCTATCCTTAAGGGTTGCCTCAAAGATTTTTGTGTGTTCTTCTACAATCCTATAAGGGTCATTAGTATGGAATCTGGAAAAAAAACCTTCAACATTCTTGGGAATTTCATGATAGTTGTTGAACGTCAAAGGTGATGGGTTGTTCACCAACCAAGCCATTAGTGGAGGTGGGGTTGGTAATGGTTGATTTATAGTAACCTCTGGCTAGGGTACAATAATCTAAGTATAATCTAAAGATGAAGATGAAGAAGTGAATGATGTGGATGATGGAGAAGGTGTAGTTGGAGGTCGAGTGGGTGGTGCTAAAAATGAAGCTTCCCCTTTCATGGCTCTTCTAGTCTTGGTAGGGGTCTTTAACTCCTGAAACTATCCTTTATTAGCTATAGATTTCATGAATCTATTAAATCTTTGAGGAGAAAATGACTCAATTCACCCTAGCTTTGTTCCAAAATTTCCCTCCTTCAAGTGCCAATTTTGTTCATGGGTGTTTTAGCACTGCTCAACATAGATAAAATAAGAGTGTTCTATCTCTCTTGAAAGACAATTTCCTTCAAGAAGAATTCGAAAAATAATGCCAAGGTCTCTAAGGTCAAGTCTTGACAATGCATGAACAAATCAATGGTAATGTGTAATGCTAGTAATCACAAAGGGAATTTATGGTAAACAAGGGATGAAACTTATAGGTCTGTAACAAGGGTTTTGTAAGATTTGAGGACAAGGATAAACCCTAACTGCAACTTCTAGATGCAAATTTTGGAGATAAATATTTTAATCAAATATAGCAATTTGGTGATGCTTCCAATCCTAAACTAACACAAATTTCAAAGAAATAGCAAAAGATCCAAGGGTTTGACATATTCTAATCTAAAACCTAAGTGAAATAATGTAAACAATTCAACATTCAAGGCGAACAAATCCCCAATAACTGATTTTTGTTTAACCAAGATAAAATATAGAGTATCATAGAAATAGTGCAATCTTCAAAGGAATGTAAAGCTTTCCAAATTGTGAAACATTCAAACATATACCTAGATTTGAATACTATGCATAAAAATTCACAAATGAACTAATGCAATAAGATATGCCCCAGGCTAACTATGCAAAGTGACTTACAATCAGCAAGCACCAAAAAGTATGGGCAGAAAATTCATCAAACACCTTCAGTACTTTATCACCAACATGAGAGAACTGAAACTAAATCTAAAACTAATTAACTAAAATAGCTCGGAAACGTAGGAACCATGCACAATAATGAAATAACACAAAAAAGAACACCAATTCAATGTCTTCTCTTATATTAACTTCATCAATAGCTTGTAATGATTCCAGAATCAACCTTACAAATGAGAAGAGACCTCGTATTTATAGAGTTCACCACAAATCTAGGGTTAAAAACCAATGGTCTAGATTACATCACAATATGCGTGCCCTAATTGGGTCAGCCAAAATAGGTCAGCCTCTTACAACTCTAATTCCAATTTAATTTTTGAAATTAAAATATTAAAAACTCATTTTTCATTAAAATTCCATTAAAATATTAAATAAAAAGCTCTTGGTATTGATTTCTAGGTTGTTAAATTGTCCTTTATCTAGTTGATGAGGAATAGCAAAAAGTTTGAGGTAGATATGCCATTTATTTTCCCTCTTTACCAATTTGTTTCCTTCTAAATTTTTTTTGAAACTTATTCAAAACGTTGTTTAGGTCAACCTGGATGGGAGTTGGGATAAACTTCAACCTCAAAGTAGTAGACTCCACTTCATTTTCATAATTCTTTATCAGTTTATCCCATTATAGTTTAGATTCTTAATACTTGTGCATCACAGTGACATACATGGCCGCCTCTTCTAAGTGATCCTCAGTCAGAGCTCCATCTTCTACATGGGTGTAGGCATCCTTCCACCATTGTTTCAACATATCATATTTCATGTAATCCTTCCTAAGAGTTTTACTTGTCATTACTTCAAGGAATAAAGTATAGCCAATAATGATGTCACTTAAATCACTCTACATTTTGGGAATCTGCTCCAGGGATTTATCCATTATTTCCCTTATGAACTTAAAGGCCTCTATCCATTCCCTTGGATTAATTATTTCTTCAAAAGTGAGGATCTTTTCTTTTATTAGCACACATCCAAGAATTTCAATTACCTTCACCAATCTGACTGTGGACTTATCATCAAATGCCTTACATTCTATTGTCATTTGTTGCACTATATCTTGAAAAGAGATAGATTTTTCATATTCAATCAAAGGAATACCTTTCTTATACACTCCAGCAACCCAATCCTAAGCTACTTATACTGATGTTTTCATTTTCTCTAGCTCATTTTTGGCATCTTTAGAAAGAATGCTAAGTTGTGTAGATGATCCTGCCTTAGTTTGGAGAGGGCTTACAAGATGAATATATTTCTACAAATCTTCAACTTGCTTCTACAAATTTTCTTTTACTTTCACTTCTTTGTCTAATATTTTCAAAATGGCATCTGTTGAACCCCTTAAGTCTTCAGCTTCCTACCTCTTGGTGGATGGGCCTAGATTAATTTTTTTCACATTATATTCATCAAGGGTAATTTCCTCCTTATTCTTTTCCACTATAGGGGTAACAATGTGCAACACCCTATTATTAGAGTCATCCTTTTTATTCTAGAAATCACTCTGGATTTCTTATTTTCCTTGGATTTATTCAAACCAACCAAAAAATTGTCCCAATTTGGAACAACCTCCTCAATTATTAATTGTTTTGGCTTGAGGCTCCCCTTGAGCCATTTTGGGGTAGTAGATACTTCCACATTTGTATCTATATTTACATTATTTTGTCCTCGGAGGTCTTCTTCCTTATTTATTACATCATTTTGAGGCTGCTCTTCCTATTTATTTATTTCCTCCTCTTTCTTTCTTCATGAGTTTCTTCTCCTCCAATAGATTCAACTTTAGCTTCTTCCATCTTCTCTTGCTCTTTTTCCCTTTCTTCCTCAGAAACACCGACATTGAATTTCTCTCCAAAGGTTTTTCCAAGGTCTCCATCCTTAGGAGTTTTTTGTTCTTCATTTGACATTTGATCTTTGGAAACATCTTCAAAGGTAGCACCTTTTGCTCTTGTTTCTTCTTCTTTATCAGAAGGAATATTATCTTGAGGTGGCTCAAGTGGAACATTCTATGTGATCTCTTCTTCTGTAGCTTTCTCCCTATCAAATGGTGATTCTTGTGGAGCCTTTTCTAAGTCTGTTTCCACCCTTTCTATGTTTTCTAGGTTGGGAAATGGAAACCTTGATTGACGAGAAGATTTCCTTGTATATAATTGAGTTCTTTCTTTAGAACTCTCAATGTTGATGGCCTCCTCCTATGTTTCTCCCTCATTATCCTTTGGATTCTCCTCACTGTCCTTTTCTTTCTGTTGCTTCTTGGGAGGGGATTCATTTGAAGCACCTTTACCCCTTCCTTGAATCAACCTCATTTTTTGGTGGTTGAGGCTTAGGGGAAGCTTCCTCTATTTCCTTAGTAATAAACTTGGTGGGTTTCCTTTTCTCTGGAATAGGTTTCCTTTTGTGTTCTATTTTTACCTTAGTCTTTTGTTTCCCTTTTTTTATTTTGATAACCAATGTCCTCTCTTCTTTTGATTATTCTTCTTGGTTGGCCTTATCTTCTTCTTTCTCAAATTCCTCCATTGAAGAGGGTTGTTATTCCAAGTCCCCCATTAAGTCATATGTAAATTTTGCCTCATCTACTTCCAACTCCAGAATTTTATGTTTTTCCCATTGGTTGGAGTACTTAATCGCATGAGCAGTTACCTGTGTTAGATCTGTGATTTCCTTCTCAGCACAATCTATTGGAGGGAGAGGCTTATTAGATAATTCCATGTAGTCATGATATTAGATCAAATCTTCATCATCATCAATTTGGTCAGGGACCTCCATGACTCTGTATGATCTTATAATTTTTATAGACAACCTAGAGAATTTTCTTTTGAATAATTCTATTTCATCTTTGTAGTTTTCCCAGTAATCTGCAATGACAACCTTATGCCTATAATCCCTTGTGGTTGCTTTCTGGGCTATTCCATATGGATCAAAATGGCTTTGAAAAGTATGTGTAGTGTAGGCAAGCTTACATATTCCATTTTTGTCCCAGAGTGTTGGGCACTTTGGAAAGAGGGACATGATTCACAAACATTAATCTTTAAGGGGAAATCCCCTCCAATTCTAGTTTTATGCATATTTTTCAAAACTTTATCAAATGCCACTAATTGTTTGGTTACTTCTATTAGCATCAATTTTTTAGTTGTGTATCGAGGAATCCTATAAGGTACCAAAGGGCATCCTTGAATTATTATGTATGTAAGCTTTGGATACTACAAATACTAATAGCAATATTTCTCCACCAACTCCAAGGCTTCAGCCAATATCCTCACATGCAAAGATTCTTGCAAGGTCATTGTAATATACATGGTGAAGACATCATTCACCCTTCTATAATGTGATATGCTTGATAGATGCAACTAGGGATAGATTTCATTAACTTTATTTTCACCTATGACACCTTTGCAGCTTAATCCCCTACATTTGAAACTCCTTGATAACATATAACCAATATAGGAAGTCATGGTGAAATTCCTTGTATCTTGTACCACTCTAAACTATCTATCCAAGTTGTCACTTATTATTCCAACCTAGTTATAGTTGGTACCTTTCTCAATCTCAACAATGACATAGAACACTCAGTCTTCAAAGAGTTCTCAAAGAATGAGGCCCTATCTAATCCCCTCACTCTACTAAGGGGAGTGATCATGTGTCAATGTATTCAACATAAAGTCACTTCGATGAAATAGCTTTGTCGGTTTAGAGAAGTGTGACCTTGGTTTATCGATCCAAGAGGCATTCATAATTTCTAATGCCTTATTTGGGTTATCAGTATAGAATTTATTCACTATATCAAATCTTAAACTTCACCAATTTATGGTGTGTTGGAATTCCAAAGGCCTTTGCCAAAGATTATTCAGTAATATTGGCCAATATTTTGTCTTGGGGGCCAATTATCATCCTTTTGTCTATATCATAGTGTTTTGAACATTCTGCAATTATCTCAAGGCATTAGATGGAAGGAGGAAAACCTGTTGCCTGGGCTAGTCCAGTGTGTACCAACCTCCTTGCCAATTCAGATGGAGTATAGTAGTACATTCTCTTCTTGAAGTCCTCCAAGTCAATATGTCCCAAGTTGGTGTTTCCAACCTCTCCCCAATGAGAAGTGATCTTGGACTTTGGAAGCCTTCCCTTGAAATCACATTTCATCTTTTTTGCTATGGAAAATTCTTCCTTCTTTGGCTCAATTGTCTTCTTCCTTTTTCCTACCTTAGCCTTGCTTGATTATGCCTACATCTATTAGTCAAAATATCATAATTACTTGAAATGATTAAAAGGTCTAAAATATGGTTAGTGAAATCAATTCATTCCATTTGGAAATACATAAGATCATATTATCAACAATAACACCAAAGGAATCATCTCACAACCCTCAAACAAAGATCTGAAATAACCATTGAGTTTTTGAGTCAGGAAAGGAATCAAAAAATCCACTAGTGCAAAGAATCTGTGGAATCCAAGACTTCAAAGAATCTATGATAAAATACCTGTTGGTATATCCAAGGCATTAAGGAATCTGTGAAACTCAAAAAAGTGAAAACCCACTATATATGCAATTTGATCATAAGAACTTAACCCTTAAAAGCATAAATCATGATCTAGAGAACACCTCAGAAAAAATCATCGTCCAAGAGATCAGCAATGTAAAATATCAGGGAATTCTCCCAAAGGTGAAATCCACATAATCCAAGGCCTTAGGAAATCTATGATGGGAGACCCATCGAGCAATTCATGACATAATAGAATTCACGAAAAGGGGGCCATCGGGAAATCCAAGGGCTCACAAATTCCGTGATAAGTTTGAGATCGAGTAATCCATGGGTCTAAGGATTTGGTGATGAGTATACTTGTCAGGTTCTCCCAATTGGAAAGGATTTTGTGATGAATTCAAAATCAAAATATTCAACTAGGTTCATTCTATTGTGCAACTTTATTGAAAATTCCCCAAATAATCCAAAACATACAAAGAAATGGTAATGCATATGTATTTACTCATGGAAAGACTCAAGATACCATTTACTTTGAATTTGAAAGATTGAACAACCATCAAAAATTCATGTTTCATCATATTAAACTGTGGGGATGTTCTAGGGTTTTCAATACATGTAAACCATTCAAAACCAAAACCCATATCACAACCAAGACAAAATTTGTGCGTGGACCCAAATGAAACCCTAATTCTAACCTATCCATCCATTTTGATCTATGTTAAATTAACTAGGAAGAGCCTACACCAATATTTTCTAATGCTCTAGGTTGAATTCCTCATATTTTGAAACACTAAGATACATAGTCACTAATTACCAATTTCCCCAATCCTAACTCATGAAATATATACGTGTATACTGATGCCCTAGGTTATAACACACTCGAACACAATGAGAAATCAAATGCAACAATTTGAAATGTGAATACATGGATGGAAGTAAAAGATACCAAAGAATTTCATGAATTTGAACATGAATCAAATAAGAAAGGTTATATGATCTTACCTTTGATTTTGAAATGCGAAGTATAAACTACACACCAACAAATCAAACCCTAGCCACTGATGGAGAATCCTCACACATAAATCATTAATACCCTAGCTTCAACTCACCTCGAGCACTTAACTCTTTACAAACTCAACCTCTCAAATGATAATGAAAAATGAAATGAGGAAATAACATAGAAACCAAGTTTAAATCCACTCAATACATCACCATTAATGTCTTTGTACACACCATAGGATGCATTAAACTCAGGACTTGAAATTTTTGCAGTGTTGGGTAATCTGCCTCTATGTAGAATTTATGATGGGAGGTGTGTCAAAAATTCCAAAAGCTTATGGATTTAACAATAAGAGGATCCTAGAGAAATCCATAGACTCATGGATTCAACAGTGACACCATCGTTGGGGAATCTGAGGTGACATGAAATTTGCGAGAACAAGATGCTCAAGGAATCCAACTAGGCTTGGATTCCATGGAAAGAGGAAACCAGAGGATTCCAAAGGGTCATGGATTCCTTGAACCTGAGCCAAACTTAGCATTAGGGCACTTGGTGATATTTCAGAGACTAAGACATGAAAATCATAGTTTTCAAACTCACTCACCTTTAAGATTTTGGAAATCATTATAGGCTCAAAAGGTGAAACCATCAAAGTTTTAAAGGACCTATTCCTTCAGGGGAAAAGGTAGAACCAAAAGTGAAAAAAAAAAGAGGGGGTCCCTGATTTCAGAGGGGCGCATGTGTGAAACACACAATAGGAAGTGAAGCATGGGGACTCAAAATCCCAAGGGAATAAGGAGGAAAAAGAGAAGGAGAAACTTGAGAAAAATAAATCCTCCATACCAGAATAATTAGGGAGCCAATCAATTAAGAAAACAAGATTGGGCAAAGAACCCCCATCGAAAGAGGAAGAAGTAGAAATTGATATTGAGGATGATGTATTAAACTCTCTCTTAGAAATAATCCTAGAATAAATGGTCTTGAAACTGAGAAAACCAAAATTGGTGGGAAAAGGAGGAAGAGGTAGAAATCACAGGAAATAAAATAGGCCAACATAAAATCATATCCAGGAAGGGAGGCCCCCTCTTGAGGAGCCATGATTCTCCTATCATGGAATGTTAAGGGCCTAAATGACCTTGAAAAGAGGTGCATGCTCAAGTGCCATATTGATTTAAGAAAATTTGATATAATACTACTTCAAGAAATAAAGCTATCAGATGAGGAGACAAGGAAGCTATCAGTTAGATGGAGAAGGTGGCATTGTGTCCTCTCCCCTACAAACAATGGGGCATCGTGGTTTGGGAACACTATGGGACCCATCTAAGGTCTTTACAGAGTTAATCCAAGAAATTAAAGAGTGACAACTATGCAAGATACACTTCCATCCACACAAATTGGAATTTTACTCAATCAGCATCTATGGTCCTATTGGGGTAGTTCAAAGAAATGAGGTATGGTCCAAGCTCACATTAATATGCTAGTAATTTCATAATGAGAATTTTATAATTAGTGGGAATTTCAATGCGATACTCAGTTAGGAGGAAAAAATAAGTTGTATCCCCAGAAGTGATAGAGCTCTAAATGAATTCTAAGAGTTTGTACAGGACAATTCCCTAATAGAAATAAATATGGAAATGGTATATTTACCTGGTTAAATAGGTGAAGAGACACTTGTTTTGTAGCTAAAAGGCTAGATAGATTCATGATGGATGGGGACTAGATTGGAACTAATCTAAATGGGAAAGCATCAATTATGGAAATGAGTGGATCATACCATTCACCTATCCAATTCATCTTCACACTTGATAAAAAACCCTTTACAGCTCCTTCAAGTTTGAGAAAATATGGCTTAGGGACAAAGATATGGAGCCAAATCAATAAAAATGGTGGAAGGCCACCCATAACATATAGGCTCAAAATCCTTCAAAATTTTCAAATGGGATGAATTGAGGTAGAATTAACTACCCTAAATGAGGAAGAGATAAAAAATGGGATGTATCAAGAAACATACTTAAAAGAGAAAGAACTGAAAATGAGGTATGTTGAGGTGCTTCAAAGAGAAGAAAAATTTTATCACCAAAAATCAAGGGAAAGTTTTCTAAGAGAAGGTAAAAAGAACACAAAATAGTTCTACTCAATCACAAAAATAAAACGCGCATCAAACAAAATAGAAAAAATCTCAAAGTAGGATTGAACTAGATGCGAGGGATGGGGGAAAAAGGAGTAGTGAGATAATTTAAAAATCTCTTGAACAACAATATGACCATGGACCCTAAGTTTCAAGAGGAGGTTATAAGCCTAATCCCGAATGTAGTAATGACAAAGAAGAACAACATTCTTGGGGGCTCAGTGATGAAGGAGGAAGTAAGGAAAGTGGCTTTCCAACTAGAAGGGGACAAAGCCTCAGGACTAGATGCCTTCCCAACATGATTTTTCTAGAACTTCTAGCACATTATTGGTAAGATTCATTGTAATGGCATAAAATATTCACCCCATGCTAATTCCCATTAATTTACCCTCATTTTAGCCTTACAAGTCTGATAATGCAAAAACTTGTTGCATTTTCTTCACTCTCCCCACGTGTCCCTATCATTTAGCATCGGTGAAAGGATTTTTTTATAAGGGATGCACACACACCATGCACATTTATGTGCACCATGTTGCCATCCTAACAAGATTCTTGCATTACGAGATGTTATGGATGTTATGATTCTCTGCCAACTACAAGTGTAATGCCCCTCTTTGAATCCTAACCACCAAGAATCCATGTTTTCCTCCATTTTGGTCATTTGAACTCAATTATTTCACTCTCTCAAGCTCTCTCTAAGTTCTACCAACTCTCTTGATCATTTTATCTCACTCTCTAGCTCATTCTCACTTTGTGCTTCACTACCTTGCTCTTGCTCTTCACTTCCACATCATTCTTGTAGCTCTAGTGCCATTGTTATTTTAGGTTTTTGAAGCTCTACTCCATTGGCATGGTGATCTTGTTCTTCTCCTATCTCTATCAGCCTTGAGCACTCATAGAAAGGGAGGTGATATTGTGTCTATTTTCTTATTTGCATTTACTTGTAGAGTAGCATTTAGATTGTTGTTGCTCTCTGCACTATTATGTCTTTTCTATCTACTTCTTTATCATTTTTCTACATCTTGTGGTCTATTAATTGTCTATGGAGGTGGGAACATCGAAATGGAGGTTTGACTGAGATAAACTCCAAAACACAACCCCAGATTTTTTCTTGTTACTTTATGTGTAGGTGCTATTCGATTGCTTGGAGCTATCTAGAGAACCAGACCTTGAGTAAGTTGGCATTATTCTTCTTTCTCTTTCATCATTTCACCATTAGAATAGTTTATATTTCTTAGTTAAATTATTCTCCTTGCTATAAATTGTAAAACCAAAATATTCAAGTTGTCAGTAGAGCCTATGTGATTTTGTTTGCTACTTGACCCTTTGTTTGTACAGGACGCTAGTGCATCTTTGAGACTCTAGTGCAACATGTTGGACTCTGACCCCCATGATGTTGTCTTCTAATAGAGAGTTGTCTGGTCTACAATATGAGACCTTTGTGGTCAGATCACCTGGTTCTAGGAAAATTTTGTCATAAATAATAAGGGAAGTAGAGTCCTTCTTGTCCCTTCCTTTTCAAATTATTAGGTAGTCTGAGGTAGTTTAGGGAAGTTCACTCCCTTAGTCTCTACTGCGACCTAAGAATCTTGGGGGCAGTGAATCCCCCTTCTCTACATTTTGGTGAACTTGACGTGAACTGTCTTCTTCTATCCATTTGTGTCAAAAATATTTCTCTCATGTCTTGGGTGTTTCATAGATTCGTGTGTCATGAGGCATTTAGATTTGTGACCCAATCTATGACCTCTAAACACAATGTTAGAAGGATCCCTCGACATATATGAAAAAAATCTAGATAGGTCTCTACTTACAAATTTAGCCACATGGTCTACATCTTCTGAGATGATTTTTTTTTAGTACATGAACATGGTCTCATTCACATGTATTCCTCCTATTGAGAATGTGAGTGTTATTCTTGATATAACTTTTACCTCACATTATTTTCCACTAAACAAGGAGCCTTCCCCATTGTACATTCCCACTTGGATTAGTGTCAATGTAGTGATTGGTGTCATGGTCGATTCGACAAGTCATGTGAACGTGTTAACAAAGGAAACCTTGTTCATAAATAGTTTACATAAGGATAAATATTCCACTCTTTGTACTCATGACAAACTTTTTATTACCCCTATTGGCACCATTTCTTTGTCAATCTTGGTGGGACCTAAGGTTGTACATGTGACACTTGTGATTTTAAAATTTGACCCATTCAGAGTTAGGCTAGGTATTCCATGGCTAGCCTCTTTGAATGGTGTTTCCTTTGTAGTCCACAAGTGTTTTAAATTCCCCCATGAGGGTGTTGTGGATGTAGCTCATGATACTAGCTACAAACCACTGGTGTAATGTGGGGGCATATCTTTGGATCACTTATGGCCTGCCCTAGTTGGACCTCTCCCTCTAAGGAGAGATTTATTATATTGATCTTATATTAAATATAAGACTAGCGGCTTAACACTAAAGGTTAGTTTTCCTAGGTCTCCCTATATTGTTTCTATGAAGGTCTTTATGGTAGCACAACAACAGTTATTTCTTTAGCCCCATCAAAGGGGAAGGAGAAGCTTTCTCACACTCTAGAGCCTTCTCCTTCTACATCTTCTACTCTGACTAATTCTATTTCCAAACTCATGGTGGCATCCTCAATTCTCACCCCTACGCCTCACATGGGGAGCGCAATGGTTCCCATGTGGTAGAAGGTGAACCATCAAGATTTTCATTTTATTTTTCTACCCACGATTCCCTAACCCACTATCTATGGAAAGGGGAAGAGTTCATGTGGGGTTGTTTTGACATCTCAGCCTTCATGGTCTCTAAGTGTTCTTCCACCTATCCGCAAGTAGTGAATGGGAAGAGGCCCACTACTAAGGCTCTTGTGTCTATTTCTTCTCCTAAGCCTCCTCCTCTTGCTCTAGCTGAGGAAACCACTCTTCCATTGGTAAAAGTTGTGAATGATACTCTTGTAGTTGAGCAGCAACCTTTGGCCTCTTCTTAGGTCACATCCTCTACCACTTGTAGCTGATGTAACTAGCTTGTGCATGAGATTAAGTACCAAAAAAAGGCTCTAGTTGCAGAGCACGATGTCTCATAGAAGACTAAGGAGGTGCATGTTTCCTCTGCCTATGTTTCTTCTCTTTCTCCACTTTCTTCTATTGTTCTAGCTTCAGTTCTCATCACTTTTGTCTTGCTTCCAACTTCTTTGATAGGTCCTAATGATGCTCACCCAAAAAGGGTGCAGGTCTTCATTGCTCCCTCTATGGAGCCTCCTCTTGTAATGTCCCTCCCAGACATCCCTCCTTTCTTGCAACTCATTGAAATGCCTAATTTAGAGGTGGTGTTCTCTGTGAATATGTCTTCTTCCTCTGCTTTTGCTTCCTTTGTGGGGATTCCCCATCCTTTGGTAAAGTGTAAGTTGGAGGATGACCTCACTGCAAGTGATTTTATGTCTTGGCTTGCATCATCCTTATGATGGAGGCAACCCCCACTTCCTTAGAGTTTGTCACTGCCTCTTTTGTTGAGGCCTAAAGTCACCCCCAGGTGTGTTGTCTTTCTCTTGTTAAGTTTGTAATGCCCCGCCAAGCAACCCCAAAGGATACATTACATCAAGCATTTATGGGACAATTTTTTTTTTTTTAAAAGTACCAACATACATCATAATAATCATATATCACAAGATATGAAACTAAACATGAACTACATATAACAAATCCCTCGGGTTTACTTGACTGCATTTTTTTTTTTACAATAACATAATTACATCACATGAAAAATAAGTATAAACCTATAATCATAAGATAATATGAACATGATCAACATATTAATCAAGGGTTACAATATTACAATGTTGTTTCCCAACATAAATGGGGAAGATACAATAAAATGGAATGTTACATTTGAAATGAAGGAGTACAAAGCTGCAATACTAGATTCAACTCTGGATCAACTCAGGAGTCACTGCAAGGTACAATTTCACACTTCTCAATCGATGATTGGGGACCCAATTGGGTGCATAGCACGTTCCACCCAACCACGTGGACCCGAAGGCCCACCCCCCGTGCTAAGAGATGACAAGAAGGATCCCCAACAATAACCATCATACAGAACAAGGGTACAAGACTTCACAACAAAATCCACAATAACACAAGGCAATCTCAGCACAAGATATAACGAACACAAGATGTGCCTAACATAGTGAATAACCAATAAAGCATCAACATACAAATGCCAACATGTGCTTCCAGAGACTCAAGAATATCATAGAAGGAAACAAAGCATACTTGATTGTTTAAGGAAGAGTGTCATCGCAATGTTGCATGGGTTACCCTGGCGAATCTTCCTAGGCCCTGGCCCCCAACTTGGGTTACCCTGGTGACCTCTTACGAAACCCGGCCCCACATGCAATCCAATGCGGCATCATTTATTTTTCATAAGGACAAGACAATGATTTTGCCATTCCAGGCCTTCTCAACCCATCTCAAGTCCATACAAGCACTTGAGCCATGAGTGAGGCATTCTCTTATATCTTGTTAATGTGTGATTCTATCCAAAACCCCTAAATAAATATTATCATTTTCACTTGATTAACAAACTTCCAATGAGTTACCCTGAGACCACTTCCGGGTCTCGGCCCCCATTGAAAGCCACTCCCCTTATGAACAACAAAACTCAAAAGACACTATCAAGGTAAGCCCACATGCACGACATATAAAACCACATGATAATTTGCATTAAGCAAGGCAAACACCATCCTACACAAAATCTTCGTAACAAATCTATTTTCAAGTGCATGGCTATAATCCATAACATCAAATAGATCATACAAGCAACAGTTCACAAATAACCAAAAGTGAAAGCCAATAATAAAGCAACACTTTTCTTTCCCTTTTCTCTGGAAGACTAATAAATCGCTAAAAAGGGGATAAAGATTTCCCTCAAATCCGAGATCGACTTAGAAAAGCCACACAAGAAAGATTCATCAAAACACATCCACAAATCAATCAACTAAAAAAAAACACAAATACAATCCACATATCAACAATGGTATCCCCTCAAAAAGGAGATTCACAAAATAAAATCAACCTTTAATTCAATAATAATCATTCGAAATCCAAAAGCCACCAACTAGGCATTCTACGGGAGACCTCAATTTTCTCCTCTCAAGAACCCCCCGATAGTGGCACATATATCACCTTCATAAAATCAGCAATCATAGAAACGACAATAATTATCTATTTGCATTCTCGATTAAAAGAAAAGAAACAACCTACTCTACAAACAAATCAATTACAATCTCAAGTTTCAAAACAACTATCCTATGAATTGCCTTTCTTTCATGATAACATAATTAAAGATTAATTATTAATTTAAAATTCTATTTCTATAACCTTTAATCCACTCAACTTAGTTAAGTTTTTTTAATCATCAATATTTACTTATTTGATTCCAAAATTCACTATCTTCTAAATTCTTTGCCTTTAATTTCCTAAATCTCCTATCAATATAAACAAATAAATAGACACAAATTGTTCTTCTATGGTAAAAATGACAAATTATAAATCAATCTTGCTAATAATCTCTTATACTTATTTAGAAATAGCTAATCAACTTTCCTCTAATTATTCTACCACTCATATATCTACCAAATTAATTAACTCACTTATACATACTATATAATATCCAAATGCTAATATATTTGGGATCACTTTATGAAGCTATTTTGTCATTTGTTGTAATGCTCAAATATTATAATAGTAGTGTACTGATCCAGTCAGCAATGGGCAAACACAACTCACACTAAACAAATAAAGACAGATTGTGCCACTTCTAATAGACTATAATGTATGATATTTGCAGTCTAAATAATGATTAGAAACAGTTTGCTCGACTATGATAGGTAGTGGCATATATTTGAAAATTGAGTAGTAATTAAGGACAGATTACACCAGTTATGAAAAACTGTGGTATTAAGATAAGTACAAATTTAGATTGCAACCAGCGAAGAATAGATATAGAGCTGATACAAACATTATCAAATATAGAAAAAGCCATTGCATTCCAAATACAAAACAAATACATCGGGGTTAAATTAAAGTGACAAGAATCGGTTGCACAGCACAGTGATATAAGTAGTACGATTTTGATTACAAAGCATTTGTTATGTTCCTCAAAATCAAACACCATTCAAACCATACAATAAGCTCACCGAAATATAACACAATCACTGCATGTTCAATGTGATCGCAAGAAGAGGAAAAATCATTACAGAGGAGAATAAGTTTGATACCAACAAAATAAATTGCAAGCCAACAGATATCAGCATAACCTCAAGATATCACTCCCGAATAAAATTAAAAGGAAAGTAAGAAACGCTATATAGCCATAAGAAGACAAAACTCAAGAAACTGTTGCAACGAACTCAACTACCGCTTACCATTATCGCATGCAAAACGCAAGAGCTTAGACAAGGCACAAGAACTGTTTAACAAAATGCGTCGATGAATTATGGAGACAGAAAAGGTACACGAACTGTTTGATAATATAACCCAAGAATAGTGTTTTCTAAAAAAAGATGATTGTAGGTTAAGCACAATATGAATTTATTGAAAGGGCTTCAGAAGAAAACCATTTCAAGCAAAAGTAATTGACAGGCTTAAATCTGGAACTTAATATATCCACCAGAGTCCACCCATCTTGTGCCAAAGCGAGCACTTTGGAACAAGATACGTTCATTCATCAAAGCATAACATAAAGGGTTATTTTGTCAGGTATAGAGAATGCAAGTTCTCTGGTAGTCATGCATGCAAAATGTGGAAGCACATACAAACGGGTTTACTACAGACCAGTCTCAAATACCTTCAGAGAAATTAATACTCTAATATTTCCAATTCTAAAGCAAATAAGCACGAATTATGTGATACTAAATAGCATGAACATACACAATTTTAATATGAGAACGAAGGCTGATTCAGAAAGAAGGAACCTGAATTTAAATTAATTGAGGCGCCAGAATATTTGATGCCAAGATCTCCAAGAATACTAGAAGCCGGCGAACAAAATCATCACCGCTTCCTCATGCACCATGGTTAACAGGGGTAACTCTGCTTCGTTCTATTCATGCAACTCTTCACAGGAACTGAAACCTGAGGGTGAGAAGGTGCGCATAACAATCTCGCCAACTGTCTTTCAATTCTTAGTTTGGTAACAGAAAATAAACAATAGATATTGGCAATCATTCAATAGAAATCTTAGCCCCTCACTAGCTCTTGAGCCCTTGTTCATGAAACATATGCCTCTCTTAAAATGGTAAAATTCTGCTCTATTCTCAGCAATCCAAACTCCTGTGTGCCCCTCCAACATGATTGTGAACTCCTGCCTGAATGGATTTGGTACCTCAAACTACATGCCTCAATGAACATCAAGAAAGCTATAACTCCTCTTTCTACTCACGGGGAAAAATCCCAACTCCATCAAGCCACCTAGAAGCCACAAGAACAGATGGCTCACCCGGTTGCTAGATTCATGCCCTGTCAGCAAGGTAAGGAGCGCGATACAATAACCTGAAAAATGGGTTCTCCCCTCAACCTGGAGTAACACCCATTAAATGTATTAATCCTCCTTCACCTCTTCCACTCCATTAGAGGTCTCGTCAATAGTATTCTTCTCCTGTCGAAGAGGCTTCCCCAAAACTGTATTGGTCGCATCCTAGAACCAAAAATCCCTTACCGTTCTCTTGCAATCCGCCCCCTCTATCAGTACCGACATGCAAGGAAAACAGTTGTGTTACCACAAGTTAAGCCCCCTAAAAAATGTGCTCCCAGGCCAAAAATTATTAACGCCCCCATTAGCAGTTAAAAATTAAACAATAAGATAAGATCATGAGATCCTGTTGCGGCTTCTTGTTCATCATGCAAATTCTATCTCCTCAGGACACGACTTACAGTGGCCATTAAAAAGCATTTAATTAACAATTTTTTTTTAACTGTCCCCCCCCTATGCAAGGCAACCGCAACAAAAACTAAGAAGAAGACTCCCTATTATATTAGTACATTGACAATATTTATTTTCAAGTGCTGCATCTATGATAGATTATCAGTAAAATCAAGCAGGTTATATATATATATATATATATATATATAACTTCCTATTTTGTTCAAATTTTGCAACTGTGACAGGTTGCCAGTGGTTTCAGGGAGGCTATTTAATTCTGTACAATACCTCAATTCTAAATGTTGTAACAGTGACAAGTTGCCAAGTATAATAGAAAGTGAATATTGGAATTTGGATATACTGCCATGTACATGCATTTATTATTATTATTATTATTATTATTATTATTATTTTTTATGCTGAAACTGTAAAGCAAAGACTTCAGTTTACAGAGAGTGAATAGCCAAAAGAAATAAGGCTCTATGAGAAGGACGCCAGCAGGAGGGAGAGACTTTAACAAGGAGTTTCAAAGAGGAGTCTATCAACAAGCAATTTTCACACAAATGTGATAACATCTAATCTACCGTGTGATGGAAGAAAAAGCAAGAGAAGGAAATAAATTACTAACACATTGTTTGCCACGATTACTACATTTAATTACTATACATTCACAACACATCCAATCAAGAAGGAACCAAATCACATACGGCTTCATGGTCAAGACGAAGTGCAGAGGGGGTATTACAAAGTTGACATAGGGAACTCCTGAGAAGTGCATGTTCACCTTAGTGGATTATATCCCGGATTTATCCTCATTTTTTGTGAAATTGATGACCTTTTCTTTACAATAAATTGATGAAGAAGACCTCAATGGGCCTTCTTACTTGTCTCTTGTTGCAAGCAAGTCAAAGGGTATTACCCTTGCCATCCTACCCTTGTAGGCTCATCCTCCCCTTATAATAATCTAGATTAGGAGTAGGATGACCTATTGTTTGATGAGGACTAGGATGGTGCCTCTTCTACATTTGTAGATTAGAGTTGTTTGTGTGTTTTTGTTCCCTTGTGCTTTCCTTTTTGTGTTTGTGATCCTTCTTGGAGGACCCTTGCTACCCTTGTAGGTTTTTCGATACAGGTGTGAAAATTTTGCATACAGTTCTTATATTTATATTATAATTCTTTTATGTGTTGTAATATTTCTTTTCAATATTGGGGATGATGCAAAGCATTGGAGACATTTAGGCCTTCTTCCATGTAGTTGACCCAAATTTTTATTTTTACTTTGTCTTCATATGCTCTTCTTCATGTTATGAGAAATTTGGGGATTGATGAGAGTTCATACATATACTATATTATATCTATCTATTTATATCTATGAAGAGTTCTGACCCAGAATTCTTAGATCCCCCCATCTCTTGATTTCCTTGTCTTCATCTGTCTACTTTTCGATGTTGTGGTTTCAATGTGTTTTTCCTCATGTATGTGACAACATACCATAGATACATCTCGCTATGTTTTGCATGCCACAACATCTCTACCTCTCCTTTCTCTCCTTAGGATTCCATGTGCTCCTCCACGATGTACACATCATCCTAAGTGGGGGCTATCATTCTTCTCTAATTTTCAATAAGGTGAATATTTCAAAAGGATTCCTTGGTGTCAAATTTATTTAAAATTAATTCCCAGACAAAAGAATCCCTTATTGAAAACTATCATTTTCCAAAAGGATGTATTCTGTAAAAAATTTCCTTTTGAAAAAAGGAGTATTCCTTATAATGAAAGAGTCTGAAAACTTTCCTTTGAAAAAAGAGCATTCTTTCCAACAATTTCCTTGAAAAAATATATTTCAAAAGGATTCCTTGATGACAAAATAACTTATGAAAAATTGTGTTTCTTTCAAATGGTGTGTTCTTTCTAAAAGGCCCCTTGGTGTCTTGATGTCTTGATGTCTTGAAGGTGTTGGAAGAATACGAAGATTTCCATTGGTATGCTTACCGACAACATGACTATGGATTATAAGTATAAGTTGTACACTATCCAATTCAGTGTTCTCATTGATATCAACATTGTATTTTAGTATGAAGATCACAATGCAGACCAATTTGTATAGCTTGAGCATGTTTAAAGATGGATATCCAATGGAAATTTGTAAGAAGGTTTGATCCAATGAAGATAGTTGAAGTGAGAATTTGACTGTGTCAAAACAAGTAATTTAGTGTGCAGGACATCCAGTATTTTCCTCCGCATTGGTCCATTGTGTAGAATATTGCTCTACAATTTTGGGGAAATTTTGTTGGATGTCAAAAGAGTCTAAATCCATAATTTTATAGTGTTTTGGTTTTTTATTTTGAAGATATGAATGACAATATATCGGTCTGGTAGTAAAAGTTTCTTGTTCAGTGTGTATGTGTTAGTGAATCCACACCTCTTCGCAGATCAATATCTGGTTTACGGATTTGAGGAGATGTTGATAGATGCTAGTAGTTCCTATATTCCAAGTGGCATGAATTTCTGAGGTCCAAGTGTTAGTTTTTAGATGTATAGTTGGTGAATTTTGATGTTAGGTTACTACCGATGTTGACCTAATAATTCTTGTGTATTGTAGAGTTTTAATAAGTTTTGATCTATTATGAGGGAGCTATTATGGGTCTATGCCAACCTATTTGAATGTGTTATAAGTTTTAAATTTTTGTGCAAAGCGTGTATGTGTGTATGTTGAGCCGACAAGATATAATTTTTATGTTACATCTAATTAGGTCAACATAATTGATGTATATGTTGTTACAATCCAAGATCACTTGCATGCAAGATGGATACCTGTCACATGCAAAAGATATGAAGAACCAAAGAAGATGTTTTGTAAACCTCAAAGTGTAAAAATGCATTAAGAGAATCAAATATTACAAAGAGATCAATCCCTATGAAGGAGATCAAGAAACCCTAAAAGGGAAACCCTAGTGTGCACACTTAATAATTAATAATTAATTAATTATTAATGTGCCTAAGTTTAGCTTAAGTAACAAAGAGGAATAAGTGACTTAATTAATTAATCAATATGATATAATTAATTAAGCATAATAACTTATTACTCTAACACCCCCCTTAAGATGAACTTAGGAAGAAGCTAAAACACTAGAATAAGATGCATGAAAGAAAAGATGGGTCCCGACAACTAGGCCTGATCAGGTACCCATTTACAAATGCAAGAATGAGGTAGAGAAGGAAAAACCCAGTGGGACAAAACCCCCCTACAATGAGATGACTGCTGTAAGAAGCATTGGAAGATCACTGTGGAGTAACACTGGAACCGCAATCTAACAAGCAAGGAAAAATACTTCTATCTACAACTAAAACCAAAACCGGAATCAAGATAATGTGACAGCAGACCCGATGCCACAGAACACTCGAAAACTCCAAACGAGAACAACCCTGGAATCCGTGAAGCAATAGGAGATGAGATGATGACATAATCTGGAAGCCGTGTAACTCGATGTCGATGCCAAACTGAGACTAAAACTCTTCCATGGGAAGGAGTACCATACAAAATCTGGAACATTAACCATAAAAACATGGCCCTCAAATTGAGATGGATCCAATGCAGATCATTAACCATAGGCTCTCAATCTAAAGTGTGAACCAATGTGAATCAACAATGTGTCTAGCTAAGCAAAGATATGGCCAAAAGAAACTAAGAGACCAGATACACTCATGCGAGTTGCCATCAAAACAAGATGGAGATAGAGATCAAAGTGAAAACTACACTCCAATCAAATTTATTATGCAAGAAACCCCCTAAATGGAACTTTATCATAGTTCATTTATTACAATAACCTGATGATTGTAAAAGGAGAGCATACTAAAAATTCATAAATAGAAAAATAAAATAGACCTCAGATATGTGTAGAGGACTGAATCAGCTTTCCAACACCACAAGAATGACGAAAAATGAAGCACCGAGTCAAAAGATATGCCCTCCGGAGTGAAAAACACAAGATCTGAGTTCAAAGGCCTAAAAAAAAAATGGAGCAAGATCTGGTAAAAACACTAGTACCACTAGATCGACGTCAGAATCAGCTTTCCAACAGTATCTCGTTTGCACAAAACAAAGATCATATGCAAAAGATATGTCCGATTTTGTGAACACTGCTCCAAAATGCCCAATAAGGGCTGCAGGGCACCCAGGGGCTAAAAAAAATTAGCCCCTGGTCCCATGCAGGACCAGGGGGCTGGTGGTTGGGGGCTGGGGCAGAGCCCCTAGTCACCCATATGACCACTGATAGAGCAAAAGGGGTTGGGCGGCCGGGTGGGGGCTGGGCGCATAGCACCCGGTCCCCCATATGACCGCGGCCTCTGCATAAGGGGCCCGCTGGGGGCTGGAAAGGGGAGCCACCGGCGGCGATGGCTACCTAGCGGTCGCCTGGTGGCCGCCCGGTGGCCCGCCGGTGGCGTGTTTGATTTGTGCGGGCAGCGCACAAGTTTTAAACAAATTTCATTTTTTTAAAAAAAATTTTGAAATTTTTCAAGAAACAGTGCATTGGAATGCGTGCTGGGGAGGCCGTACGGCCTCCCTAGCAAATTTTTTTTGCCTCCCAGATCAACTACACCAAAATGGATGATTTGAGAGGCGTTTCTAGGGTTTTGGGACGCTGCGAACGCGATGGCGACGTCCGTTTGAGCCCATAGTGTCCCGAAAAAATGGCTACCCCTAGATCTTGTAGAAAAGATGCCTGTGGAAACCCTTGCACTTGAAACTCACAGAGAGGCCATATCTTCAGATCACGAACAAGCAGCTGTAGGTCTGGAGCTCTAATACCATGTTAGAATCCAAGATCACCTGCATGCAAGATGGATACCTGTCACATGCAAAAGATTTGAAGAATCAAAGAAGATGTTTTGTAAACCTCAAAGTGTAAAAATGCATTAAGAGAATCAAATATTACAAAGAGATCAATCCTTATGAAGGAGATCAAGAAACCCTAAAAGGGAAACCCTAAATGAAACCCTAGTGTGCACACTTAATAATTAATAATTAATTAATTATTAATGTGCCTAAGTTTAGCTTAAGTAACAAAGAGGAATAAGTGACTTAATTAATTAATCAATATGATATAATTAATTAAGCATAATAACTTATTACTCTAACATATGTTTGTGGTTGAAGTAGATATATATGTAAGTTCCTTTTCAGTGATTTGGATAGGGAATGCAATGTGACGTTTGGTTGATGTGAATTGTGTGAATATAAGGTGAATGCATAGCAGAGCAGAGTGCTAGTGAAAATCAGTATGAAGTGTGTGAAGTTGGTATATTGAGCTTCAATGGAACTGTAATTCATGCATATGTTAGATTCAACTTTAATAGTTCAAATCTTGGCAGTGTGACACAATCTCTTCTATCTTTTATTCTTTTAGTGGGTAGTGAGTCCACTTTGATAGTGAGTCCACCTGCAGTGAGCATTGTTGTAATATCTTATAACTAGATATAATATATTTTGAGATCATAGACCACATAAGGAAGTTGGGTAGTGTGGAAGATTAGGAAGTAGCATTATGGGGAATTTTCAAGACCTTTTAGAGCACCATGCAAGCTAGAGAAAGGATTCCTCGGAAGATGGTGGAAAATTACAAAGATGACATTACTTTTCTAGTTACAAAAGATAGTTGCATCATACAAGTAGTTGAGCCTAGAACCAATTGGATCCAAGCGATGGGATATGAAATTATAGAGGATGAAATCACCAGCTCAGTGGACTTTATGTTGATCAAACCAAAAGATACCTTTGAGGAGAGATTGTTGGATAGGACAACTGAGAGTGGGGGGTGAATTAGTTGTCACAAATTAGAACCTTAAATTCAATTACCAGAACTAACACATAAACTGATTAAGTGATTAACCATCGAATGCAAGTGCACAAACACAATAACTCTAGATTTACATGGAAAAACCAATGAGGTAAAAATTGCGGTGAAGATTGACTCACACTATAGAGAATATCAAAACCAATTACAAAAGGTTCACTACTTGAGATAAGGCTCACTACCTCAAATAATGCTCACTGCCTGAAATAAGGACTCACTTTCCACAGGACTACAACCCAAAGGGCTCACTGCCACAAAGATACAAAGAAGACAAAGAAGACTTGTTATAGAGAGACAACAATCCCAATGCAATGAATATTCCACCACAATCACTAATCAACTCGCTTGAATGATAGAGTTATCCTTTTTCTCACTGTATCCGGAAACTCGGCGTTAAGCTTCGCTCTGAACAACCACACACTTAACTCACACACTTTAAGAATAACATCAAAGTCACGTCTACTCTTTCACTTATCTTCCTTCCTTTATTATGTACTTCCTTCATCACTTAGCACATCCTGTATTTATACTTTCTCCAACCTTGAAAAGATAAAAATTTGGCCATCCAACTTTAAATTCAAATTAGGTCAGCGCCAAACATCCTAGGGTGGAATTAGAATGAGGGCGACCCAAACACACACTTCATCGGGACCCATAATAGATCCAACACGCTTCATCAACTTTGAAAGTAGTTCTTGACACATGGTCGGCTATACCAGTGTAAAACACATAGAGCAATTAAGCTCGATACTTCCAAATGTCAAAACCAATTTCAACAGAACTAGGGCAATACAACTCTTGAACCATAAGACTTCAACAAAGAGAAATCCAAACCAGAAAAAATTCTCCTGGACCTCAAAAAACACACAACAAAACATAGTTCACAAGCACTGGAACAAGTAACCTTCTTTTAATACAATTTTCTCAATATCCTCGACATATACAATCAATAGCAACTAGTAGATAACCAACTAACTAGTTGACATAACCAGTTGAATGATTGACATCAATGAAAACACTTCATTCCTTTTCCATTCTTGAAATAATCTCCTCCTTTTTCATTGATGGAAACACATGATGTGAAAAACCATCAAAGACACCATACCTATTTTGAAAAATACTTCTCAACATTTTTCATTCTACTTCTCCCCATATTAACTTTCTCTTTCACATGCTCTCTCCTTTTTTTACTTCTTCTTTTTTTCACATGCTTTCTCTCCCCATTTGAAATCAATGGAAAAGGAAAAATATATGTCCATTGAAACTTTCTTTGACATGAAAATAGAATACTCATAATGACAACACTTAGAAAACCTGCCTACTCCCCTTGAGGTCAGCCACCAACAAACATTAGTCCAAAAGAGATAGAACTATGAATCCACCCGACTGATGCATCTCCAAATGCATCTTAGTTTGTAAAAGGAGGAGAAATAACCCCTAGCTTATCCTAGAGATACTCAAAAGTATCTTTAGGAAGAGCCTTTGTAAATATATCCGCAATCTGATCTTTTGTCGAAACATATTCAAGCTTGACTTCATTCTCCATAACCTTCTCTCTTAAGAAATGATACCTAATAGAAACATGCGTTGTTCTTGAGTGCATCACAGGATTGTTTGAAATGTTAATTGCACTTGTGTTATCACAAAAGATAGGAATAGGATCATCATGTATCACTGTGATATCTTTCAATTCATATTTCATCCATTAAACTTGTGTACAACATGATGCAGGAGAAATATACTCGGATTTAGTAGTAGACAAAAAAATTGAATCTTACTTTTTACTCAACCATTCCACCAATCTACATCCAAGAAAGAATGCACCACCACTTGTACTTTTTATGTCATCTATACTTTCAGCCCAATTTGCATCTGTATAAGTACTGAGTGTAAAATTAGTATCTTTAGGATACCATAATCCATAATCTGGAGTGCCTTTCAAATATCTGAATATTCTTTTAACTATAATAACATGTGTTTCCTTTAGATCTTCTTGAAATATAGCCACAAGACAAACTACATGCATAATATTCGGTCTAGTAGCAGTCAAATACAATAGTCCACCAATCATAGATCTATATTTGCTCTAATCAGTCTTAGGTGAATCATCATCTTTTCCCAACTTGCATCTAGTTACCATAGGAGTACTTACTGGTTTGGAACCATCCATCCCAAATTTTCTCAACATCTCTCTCAGATACTTAGATTTTGAAATGAAAATTCCTTTCTCTATTTGATTAATTTGTAGCCCAAGAAAGAAATTCATCTCACCAAACGTAGACATTTCAAATTCTTTCTACATTTTTTCCGCAAACATCTTGTACATCTTTTCATTTCCTCAAAAGATAATGTCATCAACATATACAACTACAATCAAGATTTTGTCATTTTCAGTCTTGAAATATAAATTACTGCCTGTTGTACCTTTGTTAAATCCTTGCTGATTCAAATACTTATCTAGCCTTGCATATTAGGCTCTAGGAGCTTGCTTTAGACCATATAAATATTTCTTCAATCTGCACACCATATCCGGTTGATCTGTTAATTGAAATCCTTCTGGTTGTTCCATGTAAACTTCATCTAGTTCACCATTCAAAAATTTTGACTTGACATACATCTGATAGAGTCTGAAATCTTTATAAGTAGCTAATGCCAAAAACATCCTTATAGCTTCCATTCTTTCTACAAGGGAAAAATTCTCCTAAAAATCTATACCTTCAACTTGTGAGTAACCTTTACACACAAGCCTTGCTTTGTTTTTGAATACCCTTTTTGATCCAATGATATTTTTGTCTACCAGTCTTAGGATCAATTCCCAAGTTTGATTCTTTTCAATCTGCAAAAGTTCTTCTTTCATTGATTTCTTCCATTGTTCATCCTCACAGGCTTCTCTTACTAACTTCGGCTCAATTCCAGATAATAAGCACAAATTTACTTCAGCAACAACTTTGCTTCTAGTCAACACACCTTTTGACTTATCTCCAATAATCTGACTTTCTAAACGATTGCTTTGTACATATTTTGGTATTATAGGGGATATTACTAGAGCATCTTCTTCTCTTTCATTCTGCTCTTTCTACTCATCTCTATCCTATTCTCCTTCAATTTCTTCTATTCTTGCACAGTCTTGTTCATCGAACACATATCCATCAATATCAATAGAATTCTTTGTTGTTTTATCAACCTTCACATTCAAGCTTTCCCAAATATTCCTCAATATTTTGTTGAAACATTTGTATTCCTTTCTTTTAGTAGAGTAACCAATAAATATTCCTTCATCACTTCTTGCATCAAACTTTCCCAATGTTTCCTCATCTCTTCTGATATAGCATTTGCTTCCGAATACCTTGAAATATTTAACTGTTGGAATTCCTCTGTGCCATAGCTCATAGGGAGTCTTTGTACTATTTTCTCTTTCTTGAACTCAATTGAATACATACACAGTAGTGTGAATGGTCTCTTCCAGTAAACTTTCGGTAATCTAGCTTCAATGATCATTGACCTAGCAGCTTCTTGAATTGTTCAATTTTTCCTTTCAACAACTCCATTCTGCTGAGGAGTTCTCGGAGCAAATAATTGTCTCTTTATTCCATGTACTTCACAAAACATATTAAACTCATGGGAGGTGAATTCAGTACCTCTATCAGATCTCAAGAATTTTATCTTCAAATTCACTTAATTTTCAACCATAGCCTTGAATGCTTTGAATCTATCTAAATCTTTTGTTTTTTCTCTTAAAAATGTAACCCAAGTATATCTAGAATAATCATCAATTAAGAGCATAAAGTACCTTTCACCAAGTAGAATTTTCACTCCCATAGGTCCACAAATATTTGTATGAACCAAATCTAGCAATCCAGTAGTAGATTATTCTCTTAATCTATAATGATTTCTTGTCAGCTTCCCGAATTGGCAATTCTTGCATATAGCATTCACAGGCTTTGTAGTTCTCGGTAGATTTCTCACTGCTTGAACAATACTAATCCTTGCCAAGTTATCAAAATTCATGTGACACATTCTCCTATTCCATAACCAACTGTCATTTATTTGAGTCATAAAACATCGTCCATCACCACCTTTGAGATGATAAATATTCCCTTCAGATTTCTTTCCTGTAGCAATCAATGTTCCGGATCTCACAGTTCTTATCCTTACACAAAAGATCATATCCTTTTCTGCACATTTGACCAAAGCTTAAAAAATTATGCCTTAAACCCTTAACATAGTAGACATCGTCAGTATGATGCTTTCCATCAAAACTTATTGAACCTATCCCACAAATTTTAGCACCAGTATCATCTCCAAACATAACTAGACCTCCATCATATTTTTCAAGTTTCACAAACTTACTCTTGTCACCAGTTATATGATGTGAACAACTGCTATCAACTACCCAAAAATTATTTTCATGTTTAGCATGTAGGGTAGAGATAACTGTACCTTCATTTTTCTCCTTCTCTGGAGGACTTTCCTTTGACTATCTTTCTAAATTAGTAGAAGTAGGTTCATCTTTAATTGCTAAGAATAAGCATTCATTGTCATCTAGATCTTCATATTCTGAATCTTCATCTAAAATACTAACATTCTCATTAACATAGTAAGCTTTGTTAATCTTCTTTCCTTTCCTTTCTTTCTCATATCTTTGTTTATTCTTTATAGCTCTTTTTGAACACTTTGCAGCATAGTGACCAATTTCTCCACAACTGCATTTAAAGGGAAATTTTCCTTCATAATTACCAGAGCCTTTTCTTAATTTTCTTAAAAGGTTAGCCTTGATTTCTTCAAATTTCTCTTCATGTGAATCTTCATCTCTTGTATCTTTAAAAGTAGTTTTTATTTTTCCTCCACTTATTAGATTTGGCTTCCTCATTTCATAAGATGTCAAGAATCCTAACTACAGATCCTTAGTGCAAGCCTTGTAATCTATAGTCTTCTCAATAGCACTCACCTTTTCACTGTAAGCATCAGGAAGAGTTCTGGGAATCTTCTTTTCAATTCTGGTTTCATCTACAGTGGTGCCAAGGGATCACATTCCATCCACTACCTCATCCAATCTCTATACATAGTATTTAACATTCTCATCTTCAGACATATGTAGAAGATCAAACTGTGTTTCCAAATTTTGTAATTTTTCCTCTTTTACCCTTTCATCACCATTGTGCACTCTTTCTAAAGCATCCTAGGCTTCCTTAGATGTCTTTAAATTTTGAACCTTAATCAACTCAGAATGTACCAAACTGTTCTTCAAGATGAACTTTTCCTTGTTCAATTCATGTTCTTTAATTTGTTTAGGTGTACTTAGACCATTTGTAGGAGTGTAGGGATTATTGTAAGCTTTCTCTACATGAAATCCATAATACTTCAAATATTCTTCGATCAATACTTTCTAGATACCATAATTTGTTCCATCAAACCTCGGATAATCAAAGACCATTTTGTTAGCCATCCCGGGCCTTCCTCAAGTGGTTAAGCTCTTCACCAAGGAACGAATCTCTGATACCAATTGTTGGATAGAAAAACTGAGAGGGGGGGTTGAATCAATTTTCACAAATAACCTTAAATTCGATTACTAGAACTAACACATTAATTGATTAAGTGATTAACTATGAAATGCAAGTGCACAAACACAATAACACCAGATTTACGTGGAAAACCTAATGAGAGAAAAACCACGGTGAGGATTAACTCACACTATAGAGAATATCAAAACCAATTACAAAAGGCTCACTGCCTGAAATAATGACTCATTGTCCAGACTCACTATCCATAGGGCTACAACCTGAAGGACTCACTACCATAGAGATACAAAGAATACAAAGAAGAGTTGTTACAGAGAGATAAAAATCCCAATGTAATGAAGATTCCACCACAATCATTGATCAACTCACTTCAATGATAGTATTAGCCTTCTACTCACTACATCTAGAAACTCGGCTTTAAGCTTCGCTCTGAACAACCACACACTTAATGCACACACTTTAAGAATATCATCAAATTCATGTTTTCTCTTTCACTTATCTTCCTTCTTTTCTTATGTACTACCTTCATTGCTTAGCACATCCTGTATTTATAATTTCTCCAACCTTGAAAAGATACAAAGTCGGCCATCCAACTTCAACTTCAAATTAGGTTGGCGCCAAACATCCTAGGGTGGAATTAGAATGAGGTAGACCCAAACACATGCTTCACCAAGACCCATAATAGATCTAGCACGCTTGATCAACTTTGAAAGTATTGCTTGACACACGGTCGGCCATACTAGTGTAAAACACATAGATCAATTAAGTTCGATACTTCCAAATGCCAAAACCAACTTCAACAGAACCAGGGCAACACAACTCTTGAACCATAAGACTTCAACAAAGAGAAATTTGGACCAAGAAAAATTCTCTCAGACCTTAAACAACACACAACAAAACATAGTTCGCAAGCACCAGAACTAGTAACCTTCTTTTAATACAATTTTCTCAATATCCTCGACATGTACAAATAACAACAACTAGTAGATAACTAGCTGACTGGTTGACATCAATGACAACACTTCATTCCTTTTCCATTCTTGCAACAGAGATATGGAACATATGAGGAGAAATCCATGAAGGTGCACATGGATCAAAGGCAAAAATAGGTAAAGAAGACTATTGAAAAGATGATTGCAACATTTGCAAAGGAAATGGGCCTCTCTAAAAAACAAGTGGAGAAGGAAAAAGCCATGTCTAGTTCACCGGGAGGTTCATCTAATGTCAGAAGATCTGGTAGAATAGCTACCACTCCTCTGGTTTCGCCAAAGTCCTCTAGGAATAAATTTTATATAGGTGAGAAGAGAAAAGAATCCACAAGTGCTTTGATGAAGGAGAAGACCCCTCCAGCGAAATACTAGAAAAGGACTAAAATAGAAATGGTTGTTATGAAAGTACAACAATAGGCCCTATGAGAAGAAGAATGAAAAAAAATCCACAAGGGAACAATACATAGGAGTAAATGTGGAAGATGAAGAAGAAGAAGGACCAAAATTGATCCAAAAGAGGAAAATTGAAGCTTCACAAGGTGAAGAAAGTGGTAAAAGACAAAAGGTTGATATTGTGGATACAAATGATGAGGCAAAAATAGAAAAAAAAAACAAGCCTTTGTGATCCACATGAGAGAAAATAAAACAAAGTTCGATAAGGAGAAAAAGACATTGGAAGACAAGAAGAAGAAGAAGAAGAAGAAGAAGAAGAAGAAGAAGAAGAAGAAGAAGAAGAAGAAGAAGAAGAAGAAGAAGAAGAAGAAGAAGAAGAAGAAGAAGACTCTGGTAAGGGTACATAGCCCTATGAAACTTGATGCTTTATTCAATGGGATTGTCGAGCATGAGATTCTAGGAGAAACTACTGCTTTGTACACTACTGTAGATGAGGTAGATAAGGCTACCATTGAGGAAGCCATTGTAAAGTATATTATTACTTTTGAGTTTAATATGAAGAATATTGAGAAGCAATTTCCTAAAGAACTAAGGAATAAATTATATGCAAGGAGACATGAGGCGATAGTTTAAGAGGAAAATTTGAGAGAATTTTCTTTAGAAAAGATTAGCGTGCCTATATCAAATGAAAATAAAGCCACATTAGCTCAATTTTATAATATGGAATTCCAAACTAAGAAAATGGTTACCACCCTTATGAGAAAAGATTAAAATGATCTTGAGAGGCTCTGGAATGAGTCTATGTGTTGGAAAATGTGCCTCAACTTGCTAGCTTGGACCTATTGAACTTGGAATTTTATTTCCTTTATACCTTGTATGTTGTGGGATCACTGAAAATCCTAACTTTGGAACCTCTGTCGTAGGGTTCTGAATTTCATAACTCTGATAGAGGTTGTGAATTTCAAATTATTAGTGACATAGCAATCTTGAGCAGGCATTGGTTTGTCAGTAGTGATGTGGATGTCATGGTGGTTGTGGGGACCATAGTGTATCAGTTAAAGGTGATATTGATCTATGGTTGGAATGAATCTAATCCAACGATGCTCATTTACTATGTGATCCTTTGTGATGAAGACTGAAATACTCTTGTGAAGTGAACATAATTGTTTGAGCAGTTGACATCTGTCGGCCTAATGAACGATTGGATTAAATTAAATCTAATAGTGACCACTAACCTCGCACCTCTTGTGGTGGGTCCCAAGTGACTCTTGTGGGGTGTGGGGGCTTCGAACAGGTGTCATGGTGGACCCAGCCAGTGCCAAGTTGTTAAGTGGTACGATGGTTGGCTTGATAATGTGTGAAGAGTAGCTAGGTGGGACCCGATTGCTGCCAGGTTGGAAAGTGATGGTTGATTTGGAAATTGAATAGATGTTGAAGTCGATACAGTTGAAATGGTTTGTTTTTTGCAACCAAATGGGCCATGGTTGGTTGACGATAATATATATTGAAGCACTCTATATTGTGATATGTTACATTCAATTGGTTAATGTTTTGCATTGTATGCTTATGAGCATTATAACAGTGTGAGAGAACGAATATATATTGAGGTTCTTTGTATGAGGTTGATCTGGGAAATGTTTGCTACTGTGAATTAACATTGTGGGTGGAGTCTGTAACTCTATATGTAACTCATTTACTATAATACAAAGTGGCTTTACTTGGTGTGTGGTTTTTTCTCCTGTAAGGGTTTTCCTGTGTAAAATCTGGTGTTCAATTTTGTGTGTGTGTTTCTTAAATGAACTGTATTTGTAATTGGAAATTAAAAGTACCATCTACATTATTTCTCTTGTAAGATTGGCGTTTGGAAGGAATTTTTGCATCTAGCTTTCCTTTCAAGTGGTATCAGAGCCTAGCTAGTTGTGCTATCCTTGTGGGTGAGTCAGGTTTTTTGTGCTAGTCTTGTCCAGTGGGAGTCTTGCAGAGAAATCTGGTTGTCTTGATTATAGATTGAGATGACAAGCACATCAGGAAAAATAGAAATTGATAAGTTTAATGGAAACAATTTTGAGTTGTGGAAACTTAAAATGAAAGACATGTTGGTGGATAAAGATCTTTGGATTGTTGTTATGGGGACAAAACCATTAGGCATGAAACAATAAGATTGGGACCTCACAGATAGAAAAGCTAGAGGGTTGATAAGACTTTGTCTAGTCAATTATGTTCTCCTGAATGTCCATGAGGAGAAAAATGCATCTTCATTATGGAAAAAACTTGGTGATGTTTATCAAGGAAAGTCTCTGGAGAATAAGTTATTCCTGAGAAAGAAGTTATACTCCTTGAAGATGTAAGAAGTAGCATCCGTAGAAGACCATCTAAATTAATTTAATATGATTGTTGCACAGCTGGCATCTGTGGGTGTGAAGATAGAGGAGGAGGATTATTGCATGCTTCTATTATGTTCCTTACCCAATACTTGGGGTCATCTGGTAATGGCTATTGGAAGTACAACAACCATCTTTAAAATGGAAGACATTGTTGCTTCATTATTTTTGAAGGAAATGCAAAGGAAAAATTCTGAGATGGCCAAGGTGGACCTTATTGTTCAGGGTAGATCAAAGGAGAGAGGCAAGAAAAAAGAAAATAATTCCAAATCCAAATCTGAAGGGAGATCAAAGTCTCTTGGCAAGAAGTCCAAGGTGAAATGTTGGAATTGTGGGCAGACTGGTCATGTCTGGAAGGATTCTAAAGAGGAGAAAAAGAACAACAACAACAACAACAACAACTCTTCGGATAAGGATTCTTCTTAGAGTGACTGAGATGCTTTCATTGTAGCCTTGGAAACTCAGGCATCAGATGATGTCTAGTTGATTGACTCAGCCACATCTTTTCACATGACATCTAACAAAGATTGGTTTACGAAGTATGAAAAAGTATCCTAGTGGAAAGGTGTATCTGGAAAGTGATTCATCTCTAGAAATCTTTTTCCAAGGAAGAGTCAGAATTCAATTCCTTGACAAAAGAATAAAAGGGATTGATGGCATAATGCACATACTAGGTATAGCTCAAAATTTTCTTTCTATAAGTAAGCTTAATGATTTTGGCATGCAAGTTTCATTCTTGAGTGGTGGCTATAAGATGACTAGAGACTCGATGGTGCTAGCTAGGGTTGCACATATTGGTACTTTGTACAAGCTGGATGCACAAGTTGTTCAATGTAACAGTGTCTCTATAAAGTCATAAAAGGCTACTAGTGTAGAGAAGGAGAACGAAGTTCCTCTAGGTGCAAACTCTTTGGATGCGAAACTCCCAGTAGAGAAAACTATGTTGTGGCATCATATACTCGGTCACATAGGAGAGAAAGGCTTAAAATGCTTGAAAAATAAAAACTTGGTAGAAGGACTTGATGATTGTAACCTTGAGTTCAATTTTTGCAAACATTGTGTTTATGGAAAGCAACACCGTGTTTCATTTTATTCTAGTCCTCATAAGTCTTTTGGTGTACTAGATTATTTTCACTCTGATGTATTTGGTCCAGTGGATGTTCCTTTGCTATCGAAGTCTAAATACTATGTTTCTTTTATTGATGATTATTTGAGAAGGGCATTTGTATGCTTTCTTAAAAGTAAATCAAAAGTGTTCAGTAAGTTTAAAGAGTTTAAAAACATGGTTGAAAATCATACTGGAAGGAAAATTAAATGACAGATAATGGCGGTGAGTTTTGTTCTATATATTTCAAAAGGTATTGCAAAGATCATGGGATCAAAAGGCATAAAACTATGCCTTATACTCCACAACAGAATGGAGTTTTTGAAAGGTTAAACATGACATTGATGGAAAGAGCAAGATGTTGAGTAGTGTTGGTCTGGAGAAGAAGTTTTGGGTTGAGGTTGTGACTACAACATGTTACTTGATTAATCGTTCACCTAGTTTGGATATTCTTGACAAAACACCTATGGAAGCGTGGTTTGGTAAGAAGCCCTCTATGAGAGATATTCATGTCTTTGGTTGTGAAGCATATGTTTATGTGCCAAATGAGAAAAGGTCTAAGTCGGAGAACAAAGTTGTAAAATGTATTTTCATCGGCTACGACATTGGTGTGAAAGGATACAATCTTTGGAATCTTGTTACTAAGAAGTTTGTGTTCAGGAAAAGTGTAATCTTTTGGGAGCTGAAACCTTCTACAGTTGATCTACAATTAGAGATAGAAGAAGAAAATAAGAATGATGTTGTAGAAATTCCTTGAACTCCAGATAAAGAGGAACTACAAATTTGATGTGTACTTGAAACTAAGGAGAGCTCTAGTAGCTCTGAGAGTTTTGAACAAGAAGAAGAATCAGAACCTCACCCTCACCCTGTGAAGAGGTCTACACATGAGAAGTGACAACCTGAAAGGTATGGTTTTTCCATGTTGGATGTAAATTGTGCCTATGCTTTGATTACAAGCACTGATGAGCCTAGGATTGTGAGAGAGGCTATTAGTATGTCTGATTCAGATTCCTGGTTAGAAGCCATGAATGTGGAAATGGCGTCATTAAAAAAGAATGAAACTTGAAGTCTAGCACCCTTTCTTGAAGGTTGAAATCCTGTTGGCTGTAAATGAGTATTTAAGAAGAAAATCGATCTGGATGGAAGTGTTGAAAAGTATAAAGCTAGGTTGGTTGCGAAAGGTTATTTCTAGGTGGAGGGAATTGATTATAGAGAATTTTTTTCTCCTATAGCTAAGCTAACATCTATCATATTTCTATTGTCACTTGCAACAACATATGACTTAGAGGTTGAACAGATGGATGTGAAGACAATGTTTCTTCATGGAGATTTTGAAGAAGAAATTTATATGTCCCAGCCTGAGCATTTTGTGGAAAAAGGTAAAGAAAATCTAGTTTGCAAGTTAAAGAAATCTCTGTATGGTTTAAAACAATCACCTAGAATGTGGTACCAGAAGTTTGACATGTTTGTGTTGTCATTGGGATTTGTAAGATCAAAATTTGATCATTGTGTGTACTTCAAAACTGAAAATGATCGAGTTCTTATTATTTCCCTGTATGTTGATGACATGTTGTTCATAGGAAATAGTAAGACTATTATATATGAACTAAAATCTCAATTGTCAGCAAAGTTTGAAATGAAAGATCTAGGTGTAGCAAGGTACAATCTTGGGATGGAAATAAAAATGGATAGAGGAAGTAGAAAGCTTTAGCTCAGCCAGAGTAAGTATATCAATACTATCCTGGAGAGATTTAGTATGACTGATTGCAAGCAGCTAGTTGTTCCAATGTTGTAGGGAACGAAGCTATCTGTTGAAGATTGTCCAAAATCTCCTACCGAGATGGAGGACATGACCAAAGTGCCTTATGCAATGGTCTATACAAGGATAGACATTGCCCAAGCAGTGGGAGTACTTAGTTGGTTTATGGCTAATCCAAGAAGACCACATTGGGATGTTGTGAAGAGAATTTTTAGATATTTGAAGGGTACTTTGGAGTATGCATTGTGTTATCATGGCAACTAGGTTGGATTACAAAGGTCTCTTAGCATTTGTGGGTATGTGTATTTTGATTGGGTAGGGGAGATTGACAGCAGAAGATCCACCAGTGGATACATCTTCATGTTATTTGGTGGTGCAATTAGTTGGATGAGCAAGCGACAGGCTATAGTCACTTTATCTACTACTGAGGCAAAGTATATGGCAGCAACACATGCCTGCAAAGAAGCCATCTAGCTTAGACATTTGTGTTCTAATGTTAGGTTTAATGCAGGGCAAATTAAGATTTTTTGTGACAGTTAGAATGCTATTTGTTTGGCAAAAAATCCCACTTTCCATGCCAGGATGAAGCATATCGATGTACAGTATCATTTCATTCGTGATGTGGTGGAGGATGGAAAGGATAATCTTGAAAAAGTGGATACTGTGGAGAATGTCATTGATGCATTGACAAATCCTCTAAGCACAGACAAGTATAGGTGGTGTGCCAGTTCGATGGGCCTTGGGCCCTGTGACTTTTAAATAACTTTGAGTTTGGAAGAAGACAGTAAGTCTTCGTCAAGTGGGAGCATGTTGGAAAATGTGTCTCAAATTGTTGGCTTGGAACTATTGAACTTGGTGTTTTATTTCCTTTATACCTTGTATGTAACAGGATCACTAAAAATCCTAACTTTGGAACCTATGTCACAGGGTTCTAAATTTCATAACTTCGATAGAGGTTGTGAAGTTTGGTTTGTTAGCGACATAGTAATCTTGAGCAGGCATTAGTTTGTTAGTAGTGACGTGGATGTCATAGTGGCTATGGGGACCATAGTGTATCGGTTGAAGGTGATCTTGATCTATGGTTGGAATGAATCTAATCCAATTGTGCTTGTTTACTCCATGCTCCTTTGTGATGAAGACCGAAAAACTATTGTGAAGTGAGCATAATTGTTTGAGCAGTTGACATTTGTCATCCTAATCAACAATTGGATTAAATTAAATCTCATGGAAACCGCTAACCCCACGCCTCTTGTGATGGGTCCCGAGTGACTTCCATGGGGTGTGCGGGCTTCAAACACTTGTCATGGTGGACTCGACCAATGCCAAGTTGTTAAGTGGTACGATGGTTGGCTTGGTAATGTGTGAAGAGTACCTAGGTGGGATTCGATTGCTGCCAGGTTGGAAAGCAATGGTTGATTTGGAAATTAAACAAACTTCAAAGCCAATATAGTTCAAATGGTTGGTTTTCTACAACCAAATCAGCCATGGTTGGTTGACAATAATATATATTGAATCACTTTGTATTGTGATATGTTATGATCAATTGGTTAATGTTCTACATTGTATGCTTACAAGCATTGTAACAGTGTGAGAGAACAAATCTATATTGAGGATCTATGTATGAGGTTGATCTGGGAAATGTTTGTTGTTGTGAATTAAAACTATGGGTGGAGTATGTAATTGATTTACTGTAATACAAAGTGGCTTTACTTGGTGTGGTTTTTTCTCCCATAAGGGTTTTCCCATGTAAAATATGGTGTTCGATTCTATGTGTGGATTTATCTATTTGTTCCTTTGTGTGTGTTTCTTAAATGAACTATATTTGTAATTGGAAATTAAAAGTACCATCTGCATTATTTCTCCTGTAAGATTGGAATTTGGAAGTCGTTTCCGCATCTAGCTTTCCTTTCACTATGGAGAAGGTTTTTAGCTTGGAAAAAAGATTAGGGTTCAATCCGGGTAGTACAGAAGAATTGCATGATGATATGGTTTCCCCAGATGGAAATAATGCAAAAGAATCACATCAAGAGGATATTCAACATAAGCATGAAACTGGAGAATAAAATTTGCAGGATAATGTTACAGGTGAGGAAAAATTTATGAGAGAAGACACCGCAATTAAAGATGTAACTGATAATGCTCCTCTAGTAGGAGAGAACACCACTATAGAGGTGAAAACTACAAAGGCACAAAAGGAGGATACTACTACAAGACATATCTCACCTCCTCTGGTATTTGAAGCAATTGCAGAGGATACTTAAGGCAACCCAGAGACAAACATGCCTCCAGATAAAAAGGATCAATCTATTGAGGAAGAGAAAAAGGATGAAGATGAGCCTATGGATACAAAAAAGGATGTGAATTCATTTGGTATTGAGGATGAACTAGAAAATATAGAGGAAAAGAAGTATTAGGAGACATCAATTAATGTTGGTGATAAAGAAAAGGCTTTGAAGGAAGGAGATAATGCAAAGTAAGTTGGAGAGTTCTTCTGTTCTTTCAAATATCCTGTGAAAAATTTGTTGAGTATGCAGTGGAAATTTCAACAAGTAGTTATCGCCCAGTTGCTTTAACTTCCAATGCAATGGGGGAAAGTAGACATGGACAAATTATCTCACTGCATAAGCTTCAATTGGGTGATGTGTTCCATTCTTTTACACAAAAGTAAATTATAGAGACACATAAAAAAAGTGTAGAATTGATCAATGAGGTAGTGAAGATGTTACAAGAAAGCATACCCGGTGCTAACATTGACAACTTGTTTGATATGGAAAATCTAAAGTTTTTGCTTGATTCCTTCAAAGAGTATTCTAGTGGATTGAAGGAGAAATCAGAAAAATAATTATATAAAAAGGTGAATGAGAAAATATTGCTGGATATAATGGAGAAGTGTGCTACTGCACACAACAAATTACAAGACAATCTTAAAGGTGTGTTGGAATGTGTGGTAGAAGCTAAAGCTTTATTTCAATTTTTCTATGAAATGGTCAAGCTCTACAAAGATCATAAAAGATGAGATGGACTCTATTGAGTCCCAAATTGATAAAGATTCCAGTGCTTATGATCTAGTACAAGATTTGGATGGAAGCACAAGGTCTGCAATAGAGAACCTACATGAGCAATTCTTCCAATTGCAAGTTCAGAAAGAAAAGATTATAATTTGTAGTTTGGTCAGCTTAGGGATCTGGTGAACGCTAAGTTCATTCCTATTTACAGTGCCCCATTGAGTGCTAAAAAATATATAAATCTAAATCTAGTACCCAATACTTAGGATGATGGTGAAGAACTCTTGATGGAGTTGGATACCCAAAGTAGAATGCTTGGACTAGCCAAGAAGAGTTGGGAGGAAGGAAAGTAAGTGTGGAAAGCTCACCTGGAGAAGATGCAAGAGTCAAATTCTTCCTCCAAGTGATTGTATTATTTTTTAATGCAAATTAGTCTATTGTTCAGATTTTTGTTTACATATGTGGATGGTATAAGGCAATTTTCTAGTGCAAGTTTTTTTTAGGTAGTATTGGATAGCACCCTTAGTGGGAATCAATGAAGTTTTGGGTTTGTATATATGCATATATCAATAAAGGGGGAGAATATACATAAGTATGTGCCCTTTTCCCTTGATTTCAAAGGGGGAGAGTAGTTTTGGGAGATATTTAAGGCATGTTTCCATCAATGAAAAAGGGGGAGATTGTTGGAAGAATAAGAATATTGTCATCGATATGCTTACCAACAACATGAGCATGGAGTGTAAGTATAAGTTGTATAGTATGTAGTTCAGTGTTGTCATTGATGTCAACATTGTATTCTAGTATGAAGATCACAATGCAGACCAATTTGTACATCTTGAGCATGTTTTAAGATGGCTATCCAAAGGAAATTCGAAAGAAGGTTTGATCCAGTGAAGACATTTGAAGTGAGAAATTGACTAAGTGTCAAAATAGGCAATTCAGTGTATAGGACATCCAATATTTTGGTCTGCATTGGTCCGTTGTGTAGAATATCACTTTACAATTTTGGGGAAATTTTGTTGGATGTCAAAAGAGTCTAAATCCAAAATTTCATAGTGTTTCGATTTCTAGTGTTAAAGATATGAATGACAATATATCGGTCTGGTAGTAGCAGAAGTTTCTAGTTCAATATGTATGTGTTAGTGAATTTGCACCCTTTCATGGATTGGTATCTGGTATTGTGGATTTGAGGAGATGTTGATAGATTTCAGTAGTGCCTATATTCCAAGTGGCATGAATTTTTGAGGTTCGTGTGTCAATTTTTGGATGTACAATTGGAAAATTTTGGTGTTAGATCACTATCAATGCCAACCTAATAAGTCTTGTGTATTGGGGAGTTTTAATATGTTATGATCCATTATGAGGGAGCTAGTATGGGTCCATGCTAACCTATTTGAATGTGTTATAAGTTTTTAATTTTTCTCTAAAGCGTGTATGTGTGTATGTTGATTCGACAAGATATAATTTGTATGTTACATCTATTTAGGCTAACCTAATTGATGTTGTAGATGTTTGTGGTTGAAGTGGATATATATGCAAGTTCATTTTCATTGCTTTGGATAGGGAATACAATGTAATGTTCAATTGATGTGAATTGTGTGAGTATAAGGTGAATGCAAAGCAGAGAAAAGTGTTAGCACAAATTAGTATGTAGTATGTGAAGTTCGTATATTGAGCTTCAATGGAACTGTAATTCATGCATATGTTAGATGCAACTATAACAGTTCAAATCTTGGTAGTGCACCACAATATATTCTATATTTTCTTATTTCAATGGGAAGTGAGTCCACTTGGATAGTGAGTCTAGCTATAGTGAACATTTTTGTAATATCTTATAACCAGTTATAATATATTGTGAGCTAATCCTCACCGTTGTTTTTCCCATTTTGGGTTTTCCACATAAAAATAGGTGTTCATGTGTTATGTGATGTTGATGGTTATTTTCATGCTTTCCTTTCCTACTACCAATTGGATGTGCTATGTGGAATGAATGTTTAAATGTTTAATTTGTTTCAAAGAATACTGATTCACCCCCCTCTTAGTATTCCAGGTGTTCAATAGAAGGGTTCCTTACTAAAAGAACCCCTATCTGAAAATTTATTTCTAAAAAGGATTCCTCGATATCTTGATGTCTTGAGGAGGATTCCTTTGTGTCTTTTATCTAATATTCAACATCATGTGTCTTGGTGTTTGATGCCTTATATCTTGGCGTCTAGCTTGGGGAAAACCTAACTAGACCCGTCTTTTTTATGACTATCTTGTAACACAATCTGCAAGAGCCACAAGCTTATCTATATGATCAATGTGTGTCTTGTGTCTTATATGATCAGGCTATGTCTTATTATGTTAGCTTGTGTTAAAATGGTGTCTTATTATGTCTTATGAAATTGTGTCTATTATGATTCAATTTTTTGCCTAACATGTTTATGGTGAGATCATAGCTATCTTTGCAAGATCGAAGAACCATGTCATCTTCACATCTTGGTGGATCTCCCTCGTTCACATCAATGTATGTCAGATCGAAGGTCTGCTTCCTCAACGATATTGGTATATTTTATTCAACCTCTTTCTACTTTAGCTCTCATATGCATTGACACATATCTTGGTGGATCTCCCTCTTTCGCATCAAGGTATGTCATATCGAAGGTCTGCTTCCTCAACAATATTGGTATATTTTATTCAACCTCTTTCTAATTTAGCTCTCATATGCATTGACACATATGCTCACTAAAGTGGGGGAAATGTAATGGCGTAAATTTGTACCCCATGCAAATTCTCATTAATTTACCCAAATTTTAGCCTTACAAGTCCAATAATACAAAAAATTGTTGCATTTGCTTCACTCTCCCCACATGTCCCTGTCATTTAGCATTGGTGAAGGAATTTTTTGTCGGGGATGTGTGAATGTCACAAAGATGTTTCTGCATTCCACTATTACCCTGACAAGATTCCTACATCGGGAGATGTTAGGGACGTTATGATTCTTTCCAACTACAAGCATAATGCCCCTCCTTGAGTCTTGACCACTAGGAATGACTATTTTCCTCCATTTTGGTCATGTGAACTCAATTCTTAGACTCTCTCAAGCTCTCTCTAGGTTCTAACAACTCTCTTGATCATTCTCTCTCACTCTCTAGCTCATTCTCACTTCTTGCTTCACTCCCATACCCTTTCTCTTCACTTCCACATTGTTCTTTCAGCTCTAACACCATTTTTATTGTAGGTTTTCGAAGCTCTACTCCATTGGCGTGGTGATCTTGTTCTTCTCCTTTCTCTATCAACCTTGAGCACTCATAGAAATGGAGGTCATAATGTGTTTATTAGCTTATTTTCATTCTCTTACTTGTAGAGTAGCATTTAGATTGTCATTTCTCTCTACTTCACTGCGTCTTTTCTATCTATTTCTTTATCATGTTTCTACATCTTATGGTCTATTGGTTGTCCATGGAGGTAGGAACATTGAAACAGGGTTTTGACTGAGTCAAACTTCAAAAAATAGCCCCAAATTTTTTCTTGTTACAATGTGTGTAGGTTCTATTTGATTGCTTAGAGCTAGCTGGAGAACTGGACCTTGATTAAGTTGGCATTTTTCTTCTTTCTCCTTCATCATTTTTTCCATTAGAATAGTTTATATTTCCTAGGTAAAGTATTCTTCTTGCTATACTTTACATTTTTGCATATTCCTGTCAAACTATTAAACTAGAACATTTGGGTTGTCAGTAGACCTTGTGTGTTTCTATCTACTACTTGACCCTCTATTCATACAAGATGCCAATGCATCTCTAAGACTCCAGTGTGGTGCATTGGAGTCTGACCCTTGCACTTTCATCTTTTGATGGAGAGTTGTTTGGTGTGTAGTTTGAGACCTCTATGGTTGACTCACTTGATTTTAGGAACCTTTCATCATAAAGCATAAAGGAAGTAGAGTGCTTGTCCCTTCCTTTTTAGTTTATTAGGTAGTATGAGGTAGTTTAGGGTATTTTGCTTCCTTATTCTCTTCCATGACCTTAGAGTCTCAAGGGAAGTGAATCCCCCTTCTCTACATTCATCTAGCAAGAAAGGATACATGTAGAAATCCAATTATGCTAAAAATATTGGAACGATACCCTTCTAGCTCTCATTCCAAAGAAATTTAAATAAAAATATGGAGGATTTTAGCTTGATCTTGTTCTAAAACATTTTATAAAAAATAACAACAAAAACTATAAAAAATAGATTGAATAATTTGTTGCCTATGATTATATTAAAGGAAAAAAGTGACTTTACTCAAAGTTGGTCAATCTCAAAAGGCATAATTATAGCCCACAAAGCTATACAGTCCATCAAAAAGAGTAAAGTGGAAAGGATAATAGTAAATCTATATATTCAAAAGGCATACAACTAGGTAAATAGATAATTCCTCATCAAAATTCTAGAAAAGCTAGGGTTTAGGGAAGAATTGTGTAGATGTATCCATAGTTGTATTAGCTCACCGTATTTTTCCATCTTGGTGAATGGTAACCCACATGGATTCTTCACCTCTTCTAATGGTCTAAGGCAAGGTGACCCAATGTTTCCCTTCATTTTTATCATAATGGAAGAAGCATTAAATTAACTAATACAAAGGGTAAGACATAGCAAAGATTGGAATGGCTTAAGGGTGGCCCCGAATGTTGAAGCTATAACCCAACAATAGTTCACTAATGACACACTACTTTTTGGGGTGACATCGTGAAAGGAGACAAGATCAATGATGACAATATTAGAGAAATATTGTGTGGCCTAAGTCCAAAAGGTAAATTAGCACAAGTCTAAAGTTTTCTTTTTCAATGTTGAAATAAGGAAGCAAAAAGAGATATCATCAATTTTGGGCATGAGAACCAACAAACTCCTTGAAAAATACCTTAGAGTACCACTCTTTATTGGGGAATGCAATAAAAAACTATGGGAATCATGGAGTTAAGGATGCCTACGTAGATTTGAATCTTGAAAGGGGAAGTGGCTATCCTTTGTTGGAAGAATATTGATGTTAAAATCTTTTATCGCTGCTCTGCTAATTTATTCTGCTAAGACCATCAAGAATAGATATGAACAACTGTCAAACAACAAACACATGCCTACAAAGAGCTGAGACTCCACAAGGCAACACTCATGACTAGCTGCCAACAACAAAACAAGACAAGACATGACAACATCAATAACCAAAAAATCAAAGATTACAATCTGAATTTGAACAACCTATGAAGTTGTCTGCAACAAAATAGCTCTTCCTTGTGATTCTAGAGAATGTGAATTTTAACGTTGTCCAAATAATTTCTGATGTTGACTTAAGGACTTTTTACATATTATGTCACATTGGTTATATATTCTAAGTCTCATGGGTGGTATATATATATATCTTACTCATTCTTGTATGCTTTGCATTCTTGTTGAATAGAGTATAGTTTATTTTATCATTTTGGTATTCTATTTTTACTTTCCTTGAGTTATTTGCATTCTAGGCGGCTTCACAACCAAATCTTACATGGTATTAGAATTGTTGTGCCTTTTGGATTAGTATCTTTTTAATAAATTTATAAGTGGATTTTTTTCTTCTTGAAGTATTGAGTATGCTCTTATCTTGCATACTAAGATGATTTGGAGAATTAAAAAGGTGTGAAAGAAATATTAGATTCTAAAGAGATTCATTTTCTAACTTGTTAGCTATAAGTGCATTATTGGAGTTTCTTGGAGAAAATATAAGGTCAACATTGAGTTTAGAGTACTCAAGAAGTTAGATTTTCTTTTCATTTTGTCCTATTTTTACCTTAGAGGCCAAATCTATGACAATTTAAAATCATATTTTTTCTATTAGATCCAATGTGCTACTCATTTTTTGGGCTTTTTGAGGTGAAATATACCCTGCCATTACATTTAGAAGGCCTAATAACCCCCATTTTCAAAGATTTTTTCAATTTAGGAAAAGTTGCTTTGAGACAATTTTATGGCCCAAGCCATATAATTTTCCATAAATTATATACAAAATCATCAATTTTTTTTTTGCAGTCTAAAGTTTTCTTTTTCAATGTTGAAATAAGGAAGCAAAAAGAGATATCATCAATTTTGGGCATGAGAACCAACAAACTCCTTGAAAACTACCTTAGAGTACCACTCTTTATTGGGGAATGCAATAAAAAACTATGGGAATCATGGAGTTAAGGATGCCTACGTGGATTTGAATCATGAAAGGGGAAGTGGCTATCCTTTGTTGGAAGAATATTGATGTTAAAATCTTTTATTGCTGCTCTGCTAATTTACATGATGTATAGCCTTAAGATTCCAGTAAAAACCATGGAAATAATAGAGAAAAAGATGAGGGACTTATTCTGGAAAGGGTTTGAGGAATACAAGAAATTCCCATTGGTGTCATGAGAGAAAGTATGCAATCCAAATATAGTGGGTGGCATAAGACTAAGAAGGTGGGAAACACTTAATTAGGTCATGGGGGAAAATTTGATATGGAACATGTTGTCTAATACTCAGGCCAAATGGGTAGGGATTCTTCAAAACAAATACTTGGACTTTTAGGAGTCGAAGAGGATTGTAACAAAATTGAAACCCCCCACGGGTCAACAATTTAGAATTTCTTCTTGGATTGTAGGGATGTCATAAGGAAACATTGCATGTGGGACATAAATGATGACAAGAACAAAAAAAATTAGGATGATTCATTAGATGGGGCTCCTACTCTAATGAACATCTAGTAGTAGGGAAATTTAAAAGGATCTTTAAAACCAATTGGGGCATAAAGGTTCAAGACTACTTGGAATGGTGCATAGAAGAAGGCAGGAAAAAATGGAAATGGAAATCACTTGTATGAATAAACTATGAAGAATGACAAAAAATATGCTTAGAAGAGGAATTACAAAAGAGGAACTTTTTCATCAAGGAATCACAAGATGTAATCAAATAAAATGTCGCAAAGTTGAGATAATATAGTGTTAAATGAGGATACATAGTAGAGGAAAATGTAGTGAGGAAGGAGGGATGGCCCCATATCCTACTATGACACAAAAATTACCTCCCAAAGGCTAGTGCCTTTGCATGGATAGCCATCCAAAAAAGAATCCTAATGGGGGATTGACTGAGAAAGTTGGGCATAGTTTGACAAAATAGATGCATCCTATGTAAGAAAAATGAAGAAACAAATAATCACCTATTGTTAAATTTTCCCTTTTCCAAGGAATTTTGGACTCAATTAATGGAAAAACTAGGGCAGAAAATCCCACTCTAGGATGACATAGCTACACTGTTTAATGCTTGGATGGTCCTAAATAAAAACTCCTTCTATGCTAGTCTATGAGTATCCACCCACTCCATCATAATTTGGGAGATTTGGAAAGAACACAACAATCACATCTTCTAGAACAAGGAAATGGGAAGAGAAGAGTTCCTAAGAAAACTAGAAGTATCAATAACTGAAGTAGTTAATAATGGAGTAAGGAACAAATCCACTTGAAATCGCTTCTTCTCCTCATGGGATCATGCAATGAAATCCTTTTGGATTGTCCTAGAGTCCCCCTCATTAATAAGGTCTTTAGTTCTGAGGATAATAAGGCTCATAGGAGCCAAACCAAATGACACTCACTCAAAGCTGGGTGGTTTAAAATGAATTCTCATGGGGTTGGGGCTGCCAAGGGAACTCGAGCCATCCAAGGCAGGGTGCATTTTTAGAGATTGAAAGGGAGAAACCATAATATAATTGAGAATATCTCCCACCTAGGTCAATCTGAAAGAAGGAGTGAAAACGAGAGTCAAGAATATAGAAATAGAGGGTGAATCCCTTATAACCAGTAGTGCATTAATCAAAAGACAAACAGTGAACTGGAAGCTACATAAAATCTTGGCAGAATGTGTGAGCTTCCTAGAATGCTTAGAATACTTTAAAATCACACATATCTATTGGGAGGGAAATGGAGAAGCAAATATATTAGTAAATATAGCAATTGACGCATCTCGCACAAATGATTTTAAAAACCAAGGTCACGAATAATCAAGAATGTACAAGTGATGGAAAAAATGACACAAGAAAAATACTGGCAAAGGATAATGAAAAGTGGATAGAAGGTACTCAAAAGAGCTTAGTTGGCATGAGAGTACAAAGGCATAAAAGAGGCTTCAAATTTTATTACAGAAGGAGCATGAGAAGGACTAGCATTAGATTTTGGTAAGAACCAAAAGAAATGTAAATACATGTGAAGCGTGGAAGTGATCTAGATGCAACCTATATTAGTCAAACTCTCCCAAATGGAAGGTATAGACAAATCTTGTGGTTTTTTGGGGTCTCAAAAGGCATGGATATGCTTGTGCGATTAACCAACTAGTATCACCAAATGACCTTCATGGGGGCGATTTTGGACCAAAGGCTAAAGGTGATTATGAAGGATCACAATAGCAAGTCAAGGAAGGTCATTAGGTGGATTCTAGGCATGTACTTTATGGAGGATGAATAGTGCTAAATAGTAAATATAGGCATAACATCTCATTTCATTACATTGCTCCTTGATATGGGGGAGTCGAAGGAGGTTATAAAAACCATTGTGTGCATTATATTCCAAAAACATAATCTAGGGGGGCTTGAAAAGGTTTTGCATGTGGCGAGATATGGTGTTGGGATACCATAGCCAAGGGGCATCCCCATAGTGATAGAAGAAGCGACAATTGTGGAGTGGCTTCCTTTCCTTGGCAATTTCAGGACAAGGACACTATTGCAACATAGGGTGCTTGCAATGAAGGGTTGTCAATTTTGAAAGAGCCTAAACAATATAGAGCCTATGTATGACTTAAAGTGGCCCCATGACTTCAACAACACACCTGTAGGTGGTGGGTAGCAGACAAAAAGCTTAGCAAAATTTTGATGTAGATAGTTTACAGTATATCCATAAGTAGAAAAGACTCATTTTTCTTGAAAGACATATGCAATCTTCCACACAAAGCTAGAATACTGGTATTTTGATGTAAAATATTTTTCTCAAGTAATATAATGGTGCAACCCTAGCTGCAACTTACATATTAAAAAAAATTGTTTTCTAAATATACAAATTTTAATATTACAATCACTAACTCTTATTGCAAATATTTACAAGAATATTGGTTTAGACATTCATTGAACTGCCCTCACATTGGGACCTAAGTTTCATAAGGATTATTGAGTGATTTGTTTGACATCTAATGACAATCTAATACTCTATTCCATTATCCACCATCCATTTCATAATTAATTCCTAGCTAGACTCATATTTCTAGTCTTTGAGTTCCAACCCAACCTCATATGTTTCAAAAATCTAAGACGTGAATATGATCTTGCGACTTGTTGGTTATGAGCCCCCATAATGTAATTTATGTTAAATAAATCTAGGGGTAATTATTTTTTCAATATAGATAAATAACATATTAAAACTACAAGATGTGTAACAATAATTGCAAACTCATGCCATCCACCCCACCCTCATTGCTTCATCCTCTTTCTAATAAGCCCTAGGTGTATGTGATGTACAATGAAGAAATATTTTGTTGACAGCTTCCTAAAGTGAAGATAAGAGAGTGTGTATTTATTATTAAATAATATTTTTTTATTTCTATTATTATTTTTAAATGAAAAAGTATAAAGTTAGCTAGGAATTTGTATGGATATATAATTTGGACTTTGGATATATAAACTTGTATGAGATGGTATTAATCAATAGAAATATAAACAAGATTAAAATTTACTACCATTAAAGTTGCCATCTTTTAAATAAGATCTCACTATGTATAAATCAACCCTCCTAGAATTTGTGGGTCATCCAACTATTTGAATTATGTGAGTGAATTAACAAATTTCTCCTATAAAGTTAAGTTTAACAACTCTCATGTAAAGGTGGCCAAAAATAGAAGAGCAATAATTTTGACTTAGGTATTGTAAGACTAGGAAAAATTGGGGGAAAAGACATGAATCATCGATAACAACCAAAAAACTACCTAAATTCAAGTCATAGAGACCCTAATCTAACAATGAAGCACAAGATGACAATATAAATCAAATAATAAACCAATGAAACCTCAATTCCTATGTGAAAATTGATTCTCCTCCATTGTTCTTCTCAATTTTGCTTGTTTTCTCTCTAATGTAGGAGCATCCCTGGTTGTAAAGCAATCCTGTATCAACCAAAAATAGTTCTTTTCTTGCATTAAATTTAGTAGCAATTTCAATATTTCATTCTACATTTTACCACATTGTTGTTTCTTAGCTCGCGGATTAGGATACATAATCTACACCTCAACATCTATCACATATCCAAATTTCACATCATTTGCATTTGTCTACCAGAAGTTATCACTCTCAAAATTTCAATGTGATTACTAGTCAAGAGTATTTGGGGTTGAACTGGTCTAGATTCTTAGTGTGGACCTATTTTGGATTGTGCAAAGCTTAATGGAACACCTTTCAAGAATCTTGGGTTCATTGGGACCTCACTTGGGGATTCACAAGTTAATTAATTTTGCGTGGAGTAAATTCTTCATATTTTGAGGCCAACATTCATATATGATCATTCATTAGGTTTATTAACCCTTGTGGCTGGAATAGACCTATATTGGAGCTTGAGGATCATATTTATAAGTATTGTAATTTATTGTAGATCATCGGTTCTAAGTTAGATGTTTTAGGATCATACATTTTCGCATCAACCCTTTGGGGGAATGAAATAAGGCCTATTGGCCAATTGTGATGTTTAAATCCCTTGTGGTAGACCTATGAGCCCAGGATAATTCACCCTCGAGGAATATGTTGCATATAAGATTGTTAATTCAATGAGATTTCATGTTCACATATCAAATTGTTGTGTTATTTCTATTGTGTTGACTCATTGTTGCATGGTTTAGACCATTCGTTCTGGAACCCTCCTATCGTGACTACACCAAGTGGTACTAAAATGAGTTTTTGATTCTTGAAGGCATTCCTTGAGGTGAAAAAATCACCAAATTGAGGTAAACTTTATTCTTTTTCAACTAATCGTTGATTGTGAGGTAGTTGAAACTCTTGTAGCCAGATCACTAAATTGAGGTAGTGGCACCGATTCAAGGGGAGATATGTAGTCAAGGAGAGCGCCTACTATGGTGAATGTTGCTAAAAGTATGGATGAGATGTTGTAAATGATGTGCAAGATGCAAGTCAGGTTAAATGTTGTTGAAGAAGATTGAAGGTGAGGCCTAAACCCTAGGCAGAATGATGAAAGTCATGATCAAGAATATCATGCTAATAAATTTGTAGAATCCCTAGGAAAAGAAGAAGAAGAATCAGATCAAGTAAAGATGTTGAAAGAAATCTCAAAGATTGGAAAAATACCTAGAGTTGAAATTCAAAATTATGCGGTAAATTTGAATCCTGAAGAACTGATTGAATGGATAAATGAAATGGAAGAATACTTCGAAAATGAAGAAATTGAAGATCCAAAAAGAGTCAGATTTGGAAAAAAAAATTGAAAGGTCATGCTGCATTATGGTGGAAAGAAGTTCAATTAGATTGAAATAGAAGAGGCAAAGAAAGAATCATCAAATGGGATAGAATATTGAAAAAATTAAAGAATCAATTCATACCAGCAGATTATGAACTAGAATTGTTGAAAAGGTTACAGAACTTGAGACAAAAGGAAAGATCTCTGAAGGATTACACTGAAGAATTCTATAAGATGATCATTAAAACCGGTCATAGTGAAGCAAGCAAAGAAAAGGTTGCCAGATATATCAATAGACTGAGAATAAACATTCAATAAGAATTGATCTTGGTAAAAATGACATCAGTCAAGGAAGCATATCAATTTTCATTGAAGGTTGAAGAGAAGTTCAACAAGAAATTTGAACAAAGGCAAAGAAGTGCAAGAGGAAGATTTCAGAAGAGTGGATCCCAGTCTAGAGAACAAAGACCTTATATGGAGTAGAACAAAGAGGTAAAAACCTACTAGAGTGAAGAAAAGGATACTAAATCATACCATAGAGGAAGAGAAGATAGAAATTTCTACCACAGTGATAGAGGAGATTGTAATTCTTACCATAATGATGAATTTCAAAGAGATGAAGGAAGATCTAAGGGAAGACCATTCACAGGAACCTGTTTCAAGTGTGGAGGTGAAGGAAATAGAGCATTTGATGTCATCAAGGAATCACTAGAAAGAAACTCGGGCATACTAGAACAACAACATATGTGGATTAAGAACCTATTGAATCCCATAATTCAATTAGAAAACCTGAGAAAGGTGAATCATTGGTGATGAGAAGAGCTTTAATGCATGGAGAAGTCACTGAGGAACCACCATAGAGGAAAATTCTATTCGGAACTAGATGTAAGTATGGAGGAAAGGTATGTAAGGTTATCATCGATGGTGGTAGTACTGATAATCTAGTCTTGGAAGAGATGGTAACGAAATTGAATTTGAAGAGATTGAAACATCCAAACCCCAATAGAATAGCATGGATTCAAGATGAGCATAAGATATTGGTAAATGAACAATATTTGGTGCAATTTCATATTGGATCATATAGGGATGAAGTATTGTGTGATATTATGCCTATGGATGCATGTCATTTACTGTTAGGAAGACCATGGCAATATGATAAGAAAGAAATTCATGACAGAAGAAGGAATACTTATATTGTAACATCCAATGGAAAGAGAATCAAGTTGATAACTTTGGAGGAAGAGGAGAAGATTGAATTTTGTGGCATTTCCAGACTATGTTTGGAAGATGATAGGAAATTCTTGGATGGATTGAGGCATGAAAACATGTGTTTTGCATTAATCCCAAAGACTGGTGGTAAACCTGAGGCAAAGAACCCTATCATAGAGAGTAAGGAGGTAGTTGAATTGTTGATAGAGTATGAAGACATCATGTTAGAGAATGTACTAGAGGGACTCTTGCCAATTCAAAGTATCAATCATCACATAGATCTTCTACTGAAAGCAAGTTTTCCAAACAAAGCAGCACATAGAATGACACCAACAAAGAATGCGTAGTTGAACTGATAGATACAAGAGTTGCTGAGGAAAGGATTGATTAGAGAAAATTTTAGCCCATGTGTGGTACCTTTTGTACTTGCACCTAAGAAGGATTGAGAGTGGAGAATGTGTACATATTCAAGAGAAATCAATAAGATCATTGTCAAGTATAGATTCCCATTGCTAAGGATGGATGGCAGTATGGACTGTTTGAGTGGAGTGAAGTGTTTCACAAATATTGATCTCAAGAGTGGATATCACCAAATCAAATCAAAGAAGGAGATGAATGGAAGACTGCATTTAAGACTAATGAAGAATTGTATTAGTGGTTAGTAATACGTTTTGGATTGAATAATGCACCAAGCACTTTCATGAGATTGATGAATGGGGTATTGAATAAATTATTAGGTAATTTTGTCATTTTTTACTTAGATGATATTCTAATTTTCAGTAAGACTAGAGAAGAACATTTGCGGCACATCCAAAAAAATTTACAGAGGTTGAGAGAAGAGAAGTTATTGACTAATATCAAGAAGTTTAGTTTCATGAAGATAGAGTTAGTATCCTTGGGATTTGTCATTTCTTTTGAAGGATTGAAGATGAATTCAAAGAAAGTGAGAGAAATTTTTGAGTGTCCTACACCAGTAAACATTGGAGAAGTAAGACCATTCCATGGCTTAGCTAGTTTCTACCAGAAGTTTATCAAAATTTTCAGTAATGTCTATCACCCCATGACCGAGACAATGAGAGGAGATAAGAAGGATTTTAAGTGGACATCCGGAGCAAAAAATAGTTTTTGAATTGTTCAAGCAAAAGGTGACATAATAGCTAGTATTAGCATTACCAAATTTTGACAAGGTATTTCAAGTCGATTGTGATGCAAGTGGAAATGCAATTGGAGCAGTGTTGATTCAAGAAGGAAGACCTATAGCTTATTTCAGTGAGAAGTTAAATGATGCTAGAAGAAGATGTTCAGTTTATGATCAGGAATTCTATACCATAATTCAAGCTTTGAAAAAGTGGAGACATTCTTTGTTTCCTAAGGAGTTTGTGTTGTATACAGATCATCAAGCTTTACAGTATCTAAACAGTCAAGGAAAGTTGAATCATAGACACATGAGATGGGTTGAGTTGTTGCAGAGTTATACATTTGTGTTGAAACATAGCAGTGGAAAGTCAAACAAAGTTGTAGATTCATTGAGTAGAAGAAGGAATTTTCTTACAAAAATGAGAATAGAAGTATTAGGATTTGAGGAGTTGAAATGATGATGCAGATTTTGGTGAAGCATGGAGAGCATGGATTGATCTCAAGAGTGGATATCACCAAATAAAAATCAAAGAAGGAGATTAATGGAAGATTGCATTTAAGACTAATGAAGGATTGCATTAGTGGTTAGTAATGCCTTTTGGATTGACCAATGCACCAAGCACTTTCATGAGATTGATGAATGGGGTACTGAATAAATTCTTAGGTAAGTTTGCCATTGTTTACTTGGATGATATTCTAATTTTCAATAAGACTAGAGAAGAACATTTGTGGCACATCCAACAAGTTTTGTAGAGGTTGAGAGAAGAGAAGTTGTTGACTAATATCAAGAAGTGTAGTTTCATGAAGATAGAGTTAGTAGACTTGGGATTTGTCATTTCTTTTGAAGGATTGAAGATGCATTCAGAGAAAGTGAGAGAAATTGTTGAGTGTCCTACACCGGTAAACATTGGAGAAGTAAGAACATTCCATGGCTTAGCTAGTTTCTACCAGAAGTTTATCAAAAAAATTAGTAATTTCTATAACCCCATGACCGATACAATGAGAGGAGATAAGAAGAATTTTAAGTGGACATCTGGAGCACAAAATAGTTTTGAATTGTTCAATAAAAAGGTGACAGAATAGCTAGTATTAGCATTACCAAATTTTGACAAGGTATTTCAAGTCAATTGTGATGCAAGTGGAAATGCAATTGGAGCAGTGTTGAGTTGAGAAGGAAGACCTATAGCTTATTTCAGTGAGAAGTTAAATGATGCTAGAAGAAGATGTTTAGTTTATGATCAAGAATTCTATACCATAATTCAAGCTTTGAAAAAGTGGAGACATTCTTTGTTTCCTAAGGATTTTGTGTTGTATATAGATCATCAAGCTTTACAGTATCTGAATATTCAAGGAAAGTTGAATCATAAACACATGAGATGGGTTGAGTTCTTGCAGAGTTATACATTTGTGTTGAAACATAGGAGTGGAAAATCAAACAAAGTTGTAGATGCATTGAGTAGAAGAAGGAATTTTCTTACAAAAATGAGGATAGAAGTATTAGGATTTGAGGAGTTGAAATGATGATGTAGATTTTGGTGAAGCAATGAGAGCATGTAAGGAGCCAGTAGTGACATACCAGAGCCAATGGTTGGATTATTTCATTCAAGCAGTTATGTTATTCAAAGGGAATCAATTGTGTATACTAAGGAGTTCAATGAGGGAGAATTTGATCAAGGAAAAGCATAGTGGAGGATTAGCAAGACATTTTGGAGTGGAAAAGACAATAGCTTTGGTGAGTGAACATTATTTTTGGTCGCAGATATATAAGGATGTAAGGAAGTATGTTCAGAGTTGTAGAATTTTTCAAGTTACAAAAGAGAGTAGTTAGAATACTGGATTGCATAAACCTTTGACAGTACCAAAGAGACCTTGGGAAGATTTGAGCATGGATTTCATTTTGGGATTTCCAAGGACACATAGAGGTTATGATTCAATAATGGTAGTAGTGGAAAGATTTTCTAAAATGGCACATTTTATTCCTTGTAAGAAGACTAATGATGTTGTACATGTTGGTTTATTTTTCAAGGAGATTGTGAGATTGCATGGATTACCTAAGAGCATAGTTTCAGACAGAGACACCAAATTCATTATATATTTTTGGAGGACGTTGTGGAAGAAGATGAAGAAAGATTTGAAGTTCAGTTCAGCATATCACCCATAGATGAATGAAAAAATAGAGGTAGTGAATAGAAGTTTGGGTAACTTGTTGAGATGTTTGGTTGGAGATAAGACGTGAAGTTGGGGTATAGTTTTACTGTAGGTAGAGTTTGCATACAATAATTGAATGAACCAAAGTACAAGGAAGACACCATTTCATATTGTTATCAAAATAAGTCCTAGAGGAGTTGTAGAGTTAAGGAACATCAACATGGAGAATAAAAGGAGTGCGGAGGTAGAAGAGTTTGCAGATTTCATAGAGACATTGCATAATAAATTCTGGAAGCATTTGGAAGACATGAACAATAAGTATAAAGAGAAGGGAAATGAGCACTAGAGACATAAAGAATTTTTTGTTAGGGATGAAGTGATGGTATATTTGAGGAAGGAAACATTTCCAGTGGGCACATATAATAAGTTGAAGATGAGGAATTTTGGACCATGTAAGATACTTAGGAAGTTTGATTCTGGAAATGCATATGAAGTGGAGATACCCAGAGGCATTGGGTATATCACTTATTTTCAATATTGAGGATATATATAAATTTCATAAAGGATAGTCAAGTGGTTGTAGCGATGAAGTAGATTTGAAGAAGCAATTACCACATCAGGAACTGAAGGAGATTGAGCATATTTTGGATATCAGAATTGGAAGGAGCACTAGGAACAAGCAGTACAAAGAATATCTTGTGAAGTGGAAATGCAAACCAGTGGAGGATTCATCATGTATTTCTCATGCTAAGGTGGACCATATTGGTTTCCCTCTTAGCCCTAGAAAGTGAGGGACTCACTTTTCTTCCAACCTCAAGTGTCTGATGCGGGAGCATCCCTGGTTGTAAAGCAATCTTGTTTCAACCAAAAATAGTTCTTTTATTACATTGCATTTAGTAGCAGTTTTAGTATTTCATTTTGCATTTTACCACATTATTGCTTCTCAACTCATAGAGTAGGATATAGAATCTACACATTGACATCTATCACATATCTAGATTTCACATCATTTGCATTTGTCTACCAAAAGTTACCACTCTCAATAATTCACTGTGATTATCAGTCAAGAGCATTTGGGCTGATCTGGTCCAGATTCTTAGAGCAGACCTATTCCAAATTGTCCAAAGCTTAATGGAACACCTTTCAAGCATCTTGGGTTCATTGGGACCTATCTTGGGGATTCACAATTCAATTCATTTCGTGTGGAGTTAATTCTTCATATTTTGAGGCTAACATTCATATATGATCATTCATTAGGTTTATTAACCCTTGTGGCTAACACGGACCTATATTGGAGCTTGAGGAGCATATTTATAAGCATTTTAATTCATTATAGATCATCAATTCTAAGTTATATGTTTTAGGATCATACATTTTAGCATCAACCCTTCAAGGGCATGTAATAAGTCTTGTTGGCTAGTTGTGATGTTGAAATCCCTTGTGGAAGGCCTGTGAGCCCAGGATAATTTTTTGTTGAGGCATATGTTGCATGTAATATTGTTAATTCAATGAGATTTCATGTTCGCATATCAAATTATTGTGTTATTTCCACCGTGTTGACTCATTGTTGCATGATTCATATTGTTCCTTCTAGAACCCTCCTATCGTGACTACACCACTCTCAAATATGTAGTATGCAATATTTGCAATAAGCTCAATGTTGATCTATGATATCAAGATCTCAAGATGATATGGGTGATGTGATAGAAAAATATTGAAGATTGTGGTTAAAATTGGAATGAGGATTATAGCTTGATTTTATAGAGATCCAAATAGGATGGATGGTGCAAATTGAGTGATGATGTAATATGATCAATGGATGAGATTAATTGAGAAGAAAATATTAATTATAGAGGAGAGGAAATGATAAATAATTAAATAAATAAATAATTATTTAATTATAGAAGAAAAGGGGTGAAGAATAATTAAATAATTATTTAATTATAGAAGAAATGAAGGAAATAAAAATGAATAATTAAAGAAATAATAATTTATTTAATTATAGATGAGAAAAGAGAGTAATTAGTGACGTAATTAAATAAATAAGATTTATTTAATTATGCATAAAAGACTTAAATTAGTGAGAAAATGTTGGTTGCAGGTTCAAGACATTTTTTAGTGTCTACAATATATTAATCTTTACTCCAAAATATTCTCTACTAAGCAGCCACAAATTCTTTTATGAATTTATTTTTTAAATATGCAACTAATTATAATTAAATCTAACAAGAGGAGTTTAAAAGAAAATATTATAATATATTTTTTGAATGCATAACTTCTCATATTTTTTTTTTTTTAAATGTATACTAAGTGTGGAAGTTTATGGATGCTCCTAAAGTGTTTTAAGCATGTGCAAGAACAAGACAAAGTTTCATGGGAATGACTATTGTAGCCTATAGAAGACATGGGTTTCCTCACGAGACAGTAACACTATTTCTCCAAATGGAATAAAAATGTTTTCAACTAGATTAATTCACACCTTTTTAGCGTATTCACATTTTGTGTCAAAATGGGAGCATAGGAGCAGGGTATGAGCATCCATAAAAATATAAAGGATATAGGAATTTCATCAAATGTTGTAGATACACATGACACATAAATAAGGAATGTGAATTATTTGGCATGATTCCTCAAAGAAAAACACTATCATAGAGTACCACAACATCAAGTTTTGTACATAATGGACTTATTGACAAGACTTTATAAATTTTCTGGCGGATGTGATAGGTGTAGATTCAAACTCCACTAATTTTTCTAGCATCCTCCTTCAATCAATTATGCAATAAAAATAAGATATGTAACAGTTCTTAACCTACCTAAAGATTCATAATTTTTGCTTCATTTTGTTGGCTCACTGTTGCAAGTATGAGCTAGTTTGGTGGTGTTGTCATTGATGTCAGCATAGTTCAGTATGTTGTAGATTGTACATGTATAGTTGAGATGCTGCAGAGATGTTGTGAGTACATGGAGCTATCTTTATGACATCATAGATGTGCTGAATTGGTGTGTTTCCAAGTGCTTTTGAGAAAATTAATAAAGAAGAGAAGTCAGAGTGATGAATGTGTTTCAGTATGTGCTCCGCATTTCTCCTATGTTGATCCTATGCTTGTACGGATCTGAAGTTTTGATAATGATGGTATAGTGGTGATATCTCTTGAGTTTTAGCTTATGGTGTGATGGTACGCAAAATTTGCATTCACCAGTGTGTGATCTGATTTGGCAAAGTTGGTCTTCTATGGACTGGGAGAAATTTTTTTGCTCCACAATCCTCTGCTATTTTGTTTTACATCTTGTGGATCTGGGATATGTCTTGTGAAGGTTTTCTCTTAGTTATGGAAAAGAAGGTTGAGGTTTGGTGGTCTGGAAGTCATGTTTCAGTGTTACTGTGTGTGTTTGCACACTCTGGATGGAATGGTGGAAGGTGTTCAACATTTGAAGTTTGTTGCACTTTCTACGGATGTATCTGAAGGAATATGAGATGTTTTCTCATGGATAATGAATCATGTTGTAGCATCCGCATGTCATCCTCTTGTTGGGAAGCATGTACATTAATGTTCGTTTGTTTTTTCATTAGGTTTGGTCAACCTAGTGTTTACACTTCATTCGAAGAATAAAAATTAATTAAGGAAGCATGTGGATGATTTGAGACATTATCTTTTGATCTTGGTTAAATGTTTTATTGGTCCACTCTCATTCCTTTCCACCGCGGGAATGTTGAGTTGTTGACCTAATTTGAATTTATGAAATAAAGTTTTTGTGGCCAACCTTGGAGGAAGGTTCTAAGGTTGAAGATGGTATAAATGTAAGTTGAATTATGAAGAATCGTATGATAGTGTGATGCAAAGTGACGAAGTAAGCCACAAATCATAAGAGAAGAAGTGTGTGTGAGTGAGTGAGTTGAGGTAGCAGTTCTTCATTGTGTTGATTCTTGAAGGTAGTGAGCTGAAGGTTTTTGCAATCATTTATTCAAGGTTGCGGATGTGTGTTAATTGTTGTGGTGGATCTTTTGCTCTCTTTTGTATCTGTAGGCAATGAGCGTCCTTGTTGGATAGTGAGTCCTTTCTGTAGGCAATGAGCCTTTGTACTTGGACAATGAGTCCTCTTTTGGGCAGTGAGCTCTTGGTAGTGAGCCTTTGTATTCGGTTTTATAATCTCTTTATATTGTGAGTTAACCCTCACCGTGGTTTTTCTCTCATTAGGTTTTCCATGTAAAAATCTGGTGTTCATTATGTTGATTTACTTTCTATTATTTGTGTTTCATGTTCATACTTAATAACAAAATAGTGTGGTTGTGGAATTGATAAGTGTTGAAGTTTTAAGTTGAAATTTTGTGACAACTAATTCACCCCCCCTCTTAGTTGTCCTGTGCCTATCTAACAATTGGTATCAAAGCTTTGGTTCCTTGGTATATAGCTTAACCGCTTAAGGAAGATCCGATGACACATAAGCTGGTGATCCCTATGTTCGATGGATCTAATTAAAGTGATTGGAAAGTGAAAATGAGAGGATATATTGTTTCTCTTGGTTACAAGACCTGGAAGGCTATTGAGATGAAGTATACTCCTCTGGCGAATGGTCCTACTTTTGTAGATGAGGTTTTTTCTTATGAGGAGAATGAGAAAGTGAGGTATACTATTTACAGTGATTTATCTAAAATTGAGCGAACTAAGCTTCTTTCTTTAGATACTGCTTATGATGTCTGGAAGAAGTTGGAAGAACTGTACGAAGGAAATGAAAGAGTAAAATTGACAAAGAATCTGGTAACAAAGTGAAAATTTGAGAATTTGAAAATGGAAGAAGGTGAAGAGTTTACAAGCTATTTCCAAAGAGTTGAGATGACAACAAATGAAGTTAAGAATCAAGGAGTAAAATTGATCGATGAAGATATTATTGAGAAGATCTTGATCACCCTACCAAATTGCTACAGTGATAAGATCTCAGTTATTGAAGAGATGTATGATTCTACGAAGTATACTAAAGAATAGTTGTTCAGAACCTTGCAAGTATTTGACATGAGAAAGTTTAGGAAAGAAGACAAGAAAGAAGAAAAGGAAAATACATCATTTAAGGCAATGAAGATTGAATATGATCTAGATAGTGATGGTTCAGATGAGTTGGAAGCGAACTTCACCTAGAAGTTGAAGAAAGGTACCAGAAAGTATAAAGGTATGTTTCCCTTTAAATGTTTCAGTTGTGGTAATATTGGTCTTTATGCTTCAAAATTTTTGAATAGAGATATACATAAGAAGAACAAGGATTATAAAGATAAGGATAGGAAGGATAAGAAATACAAGAAGTTGTACTATGTTAAAGAAGAAGTCGGAATCTCTTATGATGAATCTAAAAATGAGGTTGATGATAGTGAATGCTTATTCTTAGCTTTGGAAAGTAAATATGTATTCGCTAACCCTAGAAAATGTGCAAGCAAGAAGGCTCCAGAGAATAAGAGGAATAGGATGGAAGGTACTTTGGTTACCCCTTTTCATGCAAGACAGGATGAAGACTATTGGGTAATTGATAGTGGATGTTCTAATCACATGACCAGAGACAAGAGTAAGTTTACTAAACTTGAAAAGTATGGTGGTGGTTTAGTCATGTTTGGTGATGATTCAGGAGCTAAGATTTGTGGGAAAAGTTTAATTAGTTTTGATGGAGTGCACATCACTGATGATGTATATTATGTGAAGGGTTTGAGGCATAACCTTTTGAGTGTTGGTTAGATGTGTAACATTGGTTTTAAACTTGTGTTTCAGAATAAAACCTTTGAAATCAAAAAAGGATCCGGAAATGGAGATATGGTTGCTGCTGGAAGAAGAAATCATGGAAACATCTATTAGCTGAAGGGACTTTATGGTCAATGCCTTATATCTCAAGTTAGTGAATGTTGGTTATGGCACCAGAGAATGGGACATGTAAATTTTGATAATCTAGTCAAAATCAGTTCAAAAGAAATTGTTTGAGGTCTGCCTAGAATTACAAGACCTGCTAATACTATTTATAGAAGTTGTCAACTAGGGAAATAGACAAGATGCAACTTTAAGGGAAAAGAGCACTTTACTATCAGAATGTTGGAGTTAGTTCACACTGATCTCTGTGGTCCGACTAGAATAGGAAGCCCAAATGGTGACAATTATTTCATGCTTCTTATTGATGATCTTATATTTGAATGACATGGGTTGCTTTTCTTAGATAAAAAAACTCAGGCTCTGGATAGGTTTAAGGTATTCAAAGCAAGAGTGGAAAATGAAGTAAATTTGAAAATCAAATGTTTGAGATCTAATAGAGGTGGAGAATTCACTTCTAGTGAGTTTAATACATTTTGTGAGTAGCATGGCATAAAGAGATAGTTTTCTTCTCCGAGAGCCCCTCAACAAAATGGGGCAGTTGAGAGGAAAAATAGGACCGTATAGGAAGCTACAAAAATCATGATGAAATAATCAAATTTACTGGATGTGTACTGGAGAGAGGTAATAGACACTAATGTTTATGTTCTTAATAGAGTTCATATTAGAAGCAACAACACAAAGACTCCTTTTGAGCTATGGGATGGTAAGACTCCTACTGTGAAGTACTTCAAGATATTTGGAAAGATGTTACATTAAAAGAGATGATGAAAATCTTGGAAAGTTTGATGCTAGGTGTGATGAAGGAATTTTTCTTGGATACTCTACTACTAGCAAAACATATAGATGCTTTAATAAAATATTGAGGAAGATTATTGAAAGTGCTAATGTGAAATTTGATGAAGACATATGTAGACCTATTGAGATAAGTGAAGTTGAACTTGATGATCCTATTTGTGGACATGTACTTGAGGAAAATAAGGAGAAGGAAGAAGAAGAGAAACAAGAATAGACTGAAGAAGAAGAAGAAGAGAATGAGCCAGAACCTGTTATTAAGACTCCTAAGTATGTACAAAAGAATCATCTTGAGGAACAAATAATTGGAGATAAGAGTGAAAGTGTGAAGACAAGAAATAAAGTAGTAGTTGAGGTAAATCTGTGTCTACTTTCTAAAATTGAACCTAAGTCTATGAGCGAAGCATGTGAAGATAAGATTTGGATAAAAGCTATGAAAGAAGAGTTGCAATAGATAGAAAAGAATCAGACATGGGAACTAGTCCCTAGACCTGTGAATAAGAATGTAATTGGTTCAAAATGGGTGTTCTGGAATAAGCTGAATGAAAGTAGAGAAGTTGTAAGGAATAAGGAAAGACTTGTATGCAAGGGATATTCACAAGTTGAAGGCATAGATTTTGAAGAAACATTTTCCCCTGTGGCTAGAGTGGAAGCTATTAGAATGTTTTGCAATAGATAGAAAAGAATCAGACATGGGAACTAGTCCTTAGACCTATGAATAAGAATGTAATTGGTTCAAAATGGTTGTTTTGGAATAATCTGAATGAAAGTAGAGAAGTTGTAAGGAATAAGGAAAGACTTGTATGCAAGGGATATTCACAAGTTGAAGGTATAGATTTGGAAGAAACATTTTCCCCTGTGGTTAGAATGGAAGCTATTAGGATGTTTTTGGCATTTTTTGCCCACAAGGATTTCAAAGTGTATCATATGGATGTTAAATCAACATTTCTGAATGGTGAATTGGAGGAAGAAGTGTACATGGAACAACCTAGAGGGTTTCAGTTATCTGACAAACCAGACATGGTTTGTAAGTTGAAGAAGACGTTGTATGGAATGAAGCAAGCTCCTAGAGCTTGGTATGCAAGATTGGATAGATACCTAACAAAGTAAGGACTCAACAAAGACTCTACTGATAGCAATCTCTACTTCAAAGTGCAAGGTAACAAAATATTGATAGTAGTTGTATATATGTTGATGATATCATTTTTGGTGGAAATGAAGGCATGTGTAAAAGGTTTGCTGAAGAGATGCAAAAAGAATTTGAGATGTCCATGATTGGTGAATTGAATTTATTCCTTGGTCTACAAGTGAATCAAACTGATAAAGGGATATTCATTTCACAATCTAAGTATGTAAAAGAGTTGTTGAAGAAGTTTGGGATGGATGATTCCAAACCGGTTAGCACTCCTATGGTAACTAGTTGTAAACTGAGCAAAGATGATGATTCTGCTAAAGTTGATCATGTTAGAAACCAAGATCTGAAATGCAAACCAGAAAAGCCTTCCACAAAAGAGAAAATCAGAAAAAGCAAGAGCTTTGCAAGAAGATATGCAAAATATTATTATTCAAGAATTCTTAATTACATGAGAGGATTTGCTTTATAAAAGTAAAGATGCATAACCCTAATCTTATCTTAAGCAACAAGATAGCTCAACAAGATAAGGATGAGAATAATTAACCTAGGAATTAAATATTACCTAAGTAAAGTTATGCAAGTGTAATTAAATATTAATTACACTAACACCCCCCCATAAGTGCAACTTAGGGAGACTAAAAAAGCATGCACCTAAAACTAAGATGAATGCAAGAAAGCATGAATGGGTTCCGACAACAAGGCCTAATCAGGTACCCATGTACAAATGCAATAATGAGGTAGAGAAGGAAAACCCAATGGGACAAAACCCCCCTACAATGAGATGACTGTTGCAAAGAAGCACTGGAAGAACACTGTGGAGTAACACTGGAACCGCAATCTGACAAGCAAGGAAAGATACTTCTATCTACAAGAAACCAAATGCAGAATCATAATAATGTGACAACAGAATCGATGCCACGGAACACTGGAAAACTCACAAACTGGAACAACCCTAGAATCTGTGAAGCAACAGTAGATGAAATGATGACAGAATCTGGAAACCGTGTATCTCGATGCCGATGCCAAATTGAGACTAAAACTCTTCCATGGGAACAAGTACCATAAAGACTCTGGAACATTAACCATAAAAACATGGCCCTCAAACTATGAAGGATCCGAACCAATGCGGATCAATAACCATAAACTCCCAATCTGAAGTGTCAACCAATGTGAATCTAATATGTGTCAAGCTAAAGCAAGATGTGGCCAAAAGAAACTAAGAAACCATATAACCCATGCGAGTTGCCATCAAAACAAGATGAATATGGAGATCAAAGTGCATGCACACTCTAATCAGATTATTATGCAAGAAACCCCCCTGATGGAACTTTATCTCAGTTCATTTATTACAATAACCCAACGATTGTAAAAGGAGAGAATTCAAAACATGCATACATAGAAAATAAGATGATGTGGTACTGAAATGAAGTACAAATATTCAAGTTTCACCTTTCCAACTGCCAAAACATCCAAGTAATCTCCAAAACACCCATTGGGACAAATCTGGAATAATGATCAACTTGGGACAAATATAGAAAAAAGTGCATGGACAGCAAAATAGATCTCCTCAATACCTTTCCAATGTCGCAAAGAAGGCAAAAATCGAAGATTGTGGAAAAAAGTTATGAGCTCAGAAGCCATAAATGAACATCTGACTTCAAACAAAAATAAATGCAGCAAAATAGAAAAATAATGAAAAATAAACTACACCACTAGAAAGTGCTCGTAACCAACTTTCGGCGATATCTCATTTTCCCAATTTTGATACCATATGCCCAAGTTACGCCAAAAAGAAAAAAACTACTCCTTGAAGGCAAATTGGGATTAGGAGGGGGGGAAAAAGGGCCGACTGTACGTTGACATCATGTTGAATTTAGCACTTCACGAGCTTAAATTTGATAGCCTGGAGGCCGTTGGGGCAAAAAAGCGCCCCCCCTGCCGGAAAAAATTTCGCGATGCTGGTATATTCTCCCTGCGTTCAGAATATTCCTCCTATGGCAGGTCGGCCGGAGCCAGGTCACGGGGCTCCTGGTCTCCTATGTGACCACATGGGAAGTGCTGGGGGCTTAGACTATGGGAGTGGCGGACTGGCGGTAGAGCTAGTGGTGGCGGCGCATGGGTGGTGCAGCGAAGGCCGCCCGGCAGAGCAGTGGCGGCGGGATCCATTTACACTAGAGGCACTGGCACAAACATCAAAAAACATGTTTTTTTATATTTTTTTCAATTTTTGTGCCTTGGGGAGCGTGTTGGGGAGGCCATACGGCCCCCAGGCAAATTTTTTTTGCCTTCTGGACCAACTTCACCAAAATCGACGAAACAAAAGGCAATCTTAGGGTTTTTGGCCGTTGCAAACGCAATGGTGACCTCTGTTTGTGCCCAAACTGCTCTAAAAATTTGGCTACCTCCAGAGCTTGCAAAAAATCTCCCAGCTTGAAACCCTCATGGATCTAGCAAACGATGGCCAAAATCTGCAAAACAAAAGCCAATCCTAAATTTTTCCAGTGCTCTGAATCTAATGGTGAAGCCCGATTTGATCCAAAATGCCTCATAAATGAACTCAAGGCATGATACCCTCGAAGAATCCCGAATGAACTTTGCAATGATTTTCTCAAAAAATCTAAGAAGGGGCTGCAAATCAAGGCTCTAATACCATGTTAGAAACCAAGATTTGAAATGCAAACCAGAAAAGCCTTCCATAGAAGAGAAAATCAGAAAAAGCAAGAGCTTTGCAAGAAGATATGCAAAATAATATTATTCAGGAATTCTTAATTACATGAGATGATTTGCTTTATAAAAGCAAAGATGCATAACCCTAATCTTATCTTGAGCAACAAGATAGCTCAACAAGATAAGGATGAGAATAATTAACCTAGGAATTAAATATTACCTAAGTAAAGTTATGCAAGTGTAATTAAATATTAATTACACTAACAGATCAGAGCAAATATAGATCTATGATCAATTGACTATTGTATCTTACTGCTACCAGACCGGATATTATGCATGTAGTATGTCTAGTTGCTAGATTTCAAGCAGATCCTAAAGAGGCACATGTTATAGCTATAAAAAAGATATTTAGATATCTTAAAGGTACACCAGATTATGGCTTATTGTATCCTAAGGGTGTCGATTTCACCCTGAGTGCTTATACTGATGTAGATTGGGTTGGTTGTGTGGACAACCGAAAGAGTACCAGTGGAGGTGCTTTCTTTCTTGGCGGAATATTGGTTTCTTGGTTGAGTAAGAAGCAAGACTTGGTTTCTTTATCCACTGTAGAGGCAAAATATATTGTTGCAGCATCCTACTGCACACAGGTGTTGTGGATGAAGCAAACTCTGAAAGACATTGGAGTAATATGTGATGAGCCCATTCGTATTTTCTACGACAACATGAGTGTTATAAATATTTCAAAGAACCCAGTTATGCATTCAAGAACAAAACACATATCTATCAAATATCATTTCTTGAGAGAAAAGGTGTTGGAGAATGAAGTCAGACTAGAGTATATGACAATAAAGGAACAAATTGCAAATATATTTACTATGGCTCTTTTGAAGAATACTTTTGAGCATCTTAGGGAGAGGTTGGGGGTCATTGGCTCTCCAAACTAGGTGCACATGAAGGTGCATTAGTCTAGTGGATTCACAAATTCTTCATTCATTCGGGCTGATAAATGGGTCTACTTCGTAGGGGGAGTAGAAAAGGTTTTTCATTGTTGCAGTATGAGTGAACTCTTAAGGGGGGGTGATCAGAGTGTTTGTTCTTTTCCATTGATGTCAAAGGGGAAGAGAAAGTCATGTGAAAAATAGTTGCAGAAGAAGAGAAGATGTTCTCCTACGATATTGTGAAGGAGGTTTTCTTTGATGGTTTTTCACATAATGTGTTGCAATCAATGAAAAAGGGGGAGATTGTTGCAAGTATGACCTAGTTTGGTGGTGTTGTCATTGATGTCAACACAGTTTGCTATGTTGCAGATTGTACATGTATAGTTGAAATGCTACTGAGATGTTGTGAGTACATGGAGCTATCTTTATGATGTTGCAAATGTGCTAAATTGGTGTGTTTCCAAGTGCTTTTGAGAAAATTAATAAAGAAGAGAAATCAAAGTGATGAATGTGTTTAGAATGTGTTGCGGTATGTTCTTTGTGTTTCTCTTGTGTTGATCATATGCTTGTGTGGATCTAAAGGTTTGATAATGATGGTCTAGTGGTGATATCTCCTGAGTTTTAGCTTTTGGTGTGATGGTACGTAAAAGTTACATTCACCAGTGTGTGATCTGATCTGGTAGAGTTAGTCTTTTGTGGACTCAGAGAAATGTTCTTGCTCTACAGTCCTTCGTTGTTTTGTTTTAGATCTTGTGGATCTAGGATATGTCTTGTGAAGGTTTTCTCTCAGTTATGGAAAAGAAGGTTGAGGTTTGGTGGTCCGAAAGTCATGTTTCAGTGTTGTGTGTGTTTGCATAGTCCAAATGGACTAGTGGAAGGTTTTCAGCATTTGAAGTTTGTTGCACTTGTTGTGGATGTATTTGAAGGAATCTGAGATATGTTCTTGTACATAACGAAGCATGTTGTGGTGTTCGTGTGTCATCCTCTTGTTGGGAAGCATGTACATTAATGTTCATTTGTGTTTTCATTAGGTTGGTCGACCTGGTGTTTACACTTCATTCAAAGAATAAAAATTAATTAAGGAAGCATGTGGATGATTCGAGACATTATCTTTTGGTCTTGGTTAAATGTTTTATTGGTCCACTCTCATTCCTTTCCACCATGGGAATGTTGAGTTTCCGACCTAATTTGAATTTATGAAATAAAGTTTTTGTGGCCAACCTTGGAGGAAGGTTCTAAGGTTGAAGATGGTATAAATGTAAGTCAATTTGTGAAGAATTGTATGACAGTATGATGCAAAGTGATGAAGGAAGCCATATATCATAAGAGAAGAAGTGTGTGTGAGTGAGTTGAGGTAGCAGTTCTTCATTGTGTTGATTCTTGAAGGCAGTGAGCTGAAGGTTTCTACAATCATTTATTTAAGGCTACGGATGTGTGTTAATTGATGTGGTGGATCTTTTGTTCTCTTTTGTATTTGTAGGCAGTGATCCTTTGTACTTGGACAGTGAGCCCTCTTCTAGGCAGTGAGCCCTTGGTAGTGAGCCTTTATATTCGGTTTTATAATCTCTTTATATTTTGAGTTAACCCTCACTATGGTTTTTCCCTTATTGGGTTTTCCATGTAAAAATCTGGTGTTCATTGTGTTGATTTAATTTTTGTTATTTGTGTTTCATGCTCATACTTAATAACATAATAGTGTGGTTGTGGAATTGATAAGTGTTAAAGTTTTAAGTTGAAATTTTGTGACAACTGATTCACCCCCCCTCTCAATTTTCCTATGCCTGTTTAACACTCATGAATATGGAAATAGTTCTTTCCTAGTCAACTTGGGTGATGTTGAACCATGATTTCAATAGAGCCATTTAGGTTTAACTAGTGGTAGTATTGGTGGTTCATCGTAGTCAAGGTCAAAGTCCTATGGTGTCTTGCTATTGAGACTCAACTTCAAAATAGAACATGAAGTGTATATGAAGATGCTAATCAAGGGTTGTTTATGAGAGGATGGGCCTATACTCACACCTATTGCACATGATGATAAACTATATAAAGTTTGGTTTGAAATAAACCATTTACTTTGGAAAGCTTCTAATTAGAAAATAAATTAGAACATGAAATGGTAAGCTTATTCTTGATCTAAATTTGGAGAGTTTATGCTTGGTTGAAAAAATAAATAAAATCTTTATAGAAGGATAAAAAGATATTGCTTGAATGTATGTAGAGAAACTAATTGGTATACTAAAATGTTTTTATGGAGGCTATAGATTATGAAGAAAATCATGAACATTAATCTAACTAGTTATAACACTCACTTTTAATATATACAAAAGGTTCTGACAACTATTCTTTAAGATCAAATGATCATACAATCATATGAATGAAAGCAATTTTTATTTACTATTGTCAAAGGGCATCATTAAGTCACATATCGCTTCACTTGTATTTATGATCTAATTAATACCGATTTTATAGATATTTATTTTACTCATTCCATTATTCAATATTGCTTGTTTAGTTTTGATACCAAATGTAATGTTACTTTTCTCTGAGTATAAAATTAGAATATCAAGTTAATTTTATATGGCAATGAATTTATTAGTGTTATTAATTAAGTTTAAATATTATAAATTGTATCTATAAATTAGGTACAAATGCACAAAAATGCCCATTAATCAATGTTATCTAGTTTAAGATTTAAGCACATTAAAAACATATTATCAACAATACATAAATTGGAATTCAACAATATAAATATGTTTAAAAGAGAATAACTAACATCTTTAAAGAATTCAATTAAATCAACTCCATCTCATTTATAATTAAAAATATCTTGGAATTGAGTTCAGTAGTTATCTGAATCATAGGTCTTGAAAAATCCATTCTCACCCTAGGAAGATATTAGTAGTAATGGTTTTTACTATAGTACACTTGGAGGACCTGTGTAAAAACACAATATGTGCCTACTTGCACAAAAGGTGTGCCTACTCACACCGTGCCTATTTGCACAAAGCCCTAACCAAAACAATCTTAGGGGTACTTTGTACCCTGAGTTGGACACACTTTATGTGCCTGTTCGCTAATGTCCATAGCCACCAAACCACTTTAGTCTTCCTTGAGTGTTCTCCATGTCCCTTTCCAAGTCTCACATAAAATGCTTTATATAAGCCTTAAGGGTTGGTTTCTAAACCATCACACTCTTTTACAAAACTTTCTTTTAATTAACATTTAATACTAAACATAATTTGTCCTCCCCTTTTAAAGGAGTTTTCATAAATATTCTTCATTAATCTCCATTTTATTCAAAGGATCATTTATCCTTTATTTTTCTATCTCATTTCTAATGCTTTAATAACTTTCTTTCACTCTGGGGAAAAAATCAAGACAAATCATGTGTATCACATATCAATTATGCGTATTAGATCAAAGTTGGATTGTTCAGGATTGACCTCATAGTACCTAGATCTAAACCACAAAGCTTTCACACCAATTTGATGACAATCTTGAATTCAATGATACTAATTTGTAAACAATGACAAATCAATATAATATCAAATCTTCATTATTCTTTTATTATCAATTATAAAATTAACTACCCTATTTAAGTTTCACATATTTATTTGAATAATATATTCTAATTCCAATGAATATAAATTAAGTATTTCTTTATTAATTAGCCTAAATTTATTTCTTGTCGTTTCCCATAGTGGGCGTTATTGCTAATATACTAAGTCTTCAATTATTGGAGAGAAAAGTTCAAACGGTCAAAATCAAATTTATTGAATTGGTAAAGGTCAAAATATTAGGTGCGTATTATTGCATTCCTAATGTTGACTTACACATTACTTGTCTTTTTCTCCAAAATTGCATGGGTGGGTTCACATTACTACTCTACGTAAAATTTTCATTTGGAGGATAAGATTATTAAATTTTGAAAATATGAAAGCATGACTTGAAGTGGATTTGGGAATGAATAGAGAGATGGAATATCTTCAATTAAAAAAAAAAGTAATTAAATCTTATTTTGTCAAGAATTAGGTTAAATGAATAAGTAAAGTAATTAATTTAGAGAAAGGAGTTGAAATAATAATTTAAAGTATATATCTTGAATTGATAAATGAGGGAATAGTTAAAATGACGCTCTCTAATCATATTTTTGAAATTATATTGTTCTCATAGAGTATAATGCAAAATGAATATTTGTGGTTGCAAATTCAATCCTAGTACTCATCCAATTTTTATTAGTGGAAATGATTTGGGAAAACTTGATCACCTATAACATATTCGCTTTGGCTATTTGAATTTTTTTCTACAAGTTTGTGATATCTATGATACCATTAAAGTCTATTATATGCAAGGTTTATTCTATTTAATCAAACCCTTTTATCTTATTTAAGAGTTCGAAGAAGGATTGAAGACATGTTAAGCAACCATGTAATATACCTAATATATTACTATGATGTTAATGCATGTTGATGCAATGATGTGTTATGATGTGTTATGATGTTTTCTAGATGATTATGTGATGTTTGAAAATGTAGATAGTTGATGGATGTTAAAATTGAATTAGGGATCGTCCTTTTATACAACACCCTATCATGCAAAACATACATTTTGTGTTCAATCTAACAAGTAATAGCTAGTTGCAAGGGGTTCAACATAGGACCATAAATAATTTTTATTTTAGAAGTTTTGAGATCAAATCCACAATTATGAACCTAAACCAACTTCAATTCTATTACCATTGCTTCAACCTAGGTCAAGAAATCTGAAGAATGCAAATAAGATATGGATCTTTACTGATGTATAAGGTTTGATTTATTTCACAATCATATCATTTGTCAACTCTTATATACAAACATATACAATAATCATTACATATGAAATAAACAAATCAAAGTAAGTACAAAATATAGAAGAAAAATACATGTATTTTTAACCTTATAATTATTAACCAATTACAAAACTAATTAATTAAATATTTTTTAAAAATTATTATTTATAATTATATAAAGGAAGTAAGCAAAATTTTAAAATACATACAAGACCTCTTATCTTTTTAAAGAGTTTTAGACATTATTTAAAAAATAATAATAATACTTAAAGGGCTAAAGAGAGAATTAGGTCTAAGTTTTAATCTCTAATCGAGTTAAACATAAATATAATGGATTGGAGATTGAAATAAATAAGGTCTAAGTAATTGAGCTAGAGATGATGAAATAATTGAAGATTAAAGAGTTTATTTATATTTTACTATTTTGTTGATTTTGACCTCTTTGATCAATTAATGCATTGCAACATAAAATTAGAAACTAAGAAACTATATTAAAATACTGACTAAGAGACCATTATAATTTTTCTTTCTAGTTCCTATTCCTTGGAAAAAATTATACACCCACAATTTGGTCCTTGGAGTAGAGCATACTTGAAACCTAGCATGACTGATACAATTTAGCATTATATTGCTTTTGACATTTGATATTTTCTAATATGTGCATATACTTACATTTAAGTAATTGACGGTATTGAAAAACATATTTAGAATCTACAATAGATAGAAGGAAGATTGCTAAATTCTCTAATAGTAGTCAAGATCTATGGTTGATGTAACAAAATAAAAAATGTACCAAATAGAGATGTAATAATGTTTATTAGCTTAGACTAATTTGAGATTGAGATCAATATGACTAGATCATAAAATATTTTTACAAATATGTTTTTCTAATACTTGTGATTAAAAAAATAGAATTGATGTCCTGAAATATAAGTCCTAGACATAATTCAAGAACTTTAGTACATAATCCAAAGGGTAATAGTCATATTTAAAGAAAACTAACATGGGAAGAAAGAGATTTAAAATTAAAATTAGAAGGGATAAACAGTAGGTATGGCCTAGTCTAGGGAGGAAGAGTCATATAGATTTGGATTAGTCTTATTATAAATGATTGATTAAGCATGTTCAAGTAATGGATTCATAATAAGGGTTAGCTAGTACATCAAATGCATAAATTGTGTGCTAATGTCATGTATTTGTGGCATCCATGCAATATGGAATAAAATGAAGGGGGAAGCATAGGGTATACACTTGTATCCCTTATATTTCCTCCACTTTGACATCCATGTAAATCTATATGAGAAAGAACACCAAAGTAAAAAGAAATGAAGAAACAAGAATAAAAGAAGACACTTTTTTAGATTCTAGAATCTAAGCCAACTAGACTAATTGTGTACTCTCTTTCTACCAAACACAAATTAAAAATGGAATGATTAATAATTTTCCTATAAAATTTTGTGTACATAAAGGAGCTATAAAATTTTGTGTACATAAAGGAGCTCCCACAAATTGACGAGGAAAGATATACAAAGATAAAAAGAAGCTAGAAAATATAACTAATTATTTAGTATAATAAGTAAAGAAAACTAAATACAATGTGTTTGTAATGCTTACCTACATGTGTATCAAATATGGCCACATTCCCCTTTAATTGTAGGAAGAATGAGAACATGGATCTTGCAAAAGAAACAATCCATTGCCCCCAAGTGGAAAGATCAAATGAAAGTAATGAAATAAATCATGAACATAACATATGTTATTTTTGATGGCTATGTTATGGTTTCAAACTTGTTGGTTTATGGTTATTATCTGGTATGGTTTGAGTACCACATTTTGGTTTAATATGTGGTATGATCTTGTTTTTTATTATACTTACAGTGATCTTGTGGATGCTATTATTGGTTATTTGGCCTGCAAGCCACTTATGACGACTTAATAGTAATAGTCTATTTGTTGTTTTGTTGGGTCTGGTTGGTGCTATTTCCCCATCCTATTTTGTCATATGTTGTTTTGACTACTTTGTTACCATGGGATCAAGGCCCTTCCCTGCTTATATAATAAAAAACATATGTAAGTACAATGCTATCATATGTAATAAAATTTAAATGATATGGATAAAGAAGATACTAACTAATGATATGAGTGAACTTTAGTGGTAATATTTTTTCTTAAAAGGGCTAGAAGATGTGTTATAAAAATTATTATCCTCATGGAACTATCCACTATGATGCTATAATGTACATGTGGAAATTATGATAATGGATGCTTATGAATTGCATCTCTATGGAAAAAAAATGTTTACAATGGTGGCATTTTCCTTGTTATCTTTTGAGAATTAGGTCAAGATATTGTCCCTTACATAATATAGTATTCGTAGACCTTTTTGAGAATTCTAAATGATTGAGACAACAACCACTAAGCTACCAAGAAAAGGAGAGCCATCAAGAATGAAGAATGATGGTAAAGCGGGTACTCCTTCTACTCCTCAAGTTGTCACTTTGACATCTAGCTCTCAACAAAATAGTCAAGAAGGAGGTGATGATGAAGAACCATCCAAAAGGAATAGTTTCAAGAATATTTGTGAGGATGATCCCAAGGTGAAGAAGAAAAGATCCAAAATCAAATAAAGTTCATTGCAACCCATTCAAGAAGCTAAAACAAAGGATTCAAGAGAATCTAAGTATCACTTTAAGGGTGATGAATAGATTCTAACAATGTCTCCTTCTACTTTCATTCTATCTTCTACACATGAAATATTTGGTTCTCCTCTAGTTGCAAAACCACCACCCTCAACAAATATGAGTGCACCTCTAGAGGATATCTTTGAGCCGCATGTTCTTCCTTAATCCATGGTATCTTATCCACCAAAAACTGATGTTCCAAAATTCTCACAAGGTCATATGTCTTCTTGGATAGAAAAAACTTTTCCAATGAAAAGGAAAGTTATTGAATTGGTCATTCTCGAATTTAATTTCGTTGCTAGTTTTTTCTAGAAGTAAGAGAGGTCAAAGAAGATAAAGGTCACTTCCATATTGATAGTGAATCCTACATTGAGAAACATGTGTTTTGAAGTTGCTCAACCTATTATAGAGAAAGATGTGAATGAAGCTACTAGGGTTGATTTTTATATTAACAAGGTTGATTTGGGTCCTTCAACTCATGAAGGTGTGATTCATAATTTTAAGGTGTCAGTTGCTAGATTGGTGCAATGAATAGAGAAGGAAAAACATAAAAAAGAGTATCTAAAACAATAGGTGAAAATTTTGATTTTATATCTAAGATCCATTGTGGATACATCTAGTTTTCCTCTAGATACATTCTATAGCTCCTATTCCTGAGAGAAATATTGAGAAAGGAGTCATTGAAAATTTCCATAAATATCAATCATATGAAAAGGTGATAGAAAAATGGGTTGAGCGTATCAAAATAGATGCATTAAATTTTATTGAGAAAGAAAAGGAAATTTATGATGAAGTAGAAGTCAAGAAAGAAGAAATGAAAAAAGAACTTTGGGGTATCAGAAAAGAAGAATCAATTAGGTAAGGGGTCCTAATCAACTTGGCAAGGGGTCCTAAAATATCATAAAGAAATGATAAATATAACTCTAATATCTTGGTCACCCAAAAGATCTTTTCAATTGTAGAAGAATTACTCTAATTCTTAGCTTCAAAGTTTTCAATGGAAACTGGTAATCATTGATCAAGTCTCAATAGAACAAGAGAAATTATTGGTGATATGTGAACAAGTGAAAGCTAAGGTTCATAATGACTTTCTGTCAATCAACCCAAACATATTGATAAAGGATGAAGTTCAGATTCTCAAAAATAATTTTGAGGATATGATTGATAAAGAGTTGATCAACAAACAAGCATTCAACATAGTGACAATGAATAAGTTGACTGGAATCTCAGTAGTTATAAATACATGTATCCATCACATGCATGATATTTTCCATGAGTTGGAGGGTATTTAGAAGAGCCAAGGTATTTGGACATTAAGGATGACTAATATTGTTATTCCTAAGAACAAATTCCTTGCTTTTGTGGTCAAACTTTTCAAAGCACACCTAGTGAAGTATTCTCTTCATCAAATCCATGATGTGACACAAGGGGCTTCTTTAGAAAGAGCCAAGAATGATGAAAATAAAGTGAAAGGAGTGTCGAACACCCATAATACTGAGAGGGGGGGTGAATCAATATTCTATTAAACCATTCAAACATTAGCCATACAATTACCAAAATATAATTAACTTCATAATGAATGAAATCATGAAACATCCACAATGTTACACAACACATGAACACAAATATTTTTATGTGGAAAACCCAAAATAGGAAAAACCATGGTGAGTGTTAGCTCATAATATATTAAATTCGGGTATAGTATATTACATAAATGCTCACTGCAATTGGACTTAGTATCCAGTGGATTCAATGCCCAAAAAGAATAAGATAAAAGGGGTGGCTCATAGCCTGTTGAACTGTTGAAACTGCATCTATAGTATGCTAGATTATAGTTCCAATGAAGTAGAAAAATAATCTTTGCACTGATTTGGATCAATGCACTACTTTTCTTTGAATTCACACAATTCACACAACTCTAATCACGTTCACATCACACACATGTAGGTGGAACACCATACATTTCATCTATCACTCATTACTCGCACATCATCCTCAAAACACCAAAATCAATCTCCTATATATATCCACATCAAGTGTAACTTCAATTAGGTCAGCCTAATTGGAAGTAACACACAAAATTGAACTTGTCATCCTCAAAACATTTCATCCACATCTCGTGCCTTAATTCAAAATTCAATTCTCCTCAAGATAGGTCAAGATAGACCTATTATAGGTCCTACATAATATTTTAATACATATTAGTCCTTCACAAAACACCAAATGTGTTAGGTCAGCCCCACATAAGACCTAAACACAAAAAACCTTCATCTGTTTACTCAATTCACCACACATGGAACTCAAAACTTGATACCATCTAGAATTCCTACTCAATTTAAATCTAGAATCTTATCTTCAACATCGCAACGCAAAATAGTCATCTGCAAAGGAATGTAGAATCTCTCACACTGACATATTGTGTAGGAAATAACTGCAATATATAGAATTGAACTCTGTCAATCATATATTCCAAGATAATTTTCCAATCAACAAAATCTCTTGGATTTAGATACATCTGATGATCACCAAATTATTATTATAATCACAAAGTGATATCTCTATTTGTGGTGGAGTACAGACCCAGAAACTGGCGCATTGAACCACTATACTAGTAGGTTAGATGCTTAGACAAATTTTTGAGTAGTTATACTTTCCAAACCAACTTATCCTATACAAATATCTTCAAAAACACTTCTAAATCATTCTAGGATGATCCACATTAATTTTGACATCAATGAAAATACTGGATCATGTAATATGTACATACCATGCTCATGTTACTGGACAACATCATCTTCCAACAATCTCCCCCTTTGTCATTGATTGCAACATGCTTTCCAAAAACTTTCTCTAAAAACTCTCTCCCCAAATATCTCACCAAGTAACTCTCTAACAATCTTCTTAAGTATCTCTCCCCAAATATCTCTCCAAGTAACTCTCCCCCTTTGACATCAATGGCACAAGGTGTGTTGGCACCAACTCTTGTATACTCCCCCTCAAACATATGTATGAATAGAAATAACTGAATGAATATGCTAACTCCCCCTTAGGAAGTTAACCCAAAACTTCTATATCATCCACATATTTACAAAAGAATTTGAAAAACTTGAAAGATGCATAGAAATAGAAACTGTCAACCTAAAAATGTTGACCCCTGAAGCTTTTGTAAAATGAATTTCCATGCAAACTTACCTTCTTCCCATGTTTTCTTTGTTGTTGTAAGAATTTTGTATTGTGACTCAAGCTCAACCAAGGTTTCCTCTCCTTCTTTTGGACTATTGGGAGTAAGATTTAGCTTTGAGATCTTAACTATACTAGCAAGGGCACTTGAGATAGGTATATACTTTATCTTCACCAAGTCCCTTAGCTTTTCAAACTGTCTGATTATTTCTTCTTTCTAGGCTCTGCAGTGTAAATAATTTGTCATGTAGGTCCACTATAGAAATCCAGGTCTAATCATCTCTATCTTGTACCAGATCATAAGTATTTGATGCACTGCTTATGTCTCAATAGAATCCATGCATCCTTTATGCTTTGTGTGGCATCAAACCACTTCATGCAATACAAAAACAAAGTCTTTGCTTCTTCCTCATAGGATTCTACATCCTTCAAACTTTTTTCAACTTTGTTGTGTGCAGTTGCACACTTCTCTATGACATCCAACAATTTCTTTTCTGCAAGCCTTGCCTCAATTTCTGTTTCAAATTGTCCTTTTAATCTGAAGGTGTATTCCTTGAAGGAATCAACCAAGAACTTGAAGTTCTCCATTGCAGATAATGATGTATCAATGTTTGTATTGGGGGTTATCTCTTGCAATGCTTTTACAACTTCATCCATTAATTCAACACTCCTTTGATATGTTTCAATAATCTCCTTTCTTGCTAATTTGTGAAACACATCACCTAGTTGCAACTTGTGTATGGGAGAATTTTTTTCCAAGACTACACTACCTTGTTGCATAGGCAACTACAAAAAATGAGATGAAACAACCGGTTGGAGTCTTACTTGCTTAGACAAAATATTTTTCAAAGGATTACCAAAGGAAGATTCACCGAAAGGCTTAGGTAGCTCCAAGTTTTCTTTAGTTTCTTCATCCTTCTCAAACTCATTGTTCTCCTCTTCCTCTACCTTATCTTCTTCACTAGAGAGCTTATCCATGTCTTCATCATCCTTTTTCTCTTCATCTTCTTTATCCTTTTCCTCCCCTTGCTCATTCTCTTTATTCGTGTCTTATTCATTTTTTTTTGCATCTCCTTCCTTCTTACCTTCATCTTCTCTTTCCTTCTCTTGTTCTTTATCCTCAAAATGCTTTTCACCTTCACCAATGGTAGGTTTTGTGTCTTCCAAAGGAATAGATGTCTCCAAGTTTCCTTGATTATTTTTTATTGGTGGAGGAGTGGACTTTTCTTCTGCAGCATCATGAGTAATCGAAGGAATAAAGATGTTGTCCTATGTAGTTTCTTCTCCAATTACTATCTCTTCTTTTGTAATCTTTTCATCTCCATCATTTCCTTGCATTAGTTCTTCAATGTTTGGAGGAGTATTGTCAAGATTTTCCTCTACATTAGTAACTCCATCACTAATCTCATGCTCATGTTGAGCATCATTTTTGTGCATATCTTCTTCCAAATTTAATTCTAGGGTACTAGAATCATCAATTAGACCTTCTTTAGCTTCTGGGAGCAGACCTAAATTCTGTACAAGTTCCTCAACCTTGTTATTATAGTCTTTATGTATCATGTCATGATCATTCTGATCCATTCCCATAAGAATATTTACCTTTTGTTTCGTTCTAAGCTCCTTGCTATAGATGGTAAAAATGTGGCTTAGTCTACTTCAGAAAAGGGAGCACCAACTCTCTCTAGAGCTTCATCTTTCATCTTTTCATGCTCCATAATTGCATCCTCTCTTGTTTTCAACAAAACAAATCAAACATCATCTGGTATATCCTTACGAATATTGTGCATATCAACTTCAAATACAACAATGTGATTGACTATGGCTTCAATTATTGTAGCTTTATCTACCCCATTCACTTCTTTATACATTTTTGTTGTCTCCTTTAGCATCTCATTTTGCACTATACTATTGAAAAGTGCATCAAGATTCATAGGAGTGTGAGGTCTCTCAATTTGCTTCTGCTTCTTTTCTTTAACTAGAGGCTTCATTGTTTCCTTCTACCTTTTCTTCAGAGGAGCCTTCTTGGCTTCCTTCTCCTTTTCTCTCTTTTGAATTTTTAATCCTTCTTTCTCTTTCTCATCTTCCTCCTCACTCTTTATATCTACAATATGAATTCTCTTTCTTTTCTTGATTAGAGGGGCTTCATCCTCTTCCAACTCTTCTTCCTTGACAACATTGATGCCAATTTCCTTTTGTCTTGTTTCTTTTTGTTTCACTTTCCTTGTAGAAACAATAGGGGGTATTGTGGCGGTAGACTTATTTTATTTTTCCATGGTGGCATGAACTACCAGAGGGGATTTCTCCCTTACCAGAGGGCTATCAGTGGATTTCCTCTTCTCACAAGCTACAAGTAGAGATTTGGTAGTTGGTTTTGTTGATCTCCTTTAGCTACTGGAGGCTTCTACTGCACTCATATCAGCTCTAGCTCTATCTCTATCATTCTTAACTCTTTCCATTGAAAGACCAATTTATTGTGCATATATTCCAAGTATCTTATCAACATTATTTCTCATCAATGGTTTCTTGAATTCCAGGGGAACTTCCATTGACTTTTCTTCATTAGTTCCATATCTTGGCCTGTTAGGATCTTTAGGACTGTTCAATAGCACCTCTGCACAACCAACAAGTTATGCCTCTAACACTTCATAACCTAGTTATGGAACCCAAATGGTTCTAGGTTCTACTACTTCCATCATACAAAAGTTTGTGGAGACTAGGAAAGTGATGTCATTTTTGTATCTCTCCACAACACTTCTTGGAATCCTCTATCTCTCATTCATTCTTCTTTGGAATATTGCAAAGAAGGTTGCAAGGGCATCATCAGAGCATTCATATCTCCAAGGCTTCTCATATAATCTCCTATTTGGTGTGCAACAATCCTTGTACTTGACCAACTAACTTTCCCAACCACAAGAACTTCTCTTGAGAAGTAGAAGAGAAAACACATCACCAATGTGCCATATTTGAATACATATTTCTTCTTCTTAATTTATTTGAAATTTTCCATCAATTGTTGTTGGAGCAACTCACAAAGGTCATAATCAACATTGTTCTCAACCATGTCTTATGCCACATGTATTGTGGTGGCAGAGACCGAATTTTCTCTATTGGTATAGTAAATCTTGTATCCAATAAGTATAGCTGCATATCTAACTATCGAGCTCTTGATAAGATTCATTGTGAGGGCTCTTTGATCAAATGTAGCACTTGTTATTTCCATTACCTCCTTTTTTTTGATAGATTTCAAGACTGGAACCGGTCTGGTGGACCATAAACTAGTTATCTCTCTAATAACTTCCTTAGTAACCATATGATGACCATCAATCCATATGAATTGGTCGTGAATTCTTCTTAGGGCCATTATGATATACTTCTCTTCGTAGTTAAAACTCAGAAACCATTTCCATACATCCAACTTCTTCTCAACTAGGGCTTTGTAATCTAGTTTCAAGGGGAAATCATCTCCAATTAAATCATTCATCCATAGGTCTTGTAACTTTCTAGCAGAGTGCTCATCCATAGTTCCATGAATGTATGCCCTAATGTCTTTGGTAGGTAAAACCCCATACGATATATGTGAAAATGCACCTAAAGGATCATATTCTATAGCTTTGGTGGGATATCTTTTAAACTTAGGTTGTGGATTTTGTGAAATATCTACAATCCTTAGTGTCACCATTGTAAATTGTATTCAAACTGCTTCCAAACAATAATTCTAGAAAACTAGGGTATGCAAGAATTGCTAAATACCTTTTCCTTTGCTTCACTAAACTAGGGTTTTGATGCTTTGAGCTTTGAATCACCTTTGTGCTTCAAATTCGCTTCTCACTACTCTATTCTCCTTCGATTGCTTTTGATAAAATGATTTTTTCTTAGAAAATTTCCTTTTAACCCTTCAATTTGACATAATTTTGTAATAAATGCTTCAAACCATAAAGTTGGTAACCCTAAAAACTGTATGCATAGTCACCTAGTCAAGCTCCACAAATGTCCACATTAGAAAATTTTCTTTCGCAATATTTTTCATT